>JAEAOA010001383.1:260000-737500 GCA_016746295.1 Potamilus streckersoni | reverse complement strand
GGTTGTTAAACTTAAGCACAACATGAATGGTTGTGAAACTAAATTTGATAAACACAATGTGCACAGGAATAATGATTATGGTGTAGTTTGAAACATTCATGACAAAAGTTTTACAAATGTGTGTTTAAAATATGGGCCATCTTGAAAACCCAAAATGTCTGATTCCTGGTTGTAGTTCATTATGATTTCCTTCAGCAAATACTTAGTGATGATGACAAGAATTTTTAACATTATGTAGCATGTCGGATTATTGGAGTTGGGAAAGCATTAAAGGAAAATTGTAAATAACAGTCACAAAGATCAGTTTCCCAACATATTCAAACTAACAAAGTTAGCTATGTATATACCCCTTCAGAAAGAAGCAAAGAACACAAAACAGAGTATGCTCAGAAATAATGAACAGATAATTGCTTATACAAGTAGAGGTCTCATCAGAGATCTAGATTTCAGTACATCTCTAAGAAAGTGGAGCAGGAAGGAAGAAAGAAAGACAGATATTGAAGTTAGATAAATATTGACTTGTGACTGTTTCTTCCTCTCCCTTCTTATTTCTTTAATAAGGTGAGTGTCTCCCTTAAGATAATATACTGCCATCATCATCTCCTTAATGAGGCCCCGAGTGGCCGAGTGGTCTAAAGCGATGTCCGTTACGGATCACTGCCATCTCACCGCTGTCTGCATGTGTTCGAGTCTAAGATTCAGCGAATGTGGATATGTGGGAAAGCTTGCCAGTAGCTTCTCGTGGGTCGGTGGTTCTTTCCGGTGATTTCCCGGTTTCTTCCTCCACCATTAATACTGGCCGCCATGTATAGCCTATTGTGTGCTGAAAAATGGCATTAAGCCCCACAACAACAACAACATCATCTCCTTAAATTGTACATGAGGAACAAATGTTTAATTTCTCTTTTTTATGCAGAGATATTTAACCAGTGAATGAAGGTATTGATGGAATAAACGAAATTAACATAGAATGAGCATTAGGGCATATTTCAAACTGTTCAAGTTTATCACCTTGTGTAACTTCAAACAAATTGTAAAATATGATTGGGTCACTTGTTTTCCTTCTTCACAAACAAATACCTGTGGCTGCAGCAGTCTTTTGCATTGGCAAGAAGTGAAATGTGATAAATTTTGCAGGCATTCAACCTTATTCCCATGCCCAGATTTGTTCTAGATGAGATTTTCCTTGCACGAGGAAACTGCATTATTCCTTCTGTTTTGAAGATAACATTACAGTATCTTCCAAGTGTGACTTTGACATGATATTGCTAATAAGATGTTTACAAATCATCTCATTGCAACCAAAAGGTTGTCTGAAAGTATTGGGGTTTTTTTTCTCAATAACAAAAATTGCATATAAATATATGATAACTATATGTCTGTCTGTCTGTCATCTGCATAACCGAAATAAGACCAGGATGTCTACATGAAAGGGCACAACTCACCTTCAAAAGATGCAAGGACATGTGTGTCAATATGTATGGTATTACAAGTTGCATATTGTGAATTGTATTGATAGTGACCCCAACTGTCTAATGAAACTTGTGCATAGAATGTACTATACTGTCTAATGGAACTCTTGTATAGACTGTAATGTCTACCATAATGTCTAATGAAACTCTTGTATAGACTGTAATGTTTGCCACACTGCATAATGGAATTTGTTAATGTTTAACATACTGTCTAATGGAACTCTTGTATAGACTGTAATGTGTACTGTACTGTCTAATGGAACTCTTGTATAGACTGTAATGTTTACATACTGTCTATTGGAACTCTTGTATAGACTGTAATGTCTACTATACTGTCTAATGGACTTCTTGTATAGACTACTATACTGTCTAATGGAACACCTGTCTAGACTGTAATGTCTACTATGCTGCCTAATGGAACTCTTGTATAGACTGTAATGTCTACTAAACTGTCAAATGGAACTCTTGTATAGACTGTAATGTCTACTATACTGTCTAATGGAACTCCTTAATGTTTACCATACTGTCTAATGGAACTCTTGTATAGACTGTAATGGCTACTAAACTGTCAACTGGAATTCTTGTATAGACTGTAATGTCTACTATACTGTCTAATGGAACTCCTTAATATTTACTATACTAATGAAACTCTTGGACTATAATGCTTATCATACTGTTTAATGGAACTTGTGTATAGACAGTACCATACTATCTATTGGAATTCTTGTACTGGCTTTGATGTTTGCCACACTAATGGAACTCTTTCATGTTTTCCATACTGTCTTTTGGAATTCTTGTATAGACTGTACCACACTGTCTAATGGAACTCTTGTATAGACTTTATTGTTTACCACAGTGTCTAATGGAACTTGTATTGGCTTTGATGTTTGCCACACTGTCTAATGGAACTCTTTAATGTTTACCATATGGTCTAATGGAACTCTTGTATAGACTATAATGTTTACCATACTGTCAAATGGAACTCTTGTATAGACTGTAATGTTTACCACACTGTTTAATGGAACTCTTTAATGTTTACTAAACATTCTAATGGAACTCTTATACACCACTCTTTCGATAACTCACGGACATCGGGGTCCCAAAACATCGACCGCGATATAAGCGAGGGCACAAGTTATTGAGGGACCTTTAAAAAACAACAAACTAACAAAGGGATCGATGAATTGACAAAAGGGGTGGGGGTGGCTTGGCATGTTACAGTGTTGAATACTCAATAATCATGCTATGATTAACAGTGAATAAATATCTCTTCATATCGGTATACTTTGTTTAATTTTTTCATCACAGAGTAACATTAATTCCAGGATAACTTGCAGTATATTGATTATCAACACATTATTCCACGTGGTTTCTATTTGCTTAGCACATGTACGACTTCACGTTGTGTACTACGTCACTAATTTTTGCTGTGAATGGTATACATTCTAGTTTTATTATCCGATCCAAAGTAGACTTTTTTTTTAAATACGAAAGATCAACACATTTTGAAAAAACAATGTCGATCGAATGATGTGTAGATATTTATAGCGGTAGATATAAAATGGAAGACAAAAAAAATTCACAAGGGTTATCCATTACCAACATGAATTTAATGGTTCTAAAAATTTAAAACGACCTAAATTAGAACATGATAACACTTGCGGTTTGTGACACATTGTTGTGTGAACCATGCGTACACAGCATCATCTAATTTGTTATTGCTTGCAGTCCGTGCTTGTTTTCATTTCATCCCTTCATCTGAATGAACATCATGTGAGTAATTTCAAAGTTTGGCTCATCCTTAAGACAACCTCTAAATGTCGACTCAGCAATTTTCAGTTCATTGCAAATTTTTGATCTCGCTTCGTCATTATGAACACCATCTATGATGAACAGCCTTTCAGTTACTAAGTACGCCTTTCTGCTTAATTCCTTTGGTCTCCAATGTCACATTTACAAATGATTATGATACATTACTGATATTATATACTTTAATAATGTTAATACATAAAAGGTGAAAATATTTTTGATTGGTCAAGTAAAATGAAATTTGATGACAGTAAGAAATACAAGAACGTTTGCTCCAATTGGCATGCCTTTGAACTTTATTTTATTGTACTTACCTTGCTTGATTTGATACAAAAGACATATTCAAAGTGATAAAACAACACCTGTCTTTTTTAATTCTTTTATTGCAACAAACACTTCCCCAAGCTGTTGATGGAAACAAAGCCGGCATGTAATTATGTTTTCATGGTCGACTGATTCTTTTCATGTTTTCATGTAAGAGAATATGTATGTTGCAATTATAGTGTTGAGACAAAATTAAAAAATTATAATGTGAATTTCACCTAGCAAGACATTTAATTGGTATTTATTTCATTCTCTGTTGCCGCCTGTTAGCATTTACCAGAATTGTTCGTTGAGCGCTGTTTATTTACAGTGTATTGACAACTATTTTTCTATTTTAAAACAAAACTAACATGATATGTGATATCTTATTAGAAATTGCAAATTTCACAATATGGATTCTATCTCTATGGTCTGTAATCACCATTTTCGATGATAAAAACAAGTTATATATCAAGGTTTAATTTACCAATTTACCATTTCTTATCATAACTTTTTTCATGTTCAACACATTTTAAAATATATTTTCTTTGAAAAAAAACAAAACCATGCCAGACACAGCGTTATAAGCTGGTTTGCGAGTTATCCGGGAGCAAGTTATCGAGGGAGTGGTGTATTATAGACTGTAATGTTTACCATAATGTCAAATGGAACTCTTATATTATAAATTGTAATGTTTACCATACTGTCTAATGGAACTCTTATAGACTGTAATGTTTACGATACTGTCTAGAGAAACTATTGTATAGACTTTAATGTTTACCATACTGTCTAATGTAACTCTTATATTAAAGACTGTAATGTTTACCATACTGTTTAATTCAACTCTTTAATGTTTACTATGCTGTCTAATGGAATTCTTATATTATAGACAGTAATGTTTACCATACTGTCTAATGGAACTCTTGTATAGGCTCTACTGTTTACCATTCAAATAGAACCCTTGATTTACTTTATTGTTTACCATACTAATAGAACTCTTGTATTGACTTTATTGTTTACCATACTAATAGAACTCTTGTATTGACTTTAATATTTGCCATACTAATAGAATTCTTGTATTGACTTTATTGTTTACCATTATAATAGAATCCTTGTAATGACTTTATTAGTTTACCATTCTAATAAAACTCTTGTATTGACTTTAATGTTTACCATTCTAATAGAACTCTTGTATTGACTTTAATGTTTGCCATACTAATAGAACCCTTGTATTGACTTTAATGTTTACCATTCTAATAGAACTCTTGTATTGACTTGAATGTTTACCATACTAATAGAACTCTTGCATTGACTTTAATATTTACCATTTACTTTAATGTTTGGCATACTATCTAAATGAACTCTTGTATTGGCTTTAATGTTTAAAATACTTTCTAATGGAACTCTTGTATTGGCTTTAATGTTTACCATTCTGTCTAAATGAACTCTTGTATTGGCTTTAATGTTTAAAATACTTTCTAATGGAACTCTTGTATTGGCTTTAATGTTTACCATTCTGTCTAAATGTACTCTTGTATTGGCTTTAATGTTTACCATACTGTCTAAATGAACTCTTTTATTGGCTTTAATGTTTACCATTCTAATAGAACTTTAATGTTTACCATAGTGTCAAATTGAACTCTTGTATTGTCTTTAATGCTTATGATGCTATCTAATAGAACTCATGTATTGGCTTTAATGTTTACCATTCTGTCTAAATGAACTCTTGTATTGGCTTTAATGTTTAAAATACTTTCTAATGGAACTCTTGTATTGGCTTTAATGTTTACCATTCTGTCTAAATGTACTCTTGTATTGGCTTTAATGTTTACCATACTGTCTAAATGAACTCTTTTATTGGCTTTAATGTTTACCATTCTAATAGAACTTTAATGTTTACCATAGAGTCAAATTGAACTCTTGTATTGTCTTTAATGCTTATGATGCTGTCTAATAGAACTCATGTATTGGCTTTAATGTTTACCATTCTGTCTAAATGAACTCTTGTATTGGCTTTAATGTTTACCATTCTAATAGAACCCTTGTATTGGCTGGCATTAATGCTTACATGCTGTCTAATGGAATTTTTGTATAATGATCAGAAAAAATACTCAGCTTCGTATAGTAGACTCTTTGTTAAAAGAATATGTGTACATAGTCTCTGAAGATTGGTGATCTTTAAGCATCTAAAGTATCTGATATGTTTTTAAAAGTATGGTCTCTTAAGTTGTGATTTGGTTAGTATAGTATAATAAGCCTCTGGTTAGTATAGTATAGTATAATTAGCCACTGGTTAGTATAATATAATAAGCCACTGGTTAGTATAATATAATAAGCCACTGGTTAGTAAAGTATAGTATAATAAGCCACTGGTTAGTATAGTATAATAATTCAGATAATAAAGTCTGTTTTCTTAAGATCAGTCAGGAGGGTGACTCATACTTGTGTAATATGGGAAAAAATTTGAAGAAAACTAGAATGGCTTTACATGAAAAAGTGATCACAATTTTTCCCCCTGTGTAGCACATTAAGAAATGTGGAATTTTACAAGCATGGGTAGGAAAGGGGGAAATATTTTCATTTCAGAATATAACCTTCACATTCTCTGCATTTCAGTATAGTCACTTGTAACAAAAAAAATCAGATTAAGAAGGTTTTTACTTTTAGCAAGTTATTAAGAGATTTGTTGATTTCACTTTCCAAGGTTCAAGGAGGAACTCCAAAAAAGACCTGCAGAAATCAGGAGTGAAATCAGGTAAATAAGGTACCCAGTGACACCATCAATTTTCCAGTGGTAAGTAGAAATTATCCAGTTCAGTGGACTGTTTGAGTTTTGTGAACAGTGCTAATGAGTGGTTGATGCTTAAATGGTAAGTAGGTGATTGTTTTTGCAAGTCATAGAGTTGCCAAATTATTTTTTGTCTTCAAGTAGATTAGTGTGCTTATGTTTCCAATCTTATGTATATATGTGCCTTAGATTGTTACCCTTTTTACATCATGCTTGTTTAATCAAATTATCAATTTTGCAAGAGGAAACACATACCTAAGTCAACAATTACTTCACACTAGACTCTTTACAATGAAAAATGTGTCATTCCAGGTAATAATTGTTGTAGAACAATCATTTTTGACATCAAATAAGAGATATGTACACATTGCCTGATTGAATTTGCACATTACTTTCAGAGGAGGTCTCGTCAACAAAAACTCCAACAAAAGAAAAAGAGAGACGTCGCAGCTCCACAGAAAGAAGCTCAGATGGACGAGTTGAAGTCAAGAAGAAAAAGAAAAAAGTAGTTAAAAGTGCCCTCACGAAGAGGCAAATCTCAAGACCTCTTGCCAGCAAGACAGCAGGTAGTCAGACAACTGAATTAGATGTACAGGTAGTGTAGGAAATTTTTATCTCTTTTAAACTTAAGCAAATTTTAAAAGCACATGTAACAACTTGTATTGAGTATTCATGACTGTTCAGATATTTGGAGTAAGAAGGTCTGTAAAGTTTCATGGGAGGTGAGGGGCATATAACTTTGTGTGTGCTGAAGTAATGTGCATGATGGGTGGGAGGTGAGGGGCATATAACTTTGTATGTGCTGTAAGTAATGTGCATGATGGGTGGGAGGTGAGGGGCATATAACTTTGTATGTGCTGGAGGTAATGTGCATGATGGGTGGGAGGTGAGGGGCATATAACTTTGTATATGCTGGAAGTAATGTGCATGATGGGTGGGAGGTAAGGGGCTTATAACTTTGTATGTGCTGAAGTAATTTACATGATGGGTGGGAGGTGACTGGCTTATAACTTTGTATGTGCTGTAAGTAATGTGCATGATGGGTGGTAGGTAAGGGGCATATAACTTTGTATGTGCTAGAAGTAATGTGCATGATGGGTGGGAGGTGAGGGGCTTATAACTTTGTATGTGCTGAAGTAATTTACATGATGGGTGGGAGGTGACTGGCTTATAACTTTGTATGTGCTGGAAGTAATGTGCATGATGGGTGGGAGGTGAAAGGCATATAACTTTGTATGTGCTGTAAGTAATGTGCATGATGGGTGGGAGGTGAGGGGCATATAACTTTGTATGTGCTGGAAGTAATGTGCATGATGGGTGGGAGGTGAGGGGCATATAACTTTGTATGTGCTGTAAGTAATGTGCATGATGGGTGGGAGGTGAGGGGCATATAACTTTGTATGTGCTGTAAGTAATGTGCATGATGGGTGGGAGGTGAGGGGCATATGACTTTGTGTGTTCTGAAGTAATGTGCATGATGGGTGGGAGGTGAGGGGCATATGACTTTGTATGTGCTGTAAGTAATGTGCATGATGGGTGGGAGGTGAGGGGCATATAACTTTGTGTGTGCTGAAGTAATGTGCATGATGGGTGGGAGGTGAGGGGCATATAACTTTGTATGTGCTGTAAGTAATGTGCATGATGGGTGGGAGGTGAGGGGCATATGACTTTGTGTGTTCTGAAGTAATGTGCATGATGGGTGGGAGGTGAGGGGCATATAACTTTGTGTGTGCTGAAGTAATGTGCATGATGGGTGGGAGGTGAGGGGCATATAACTTTGTATGTGCTGTAAGTAATGTGCATGATGGGTGGGAGGTGAGGGGCATATGACTTTGTGTGTTCTGAAGTAATGTGCATGATGGGTGGGAGGTGAGGGGCATATGACTTTGTATGTGCTGTAAGTAATGTGCATGATGGGTGGGAGGTGAGGGGCATATAACTTTGTATGTGCTGGAGGTAATGTGCATGATGGGTGGGAGGTGAGGGGCATATAACTTTGTGTGTGCTGAAGTAATGTGCATGATGGGTGGGAGGTGAGGGGCATATAACTTTGTATGTGCTGGAAGTAATGTGCATGATGGGTGGGAGGTGAGGGGCATATAACTTTGTATGTGCTGGAAGAAATGTGCATGATGGGTTTAAACTGGAACCTGAGATGTATAGAATATAGTGTCTGGGTATTTATTCCATTGACACCCTTCTCTGTAGTTCACTGTGTGTGTGTGTGTGTATGTATGTATATATATATATATATATATATATATATATATATATATATATATATATATATATATATATATATATATATATATATATATATATATATATTAAAAAAGACAATGTCATTTTTTCACAGTTGACCAGTGTATGGAGGTTCAAATAATATTTTTGAAAAATGGCATTATTCCAAAATATTTATCCAGTGTGCAGAAGTGGCTGGGTTACAGAGGGACCAGTTTAGAAAAACTTTTATACCACCACTGTCACATTAAGAAATACAAAATTAAAGAAGAAAAAGGTTTGGAAGTTGTGCCATAATCCATTCATATCCATTGTCACAACTTAAAGTCAAATATTCCTGCCTTGATATAAATATGTCAAGTTCTAGTTAGCACTAAAACCAATGATTTAGCTATAATAAACATGTCCAATGTCCTCCCCAACATATACTTATGCTGTGCGGTGATGTCCTAATGATTTAACATCTTTGTTGTAGAGTAATTGTGTCAGATGTCCTTCTTAGCATATACTGTGCTGTGATGTCCTAATGATTGGACATCTTTATTGTACATTAAATGTGTCAGATGTATTTCTCAACATCATACACCAACTGTGCAGTGATGTGCTATTTAATTGGAAATCGTTGTCATATAATAAATGTCACCATTATACTTCCCAACATTGTACATAGACAGCAGTGATGTGCTATTTGATTGGGCCTTCTTGTCCTATAATAAATGTCATTATTATACTTCCCAACATCTTACATAGACTATGCAGTGATGTGCTATTTGATTGGGCATCATTGTCCTATAATAAACGTCTCTATTATACTGCCCAACATCGTAGATAGACTATGCTCTGGTGAGCTACATGATTGAACATCTTTGTTGTATAAATAAACGTGTCAGTTATCCTTTTCAGCATTGAACATACTGATATCCCACTCATAAGACATCATTGTTGCCCATAAAATTTATGTTTGCATATCAGCAGATAGCAAATTTAGCAGAAATTGTTTGGAATTATGAATCATATTTTTCCATGCAACAGTGACACATGATCTGTAGAAGAATTGACACTTGATAATTGGCATATAATTCTGCAGGCAGGTCTGAAGAAGAATGATGCTCAATACTTGTACTTAGGCATACTTGATGTTAGCATATACTTAGGCATAAATAATATAAGCAAATACATTATTAGCATACACATAAGCATCCTTTATATTGACATATCCATAGGCATTCTTGATATTAGCATAAATATAGGCACACTTGATATTAGCATATACTTAAGCACACTTGATATTAGCACACACATAGACACACTTGATATTATCATATACACAGGTGCAAATATATAGGCACACTTTATACTAGCATACACATAGGCACACTTGATACTAGCATACACATAGACATACTTGATATTAGCATACACATAGGCATACTTGATATTAATATACACCTAGGCACACTTGATATTAGCATACACATAGGCACACTTGATATTAGCATACACATAGGCACACTTGATATTAACATACACATAGGCACACTTGATATTAGCATACACATAGGCACACTTGATATTAACATACACATAGGCATATTTGATATTAGCATACACCTAGGCACACTTGATATTAACATTTACATAGACATACTTGATATTAGCATATACTTATGCTCAATTGATATTAGCATATACTTAGGCACACTTGATATTAACATATATGCAGGCATACTTGATATTAGCATACACATAGGTATTCTTGATATTACCATACACACAGGCATACTTGACATTATTATATACACAGGCTTACTTCATATTAGCATACACATAGGTACACTTGATATTAACATAGCTAGGCATACTTGATATTAACAGATCCATAGGCATGCAGGTCTGAAGTAGATCATTCTTCTTTAAATAACTGTAATGAAACTACATGTGTTAAGATTGTATTGTAGATATGAAGGGCATGTTGGCTGAAATAAATGGGAAAAGAAATGATGGTGAATCATGAAAAGCTTTAAAACAAATGTCAGATATATTAAGTTATATGTCTGGCAACAGTTATTTGTTTCTAATTTAAATGGTGCAGTCAGTCACCTGTCTTTATGAGGCAATTTACCACTTAAACTTGCATATGCATCCTGTATTATGATGTTGTTGTTATAGGGCCTAATGCCATTTTTCAGCACACGATAGGCTATATGTGGCAGTCAATATTAATGGTGGAGGAAGAACCCAGGAAAACCCCAGAAAGAACAACCAACCCACGAGAAGCTACTTGCATGCTTTCTCACATATACACATTGGCCGAATCCGAGACTTGAACCCAAAGGTGAGATGGCAGTGATCTGTAACACAGAGCGCTTTAGACCTCTTGGCCACTAAGGCCCCTGTATTATGATGTAACTCAAAGATGAGTAATTTTTTAATTGGAATCTTTGTCCTAAACTGGAGCACTAATTGTGATCATTAATAATGAATCAACACATTATAAATCTTGTTCTGTTTACAGACAGAGCTGGCAGTGGTTGATATTGTAAGCAGAAGTGCAGTTGAGATTGTAAAGCCAGTTATCACAGGTATGTCCAGTGCTGATATTGCAAACAAAAGTAGTGTTGGGCTGATAAAGCCAGCTCTGTCAGTGATGTCCAGTGCTGAAAGTCAGTCTTCAACCTCCATACCTTCTTCTCCTGCAGAATCTATTAAAAGTAAGTACCATCTTACCTTTTTCATTGTGTGTTGTACTAGGAAGAAAATGCATGTTTTATATCTCAGAACTTTCTTTTCCTGCAGAATATGTTAACACTCATTTCTTAATCTTCTAACTGATTCATCCCCTTGTTTCAGGTTTAAACTTAGCATGCATTCATTTGAATGATTCACTCCCATGTATGACATGGAAATTTAGCAATTTATTTCATTGAGTGATTAGGTGGTGCTCTACAGTTTCATATTAGCAAAGGGTTAGAATTTTAAAGGAAAAGAATTTCCCTGGGTTTTCTCACTAGTTATACTGGCTATTTAAAAACTGACTTTGTATATCTAGGCATTGTTCAAAGAACCTTTAATTTCCTATTTTAGGTTTTGATTGATGGGTGTAATATGGGTTATAGAGTATACAGCTTGGCCTTACTCCAGATGTGCACCTTTCAAAAATGTGCAATCTCCTTTTGTTCATTTTCACTTCTCAAACTTCAGAGGTAAATTGTATTTTTCAAAAATGAGCATATAACTTATTTTACATTTTGTATTTGGTAATTTATTCATTGCACTTTCAGAAGTTGGTATTGTCTAGTCTGGCAAAATTCATTTTCCCTATTTTAATAGTTGCCAAGGATAGTGTACTTAAGACAACTTCAGGTTGATTTTTGGAGCACAAGAGAGCAGTCATTTTAGTTAACAGTGTGCTGAGATCATTTAAAATTTCCAAAAGTACAATATCCAGTGAAATGTCAGCCACATTGCATGAAAGTAGCATAGAGGTATGCCAACATTCTCTTCACTGTGCATGTTTTAAATGCAAACAACTTCATCTTACATACATCACTCTCTCAAAAGAACATAATAACTCATGAGCACCACCTTAATCCCCTGATTATGATGTGGAAACTTAGTGTGCATTCCATTCAGTGATTCTTCATCCTTTCACATGATGTGGAAACTTAGCATGCATTCCATTCAGTGATTCTTCATCCTTTCACATGATGTGGAAATTTAGCATGCATTCCATTAAATGGTAGAATCCTAGTGAAGACTTTACCAGTCAAGCACTAAGAAGAATAAAGAACATAAAACACATTGTAGACAAGAAAGCTTGATAAGAGAAAAAAAGGATAATATCTTATTATGAAAAGTTTCACATTTGTCAGTTTTTTGTCTTGCTTACAACAAAATGGACAAAACAAGGTAACTATTTTTTATGCTTTAGTGACTGATAAATGTTTGAATAAAGCCATTATGAAACATTCAAAACCCAGCATTCCATGGAATTCCTAAATTTGTGTTTCTTTGCATACTAAAACCTACTTATGCAAAAGCTATGCTTGCCTTTAAACCCCAATTCTAAAATCAAAGTTCTTATGCCTCTGTTCATTATGTAATATGCCATAGTATCTCGGTCCAAAACCTTTATTTATGTAATATGCCATAGTATCTCAGTCCAAAACCTTTATTATTTATGTAATATGCCATAGTATCTCAGTCCAAAACTTTTATTTATGTAATATGCCATAGTATCTCAGTCCAAAACCTTTATTATTTATATAATATGCCATAGTATCTCTGTCCAAAGCCTTTATTATTTATGTAATATGCCATAGTATCTCAGTCCAAAACCTTTATTATTTATATAATATGCCATAGTATCTCAGTCCAAAACCTTTATTATTTATATAATATGCCATAGTATCTCTGTCCAAAGCCTTTATTATTTATGTAATATGCCATAGTATCTCAGTCCAAAGCCTTTATTATTTATGTAATATGCCATAGTATCTCAGTCCAAAACCTTTATTATTTATATAATATGCCATAGTATCTCTGTCCAAAGCCTTTATTTTTTATGTGATATGCCATAGTATCTCTGTCCAAAGCCTTTATTATTTATGTAATATGCCATAGTATCTCAGTCCAAAGCCTTTATTATTTATGTAATATGCCATAGTATCTCAGTCCAAAACCTTTATTATTTATGTAATATGCCATAGTATCTCAGTCCAAAACCTTTATTATTTATATAATATGCCATAGTATCTCTGTCCAAAGCCTTTTTTTTTATGTGATATGCCATAGTATCTCTGTCCAAAGCCTTTATTATTTATGTAATATGCCATAGTATCTCAGTCCAAAGCCTTTATTATTTATGTAATATGCCATAGTATCTCAGTCCAAAACCTTTATTATTTATATAATATGCCATAGTATCTCTGTCCAAAGTCTTTATTATTTATGTAATATGCCATAGTATCTCAGTCCAAAACCTTTATTATTTATGTAATATGCCATAGTATCTCAGTCCAAAACCTTTATTATTTATGTAATATGCCATAGTATCTCAGTCCAAAGCCTTTATTATTTATGTAATATGCCATAGTATCTCAGTCCAAAACCTTTATTATTTATGAACCAGAAAATGGAAATTGAAATTTGCTTAGAATTATTGAAGATTTATTGTATGTAATAGTCATTTGCTTTCTCTCAGGTGAGAAGAAGACCAATAAACTGCGTTCACCTCCCAGTGTGTCAGAGACTAGCAGTGAGTCAACTTCTGAGACACCAGAGAGTGTGAAGCGGAAAAGAAATAAGTCTCTGGAGGAAAAATCAGGTAACTCATCTGTAATTATATCTTTCTCAACAAATGTAATTTGGTTATATAGTAATATGGAATACCAGTTTTGCTTACTCTTGTTCCATATAATCAGTAGAGCAGATCCATTTTATCTTTTTGGCACAACTTCAAAAACAATATTCAGATAAGAACACCTTGCTTTTTTAGAAACCTTTTCCATGAGTATGTCCATGTTTCATGAGAACACCTTGCTGTTTTAACTCATTAACTCATTAACCCCTGAGCCAAATAGCTAGGCAGTCCCAACAGCATACTTGCAGAGATCACCTAGACCAGTGTTAGTCTTACCAATGCCTGTATCCCTGAGACGTACTCACAGCACTTGGCTTGCATACTTTTCCAGAGTATTTACTAGCAGTAAAATTATTATTATCTTATTTATATTCGTTCTTTGGCTAAAATTTGGCACAACATTTCTCAATAGAATTATGTACATAATGGTATAAGTTTCATGCTACATGCAGAAAAAAACTCATGCATAAAGGTAAAAATAAATGATGTACTTATAAATTTCTTTCTCTTGCCATAAATAATCCATAAAATCCATTAGGAATACACACAACAATGATTAACACATAAAATAATTATATTTTATGTACACAGAAATTCCATTGGTCATCTCTTTTGTAAACTTAACCTCCTGTGAATGCTGTTCAAAGATGAAAATATTTTCCTTGCTCTTGAATTACCTTTCTTCCTCAGAATTTTCACTGAAAATTGAAAACCTAATAAAACACAATAAAATTTTAACTCATTCTCATCACATTCGCTGTTATCATCAATGGCTATTTTGATGTCACTGTCAATCTCAACTGATACAAATCCTAAAAATTCTCCATCAGAGTTTGTCAAGTAAAAGTCTGCTCCAACTGGCTAATTTCTGTTAATTTGCATCAATTTTGGATCTAAATATCTTCACTATTTCTGCTGCTATCGAAATCAATTTTTTTTCCAGTGTGTTCAGCAGTGTTCATTCTGTCTATGAAAAGCTAAAATTTTATTGGTTCAACAGCATGCATAATTAGGAAATGGTTTGAAATTAGCCAAAGGTTTGTGACGACTTAACTCATCGTGCGCGAAATAAGCAATACTAAATACTGCTTCTCAAACTTGGCACACGGGATACGAGCTAGGTAAACTCTGCCTCGCTTACGAGATGGAGGAAAAGTGCAACAAGTTATCAGGGCTCCAGGGGTTAATGAGTTAACAACCTTTCCCTTGAGTATATCTCAATACTTTGATCAGTTATGGATGAATTGACCTCACCAATTATGAGTAACAAATCAGTAGATTATTTGAAAGAGAAGCGAAATATTCTAGTTCTCGCAGAAAGGTCATTGGAATAAGATCTAAATGTCAGTTAATTGAGAAAATTTATTATTATTTATTTTTATATTTTTAGTTATGCCACTTGATATGGTACCTCCAAAGGCCTTTGTGGTAGAGAATGATCACAATCACTATAAATGTGTGTTTGAGGGTTGTAACAAGGGATTCCGTAAGGAGCGCTTACTTCAGTATCATATTAAGTACTACCATAGACCTGATGGGAAATCTGTGGAATCTGTGCCTGCCAAAACGAGATGCAAAACAACTAGCATATGTAAGTTCAGATGGATTTCACTAATATTTAAATGATGTTCAGAAGGCATGTTGGTAAATAAATATTAATAAGTTAAATTTTGATGTTATTTGAGGATTTTTATTTTGTTTATGATTAGAAAACGAATCTCTCTTATTTGACATAACACAAGGTTTGTTTTGAAATTCTCTGATGACCTATAGTTATTGCATCATAACAGATAACAGTTATTGCATCATAACTGATAACCTATTCTTATTGCATAGTTGTTGTTGTTGTTGTTGTTGGGCTTAACGCCATTTTTCAGCACACGATAGGCTATTCATGGCGGCCAGTATTAATGGTGGAGGAAGAAACCGGAAAATCACCGGAAAGAACCACCGACCCACGAGAAGCTACTGGCAAGCTTTCTCACTTATCCACATTCGCCGAATCCTAGACTCGAACCCACGCAGACAGAGGTGAGATGGCAGTGATCTGTAACGGACATCGCTTTAGACCACTCGGCCACTCGGGGCCCCTTTATTGCATAGTAACTGATAACCTATAGTTATTGCATCGTACATATAAGCTTTTGTTATTGCTTCATATCAGATCACCTTTAGTTGTTGCATCATAACAGATAACTTCTGTATCATAATAGGACAAAAAATTATATAAACAATTACCTGCAGTTGTTAAATCATAACAGAACAATGAAATTTTATAAATGATAACTTGTAGTTTTTGCATCATAACAGAATAATGAAAGTTACTTGTAGCTAAGCAATTCATGTACTTTCATGTTTAGCATTTTTTATAGATTAAACATTTTCATCAAGACCTAAATTATTTCCTCTGAAAAAGGCTCTAATTGTCTTTACAGATTTTAAATTCTTATTGGGTCTTTATTTGTATCAGCCACAAAAGTTATCTACAACCTGTACCCTAAGTTAACTAAAGTCTGTACCCAAAGATAACTAGTCTGTACAATCTATACTCTAAATTAGCTACGATCAGTACTCAAAGTTAAATACAAAAGAACTCATAGTTAACTATAATCTGTAATCTGTACTCAGAGTTAACTACAATCTGTACTCAAATTTAACTACAATCTGTTTCCTAAGTTAACTGTAATCTGTACTTTAGTTAACAATAGACTGCACCTTAGTCTGTACCCAAAGTTTTTACATAAGATAACAACAGTCTGTACCTAAAACATCACTGGCCACCTATTTTGTACAGATGTATGATATTATTATAGTCATAAACAAAATGAATTTGTTTTGTATGCACACCATAAAAATGTTTAGTTAGACTTAAAAACTGCTTTTTTAAAAAAAAAATTATTTGGCAATTTCTGTAAATCTGTAGTTTTTGCCTGCCTAAAACATATAACATACATTTATCCCTTCTATTCAACCTAACCATTCAGGTGTTTTGATTTTCCCACGTAAATGTCTATGAGATATATATTACTTTTGTACAACAAATATGGTGCAGTGTTGCATATGGATGTAACTAAAAGAGTGATGGTGGAAAAAAGGGTTCAGATTTGGCAAAAAGACAATTTGGCCCAACTCAAAAGACAATTGGGTCTAACTTAACAGATTGAAAAAGTTCTTTTTTCATCAAACAACATGTAAATACTTTGTAAGATAGGTTTTAGAATAAAAAAACTAAATTTAAACAAACCATCTTGATATTCTTTCAATGAAATTAATCATTCTTGATTATATATATATATATATATACACACCACTCCATCGATAACTTGCTGACATTGGGGTCCAAAAACATCGACCGCGATATAAGCGAGGGCGCAAGTTATCAAGGGACCTATAACAAACAACAAATATAACAATGGGATCGACACATAGAGAAAAGGGGGTGGGGTGGCTTGGCATGTTGAATACTCAATTAATAATCGCGCTAAGATTAACAGTGGATAAATATCTTTTCATATTGGTATACTTTGTTTAGTTTTTCCTCACAGAGTAACATTAATTTCAGGATAACTTACAGTATATTGAGGAAATCATCTAAACATTATTCGTCCTGGTTTCCGTTTGCTTAGCACATGTACTTCACATGTGTATTATGTCACTTATTTTTGTGGTGAATGGTATACATTCTAATTTTTATTGTTTGATCCAAAGTAGACATTTTTTTCAAATACAAAAGATCGACACACTTCTAGAAAACAATGTCGATCGAACTATGTGTAGATTTTTATTGCGGTAGAAGTAAAATGGAAGAAAAAAATTCACAGGGTTTAACCATTACCAACGTGAATTTAATGGGTTTAAAAATTTAACAACATAAATTAGAACACGATAACACTTGCGGTTTGTGACATGTTTGAGAAATATCACTTCACATTTTAAAAAAATGCAAATTTCACAATATGGATTCTATCTTTACAGGCAATACCGTATTTTCCACCCTATAAGTCGCTCCTGCGTATAAGTCACTCTTCCGTACTTACCATAATCACGTCTTTGATACCGCCGGCTGTTGCATGCGACTTGGTAATTTCCAACTTCGTGTAAGAAATATTATACAATTGTTTAAGATTTATATAAAAGTCAGTATTACAATAGACTTTGACTTTGCCTTGAGTCGTATTTGAATTGTTGAAAGTCCATGACCTGCAGCACGCTGTTCCACAATCCATTTTTGTAGATTCTCCTCGAGAACTGGCCAACTTGCTTTGCCACTGCGATTTCACTTCTTGGTTTGTTTGTTTTTTTTGTTGACCTTAACTCGTCTTCTTTTTTTACGCCAGTCAGGCACAATCTTCTCGCTTACGTTGAATTTTCTTTCTGCTGCACGATTTCCGTTTCTTTCGCAAATGCTACGACGTTTAAGTTAAATTCTGCATCATATTTTTTCTAGTTGTTGGTGCCATGATAAATGGCATGAATTTAATTTAAAACAAAACTTATTGACTTACGCTAATAAAAAAATTTTAAATCATACGTTATTGTGAAACTATATTTTATTAATGCTCCATTGTATGAACAGTACGTATTTATATATCGGTCATTTCCTCAAACCAAGTGAACTTCAAAGGCACTTTATACGCTACGGTGATTTTAATACATTAACAAAGACATTGCGAATTCACCTAACAATTGAAACTGTTCACCAGCCTTCCAATTATTTTATTTTTTTTATTAATTACGGGTACTTTGAAGTTCTCTCTATGAAGCCAGTCTTGGCTTAATCCAGAGTTTAAAACTAGAGCAATTATCGGGGGAAATATTATTGCTATGTTTTTGGGTTTTTTTTCTTTTTTTTATAACAAGCCATTGCGAAACCAACCGAAAAATGATTGTGTGTTTTTATAAACTACTATTAAAGTAAACGCTTTACAGGGACATAATTCGTTGTTTAAAATAACAAAATAATCCCAGTTCTGCATTCTGTATTTATTTGAGTACATCAAAAGAACATGACGCAATAGCTGGGCGGCAAGTTCAAAGGACTTTGACTAGCAGCTTGGGTGGGTAAATGTGCTGAAATTTACAACGACTGAATTTAGAGACAGATTCTAAGATGTACATGCCGAATAATGAAGGAAATACAATGGCAATCGTTATTTCAATAATTTTTTAATTTATTAATAACAACAAATTTTAACACATCTATAACTAAATATTATTTGACTATTTAATTTGATAATCTTATAGTCTAATACTTACGTGTACCGTATGTAAGTTTCCAGCAATTGGCTTGCCGGTATACCGGCAGATGCATTTCGCTAAAGCACAGCATCACTGCGCATCAGTCACAGTCGTTAAAAAAAAAAATTATTTATCGTATAAGTCGCTCCTGCATATAAGTCGCACATGTCATTTTAAAAAAAAAAAGTAGCAATTTATACACCAGAAAATACGGTTATGACCATTTTCGATGATAAAAACGAACTATATATCAAGGTTAAATTTGCCAATTTACAATTTCTTATCACGACTTTTTTCATGTTTAACACATTTTAAAATATATTTTACTTGGGAAAAAAATCGGGAGCCATACCGGACACCGCGTTATAAGCGGGTTCGCGAGTTATCCGGGCGCGAATTATCGAGGGAGTGGTGTATATATGTATATATATATGAGAAAACACAAACTGTCATCTTGCTCGTTCTGATTAAAATATTTATGTACATTTATGCTAAAAAAATATATGCATCTGCACAATGACATTCTTAGTTTTAGTCTTCAAGTCAAATTATCAATATTGATTTATAAAATAATAATACTTAACATAATATTCTATGGTATATGTATACATTTTTCTAAGGAAGATATTAAAACATTTAATTTTAGGTTTCACCTTGTAACACTGCTGCATATAATAAACACTTGATTACACATGAAAGAGAGAGAATAACATTAAGCATTTGTCAGCATTTAGTTGCTGCAATATGAAGCTCATACCGGTTAATTTTATTGTTTGTTTTTAATTTTCAAGTGCTCTTAGTGTGTGCAGATGTAAAGTAAAAGCTTTACATTACTAGTCAATATCGTCATCATATTTGCTCCACTATTCCATACAAAAAAGAATGGAAATCATTTTGTGTTGACTTTGTTCCCCTTCCCAGCACGGTACAAAAAATGATAAACATAAACTTATTTGAAAATAAAATGAAAGAAACTAACCTTCCATTGTTATCATTTATTTCTTCTTTATTCATCAAGCAAAATTTATTAAAGAAAAAATATTTCTACAAACTCTATAATTCTTGCATATGCCAGCTTGCATATGCATCTGTAGTGTGTATCACTTAGGTCAAATACAAAATCACAGAAGAGATGAAAATATCACCTGATTGCTTGAATGCACCTGTCATTCATGCATCATAAGTTACAAGGTGCATACTGGACAAGATTGTATTTTAATCCAGGGTAACTATACAATGGTATCTCACAAATAAAAATCAATAGTGCAAATGATAATGCTAGCATATATTACAAAAGCTTTTTTAAAGAATGTTATTGTTGTGTATACTATTTGCCCTGCAAACATCAATTATGATTACATATGACAGACAAATAGAAGCCCATGTGATGAATACATACAACTGGCTGCAAGCAATAAAATCCTTGTTTAAACTTACAGATACAAAGTTATTTTATAACAAAGCAAACCAGCCCTAGAAACTGACTTTGGTACCTTTTAAGTCTGCCAAATGTTCCTTATGAAGTTGTCCAACATAAGGAAGCCAAGTTTGGTGCCTTTGGATTCTCTTAAGTACACCAATTTCTTCTTTTTTTATGAAGTCAGTCGACATAGGGAAGCTAACATTGACACCTTTTTACCTGTATTAATGGGAATTTTCAAAATAATTTGAAATAATGGAACAGTTTTAAAGCGACACAATCTAGTGCATTTTACATGCATATCGATATAAGGCTGAACAGTAAATTAGTTTTCACTATTTCATCAAAATTTTTGTGAGGACAAATGTATGTCATATCCAGTTGGCATTGTTACATGAAGGCTTGTATAAATGTAACAAATGAAAAGAGTGAAGTCAACAAGCATTGTAAATTTTAACAAAATATTTTATTTCCCTAGAAAACAATGCAAAAAAAATAGAACTTTGTGAAAAATATCCAAAAATTAAAATAGGAGCCCGATCACTTAACAGTACTAATTTAATCCGGGTTCAAATCTCGATCAAGTTCCAATATGGAAGTGATGATGTCAGATGTAGTTGTACTAATGGCAACAGTTCCTCATTACATTTTGTGAATCAAGAACAATATTCCGGCTTTAGAATTCCAAATAATCTCCACTAAAACTTTGATGCAAAAGCACTTAGTTTCCAAAAATTATTTTTTTGAAATAAATAACTCAAAATTGGCAACAACAGCAAATACCTCTGAGCTCCTGAAGGTATTTTTATGACTCGCTCAAAATCACTAAAAACATTAGTCTTAAGCACAAGTTTGGATCATGCAATAGGTCACATAGTCACTTACGACAATACATTTATCACGTAACTCAAAATTGGCAACAACAGCAAATACCTCTGAGCTCCTGAAGGTATTTTTATGACTCGCTCAAAATCACTAAAAACATTAGTCTTAAGCACAAGTTTGGATCACGCAATAGGTCACATAGTCACTTACGACAATACATTTATCACGTATGCCAGTGTAGTTCCAATTAAGAACCAGTAATTAAAAAAAAGTTGTTTACTCATGGGTATCATGTGGGCCAACGTGACCTTGGAAATAACCAATCGTTATCACTGATTGTTTACAAACTCCATGAACCAGAGTGAGCTAAAAATAATGCTTTTCTGATAGGTTTTACAATCTAAATAAACAGAATTTACTTGAATAAATATCGAATCCCATGAAAGTAATCATTACAATAAAATGAAATGAAACAAAACAAAACTAAAAAAAAACTAATTTAAAACTAACACACAAGCAATTTAATTATATGTACATAACTGCATCCTCCATAGATGGGAAATCATAATTAAGAAGTAACAGCATTGTACATTTCTGTTTTAAATGATTTCATTATTTCTGCTTTACACTTGATAATTTTTTGTTCTTTTTGTGTGAGCATAACTACTTTTAATCATGTAATGCAAAACTGATGTGAAAAGAAAAATGTTGGAGTATGACCAGCTACTTTTAAGATAACTACAATCTGTACCCTAAGTTAACAACAATCTGTACCCTAAGTTAACTACAATCTGTACCCTAAGTTAACTACTATATTTATCTTAAGCTAACTATAGTCTACCCAAAGTTAACAATATTAAAATCTGTACCTTAAGTTAAATACAATATGTACCAGAAGTTAACAATGATCTGTACCCTACAGTATGTACATAAGAACACACATAAACATAAACACACACACACACACACACACAAAGTGAATAAAGTGTATATTATCATTACATTATCACATTATCATACATGCCAACCATTACGCTTTTGATGTAATCATTATGCTTTTTTTCACTAAATTATGCCTTGCATGCAAACATATCTGGATTATGCATTTTCGGTATACCCCTCTAAAAAAAAATTGATTTGTTTTGTCATTTTTATTAACATCCCAATAATCCCAATAATCCCACAGACCAGATTCTAGAAAAGACTGCTTCTACCTGCGAGATAGATTATACTTGTCCATAGACTAATATGCACTTTCTTAACATATCTATATTCTATTTTTAGTAACTGCCCTATTTCCAAGAATATGCTGGATTCTACTTGACCTAGGTTTCTATTTATAGCAGCAGTATGGCTTAGTTTGGAGAGATCAGACTGGTTGCTAATTTGCAATCTCTGCTTGCAGATTCTTTGTTCTATTTCACATATGGTACAGAACTAGTCTGCAGGTATTTGCTGCTAAAATAACTAATCAGATATAACTTAGTCGATGCATGTGTTAGGATCAAAAATGTTTTTCAAATAATTTTACAAAGATCAAAAATAAATTCAGAGATGAATACATGAATTACATAATACAGTGTTCCATTATAAGACAGCTTCACACCCATTGCAGGCTGTGTGGAAAGGATTTTAAAATTGGTCTTGGTAGTAAAAGATAGGAACCTTGAATTAGCTGGTTTTATTAACTCCAAAACTAAGGTAACTTCTTTTTTTACAGCAGAATTCAATTGTGGACATAAATTTTATAAATGCAGATGTGTTATTTACTGAGTTCTCAATAGAACAGATACTACCAAAAGCTGTAGAAGAAAGAATATGTTGGTCCTTTGTTCAAATGGATGTTTCCAGATTCCAAAATTGCCAAAAATGCACATGTGCTAGAAGAAAATCATTTAAAATTGTTAGTTATTTAGAAGATACTAAATCACTTAAAATGGCAGAGGTCATGAAAATTGGAGCTTTTGGTATTGCCACAGACAGGAGTAGTGAGAAAAGTTTTACTTGGTCTGTTTAAGAAAAATATGACAATAAAAGGACAAAGTCAGAGTGCTCTTCTTTCTTTGCCAGAATTAACAGTGGATTCCACTGGAGAAAATATTTTTGATTTGTTTGTTAATGCTTTGATTAAACATAAATATTTGGGTTTTAGTTGATAGAGCATCAGTGGTGACTGAAATTCATAAAGGAGTTGTATTCTGTATTTTGAAAAATGTCTCCATCAATGTACATATGAGGTTGTCCCTGTCATTTGATCACCTTGCTGCAGGAAAGGCTGCCAATAAATTATCAAGTTGGCATTCTACCTGACAGTGTACTTCCAGTGGACATAGTTGATGTACCATGGCACTTTATTTCACAGCTTAAATACCCTATAAGATATAAATTTTTTCTTCTTTGTCAGGTTATAAAAGGAATATTGGTTCTTTACCATTCTAATGCTGACTGAGAGAGATTGTTCAGTATTGTTAACAAAAATAAAACTAAATTCATATCCAGGCTTAGTAACCCAGCACTTAGTGCCCTACTGGTGTGCAAAATATTTGTAATCTCAGCTGGTACAAAGTATTTTGAAATGCAGTATGAGAGATTAAATGCTACATATGAAAACTTAAAGCAGTTATTGATGTTAAAAGACTAAAGGGGTAAATAAATCATTTTGGTCATATGCTCATTGAAATTTATCATGTTATATATACACTTTTTCCACTTGGATTGCACTTTTTCCTTTCCTAAGGGTTGGCATGTATGCATTATCAATATGATGTTACTTTTCACCTAGCAATATAAAATCTGAAAGATATTGGATGTTGTTGTGTGCTTAAATCTTTGGTCACTTGTTAATAGAACTTTAATAATCATGATAAGAGTTTTGCAAAAGACACCGCTGAAATCTACAAAGAGTATATGATAACATTAAAAATCTTGTTATGTATGTTTAATTTGTCAGTGTTTTTATATTCATTATTACATATGCTGTGGGTTATATAAAATTCTTTTTTGTAGCTGACCCCCTTGTCCAAAATCAGGATCATTGTTTACCTGACCAGAAACATTAATTTTCATGTCATTACAATTTAGGTCATTGGTACATTAGTACATTAGAGACTACAAGCCATTACATGTACATCGATACCTTCAGCATTGGAAGTTATTTGGAATACTACTCAAGATTATTGAGAACTTTATTCATTTGGATATGTGTTAGAAATTCTAGGATTATTTGGAATTTAATTCACAATCCTCTTTTAAATTTTCATTTTTTATTATAGGGAAATAAATTATTTGTTGAATTTTACAAAATATGTTGGTTTTTGCTCTTTTCTGTTATTTATTTTAAGACCATAGAGTTGTGATAATCTATTGCAATTTAATACCAGCCATAAATCATTGTTGCATTCCATCTGTTTTAAAAGAGCAATGTGATCACAGCATTTGTGACCTAATGAACAAATACACACACCTACATACCCTTTTTCTCTGCCTCACCTACATACCCATTTCTCTGCCTCACCTACATACCCTTTTCTCTGCCTCACCTACATACCCTTTTCTCTGCCTCACCTACATACCCTTTTCTCTGCCTCACCTACATACCCTTTTCTCTGCCTCACCTACATACCCTTTTCTCTGCCTCACCTACATACCCTTTTCTCTGCCTCACCTACATATCCTTTTCTCTGCCTCACCTACATACCCTTTTCTCTGCCTCACCTACATACCCTTTTCTCTGCCTCACCTACATACCCTTTTCTCTGCCTCACCTACATACCCTTTTCTCTGCCTCACCTACATACCCTTTTCTCTGCCTCACCTACATACCCTTTTCTCTGCCTCACCTATATACCCTTTTCTTTGTGTAGTTGTTAAGGAGTTCATGATCTTCAACCAGTACAAGTTTGATAAATTTGAAATAATTAAGCCATTACTCTGTGGACATTAAGTGACAATGTACTTTCTTCCTTGCTTTTTTGTTTAAGTGACAGGGTATTTTCTTCTATACTTTTTTGTAAATATCCTTGGTTGCCGATTTCAATGTGTTAGCATTTTGCAAAACCATAGCATTTTGCAAGACCAGTTCTCTCTTTGATATTTTCATGTGATAGCATTTTGCATGACCTGCTCTCTCAGTTTTTCACATATTCACTGTAAAATATGCATTCTGATAGCATGCACAGAGTCTGAGAGTGTAACATACTTCCTTTAAATAAACATGCAGTTTTTTAATATAATGTTGTGAATGTTTTGGAGCAAATATTGACATGTTTACAGTGGATGAAATTCCATTGGTTACCTATATATGTGTCCCAAAATTCTATACTTTTACCTTCCTTGGCAAACTCATGGGTCCTTTGTTTAAGCCACAACAAACCAACAGCTGGTCCACAGTGTAAGTATCCCTTTTTACTAACACACCACCCAGTGTGCTCTTTCTTGATCAACTTTTTTGCTGACTTAATTCATTAAATCTTGTAGGATGGGTATCAAATACTTTAATATTCCAGGTTGTATGATGAGTATCAAATACTTTAATATTCCAGGTTGTATGATGAGTATCAAATACTTTAATATTCCAGGTTGTATGATGAGTATCAAATAATTTAATATTCCAGGTTGTATGATGAGTATCAGATATTTTAATATTCCAGGTTGTAGGATGGGTATCAAATACTTTAATATTCCAGGTTGTATGATGAGTATCAAATAATTTAATATTCCAGGTTGTATGATGAGTATCAGATATTTTAATATTCCAGGTTGTAGGATGGGTATCAAATACTTTAATATTCCAGGTTGTATGATGAGTATCAAATACTTTAATATTCTAGGTTGTATGATGAGTATCAAATACTTTAATATTCCAGGTTGTATGATGAGTATCAATATTCCAGGTTCTACAGACTCGGATCATTCACAGTCATCCAAGTTGGTCGCATCTAGCAGTCATAAAAAACGACACATATCAGCAGGAAGTATCACCAGTAATATTAGCATTGATGATGAAAAATTAGAAGGTGAGGCAGTTCATAATAAAGTTTCTTTCATTGTGTTGAATCTAGTAATGAAGATGTATGATGATCAGCATTCTGCATGTAGTGATCTCCCTTTTAGTCATCAGTTTCATTCATACACCGCCATGCATAGAATTTCATTCATTCAAATTATTTGGACTCAGTTTAACAAAATCAGCAGAAACCTGTAATCCATTATTCATCCATTTTACTTTTTCATCTAAGTCCAGCTAAGATCACAACCATGCTCTTCTAACATGATCCATGGCCATGTTGAGGAATACATTAAGGCTAGAATTTGAAAGAACAAAAGTGGATGATAGGCAAAAAGGTGATCATTTTTGCTTTATTTTATTGTCACACCAGTCTCCTATAACATGAAATGACACCATTTTCATTCCTCTCTTATTACATATTGGGGGGGATTCCTATTCTTTGTTATCAGATGAAAAAGTATTGGCCATGAAAATTAATGTACCCAGCAAATGGTTTCAAAGGGTCACATCATTCAGTATAACATTTCCATTGTTCAGGGTCTCATCAGCTACAGATGTTCTTAAAGACCCATTCTGGGTAGATGTTATGCAGCAATAATCTCACAATGTAAATTACTGGGATTTTTAGTTATACTGGTCATAGAAAAGCTTTGTCTATCATATGTCATCTGTCATCTGATATTCAGTATGATAGCACAGGTTTGTTATTGATATTATTCATAAACTGCTTGGAGGGTTGAAATGAAACTTTATACACACATTTATTCCATGCTCTAATTGGTCCTAAAAGATGATTGTGTAATTGAATCTCCTATACATCCACCACAGTGATCATCTTGACCTTTTTGTTATATCAACATGCGGTTTTCACTAAAAGACTTCTTAAGTCTAGTTGATCCTAAATTGAAATGGTGCAAGTCCAGCATCAAATATGGTCACCATGGCAGCCACCTTGAAAATCTTGTAATCTGTATTTATCCTGAATGGATAGTCATAACAACATAGAGTTTTATTAAAAGACTTCTTATAATGCCTGGTTAGTATAAAATGAAAACTGTGCTGATATGGTATATAGTATGGCCACGACAATGACAATTTTTTTATTGCTACATCTCCTGAAAGGATGGTCATATCATCAACATGGGGATTTGTCTAAAATACTTCATATGATGTGTTGTAGGTCCTAAATGATAATCTGATACAGAATATGGCTACCACTGCCACTGTCTTGAAAATCTTGCCATGTCAGCATGAGGTATTTCCTAAAATATTTCTTATCAGGTCAAGCTGGTCCTAATTAAAAATTATGCAGTCTGACATTCAATATGGCCACCATAGCAGCCATCTTAAAAATATTATCAGAACTCGACCATGAACAGAAAGTCATATTGATGTTTGATTTTGCACCAGAAGACTTCTTATGATGTTCATTTGGGCTTAAATAAAAAAAGCCTAGATCTGACATCCAATATTGGCGCCACAAAATACTTCTTGAAAATCTTGCTGTTGCCAATCTTGAGTTGAAAGTCGTGTTTTGAAAGTATTGTTACCTCTACTCCTCTCCAAATGGATGGCTATATCATCTTGGGGGTTTTCAGTAATAGACTTCTTATGATACCTAGTCAGTCCAAGATGAAAAGTGTGCCAGTTATACATCCAGTATGGCTGCCATACAACTTACATTTTATTGTCACTACTATGATCTTTATGACATAGTGTTTTCCTCACCATAAGGAATTTAGCTCCCTGAATCATGATATTGTAAAGTAAAATAACAAGATCCTTATAATGATAATGTTCATTATCTGGGCATGAAAATATATGCATCCGACATAGACACATGCATCCATCTTTATGTCCATGGGATTTAGATTACACAGTGGATCATATCTTGGAAACTATCAAGATCCCCGCCCACACTCTATCACTACTAGCATACTTTGTGTGCATGAAAAGGTTAAGTGCACATTCCTAACATCTGCCCTTTGAGCATTTCTTGCCCTTAGGGACTTATCCAAGAGACTCAAACTTCTGGGTGAAGGTCAAAAGAGAGATGTGTTGTGATTTATGTCTTATATACTAAAAATTCTAGTTTTATCATTGACTAAAAAAATACTAGTTTAATTATTGACTAAAAAAATTCTAGTTTAATTATTGACTAACATTTTCTCAAGATTTTTTTTCAGATAAATTCTTAGGAATGGATGAATAATACTTTATTTGAAAGTTTATGTCTGCATGTTTTTCAAAACTGTCAGGTAACAGATTTTATAATAACTCCTAAAAGTAGCAAAGTAGTACTGCATAGAATACCGTATCATGACACTTAACATCATGTCTCTGTCATATGATAATCTCTTTCTTATGCAATCATGTTTACCTGTCTTGTTTTCCCCATTACAAATTTATTTAATTTTATTCAAGTTATCTCTCTTAATTGTGTTTTTGTATATATTGATAAGCAGAAGACAACTGTTTATCAACTTTTGCATTCAGAATGAGGATAAATTAAACAAAATCTTGGTAAAGAAAGATTCTTTGAACACAAATTAATTTATTTCAGTTATGTGCTTTAGATTATTTTAGGGAACTGTTGGAAAATGATTAATATGTTGTCTCCGAATTACCAGAGGTGTGGTAAAATATTCATTGAAAGATACAATTTATTGCCCATGTTAGGAAGAGATATGTTCATCTGTGAAAAGTGATGTTCCACTTGGATTTTAGCCTCATGGAGCATGACTTGCCTTGGGTGAAGAAATCTAAATTAAGACTGCTTGTATTGATTGGCTTGATAATTAATGTCCTAGTTTGCCATCAAGAAAAATCAGATCATAAAATACTATTTATTTAAATTGTGGGAAAGACTAATTGTTCCATACTGAAGAATTACATTCATGTGTTCTAAGTCTAAGAACAAAAAAGGTAGAATAGAAAGGTGATTTGACTTGGTCAGCAGTATAATAGGAAAGCATTGAATGCTTTTAGGCATTATTGGTATTTGGGGTTGATATTTATTTAGAAATGATAGAAAGTAAAATGGCTTACTTTATAGGATGTATTCTAATAGATCTCACCACCAACTCACTGACAAGAATATTTCAGTAATGTATGAAAAATCTTTCTGATCCCCAAAATATTAGTAAGCCCAGAGGACATTCAGGCTGTGAAACATGAGAGGACAGTCAACCAAGAAACAGTTGTTACTGAGGAATCCAGAATGACAGAAGATGAGTTGGAGAAAGATGAGCTGGTCAACTGTATCTGTGGCATGAATGAGGAAAATGGACTCATGATACAGGTGTGTAAAACAAAATTGGTCCATACTGAGTCTCGTAGGTCTAACCACAGTAAATAAGTATGGAATCTCATGCTTGTATGAAATACAAGTTGGGGAAATGTGACATTTATTCTTAAATCAGTTAAGATTACAACAGTGACAACAACATGACATTTTATTCCTAAATCTGTAAATTTTTCATTAGTGCATGAAACGTGCAGAAATGTTGACCATTTTGGATGTTTTGGAATTATTACATATTTTTGCTAAAGGTTCTACCTTCCAAATTATATTGACAAAATTCTGGAAAATCAACTTTTGGGTTATAAAATTCTAAATAGGTCTCCCCATTGCTCACACAGGTGATGAGAAAACTACTGGTGCAGAGAATGTTTCTGCATGAAAAAATATATGTACATCACAAGAAACCAATCAATTAGACCATAAATAGATGAAAATTAACAAATAAATAATTAGTATAAAATGATGCAGATATTCACAAGTAAAAACTGGAATTCCAGATTCTGGTATTGCATGATTGGATGTTCTATTTATTCCTATTGGACCTTAATCCCTACTGATTGTAGGTATGAAGTAGGTTATAATTTTTACTTATTGTAGGTACAAAGTAGGTTGGACCTTAATTCTTTTTTATTGTAGGTATGGAACAGGCTGGACCCTAATTTGTTACTGATTGTAGGTACAAAGTAGGTTGAAACTTTATTGTTGTTGATTGTAGGTATGGAGCTGGTTTATATAAAAATGCAGTATGAGGATATGCATAAGTTTGTTACTTACAACAAGTATGTTGTTATTCATAACATAAGTGACATTAGAATTAATAGAAAAGTATGCCTATGGATTGGCTTGTCAGGAAACATTAACATACAGCTACCATTATTTGATTCCTCAAAAGCCAGTACATCAGCTTCCACTTCCATCTTAGTCCCTTAAGCTAGGACCATTTTAGTCCTTTAAGCTAGGACAATTTGATTTCAGCTTCCACTATTTCAGAGTCCTGTAGCTAGGACCATTTGAGACAGGATTATCAATGGATTAAAAATGATATTTCATGTTGCATAGAATTGTGTTCTTTTTGAAAAAATTGCAATAAGTGAAACACATTTTTCTCTTAGTTCTTAAATGTTAAAAAAATGGTGTAAATACTGCATCTTACTAACCTGTGTCTAATGTTTACACCCAAATGTAATGGCATTGATCTTTACTTACAAAGTATAATTTGTACACCCAACTGTGGATAGCATCAATCCTTATTTACAAAGTATAATTTAAACACTCCAGGGCTTCCAGTAATTTACAAATATGTGTGTCTGACACAATAAAATTAAAAATGATGCAATAAAGCTCCAAAATAAGAGTCGCATAGAACGCAAAAAAAATTTGCTCACCAAGTCGATTTCCAGCGTGCAGAAAAGGTCAGGGTTTCTCAAAACAGAGGTCTCAAGGATTTTCTATGCCATCTGTTGAGGTCATGCTCATTAATTTTGCAGTGTTCATTTCTGATTATAGCTGAATAAGTATATTGTACATATCTTGAAAGGACGATGTACTAAGGATTAAAAAAAATTTAAATATACACCCTGTGAAATTAATTATTACTAACATTTGTTGCTTTCACGTTGAGACTCAGACAAAAGGCCATTTGCAAATTTAGAGAAGTGTTTTGAGATTTGAATGCATACATGCCAGCCATTCTGCTTTGTTGTAATCATTACACATTTTTTCAACAAATTACATTTTATGTTCCCCAGTATATGCTTTACACGGTTTAGGTAAGTTAAAAAAAAAATAAATAAAAGTCAGTTAAGAGTTGTATTTTCCATTTTCAGTATTGTCTCTTTAATTCCACTTGCATAAATTTAAAATCTCCATTAAGAACATCACTGCTGCATAAGCTTTTTCATTGTTTTCTGTTTATAGCAACTATATATGACACTTTTATTTCCATGAAAACGGACAGGTTTCATCACTTTGAATTTGGCCTCACAGATTCATTATATTTATAATAAAATTAGGTAGCAGACCAATCTATGGTTTTATAGAAAATGGCTCCAATTTAAAAGCTAGATGCTTTACGTTGTGATTTGTGGATGTTATGTGATGGAAAATATTAGAGCAGATGGATCTCACAAACTTCAAAACATGCCAGATCAGAAAAAGGACAAATCAACACCGTTTTATAAATTTTAAAAGAAGAATGTCAATGTAATGTAATATGGGACTCGACTTTGGGCACATGATTGCTTATTGCAAAAAAAAGTTAAATTCATGATCATCCAGTTCTGTAATTAAGACACCTTGCCCAATATTTTTGTTTTTGAGAGTGCAATGTATACTGCCTAAAAAAACGGACTTATGTAGCAAGTTCCCTGGTCAACTGACAGGGTGTCAATTTTAATGCAAGAAAATTTAAGAATTACAAGTAAAACCAACAATGTTGTGTGTCTCTATATTCCTGGCATTGTAATAGACATTTATGCACTTCATATGCCCAACATGCTCGTGAGAGGGGACTGCAATCTTTGCCAGTTTTTGTTTTTACCAAAATTCTAGTCTCTCTATTTTCAAATGTTGAAACATTTTTCTACGTAATTATACTTTTAAAAGCAGAAATATATTGTAATCTAATTTAATAATGATAATTATCTATGTATTAATTTGCTATTACAAGTAATTGAGAAGACTTTATAAGTAACGAATCCACTATTTCTGCAATTCTATGTATTACATTAGATTTCTATACTTGTCTTAAAATCTTCAGAAAATGGAGAAATAAAAGAAAATCAATCTCTCTCTCTCTCTCTCTCTCTCTCTCTCTCTCTCTCTCTCTCTCTCTCTCTCTCTCTCTCTCTCTCTCACACACACACACATGCAAACACACCCACACCCACCTAACTTACTGTAGACACTGTAAACTATAAAGGGAGAAACCCTGCACCCAACTGTGGACAGCATTGAGCCTTATTTACAAAGCATAACAATACACCCAACTATAAATCGCATCAATTTTTATTTATAAAGTATAATTTATACACTCACCTAAATGTCATCATTCTCTCTCTCTCTCTCACACACACACACACACACATGCAAACACACCCACACCCACCTAACTTACTGTAGACACTATAAAGGGAGAAACCCTGCATCCAACTGTGGACAGCATTGAGCCTTATTTACAAAGCATAACAATACACCCAACTGTAAATCACATCAATTTTTATTTATAAAGTATAATTTATACACTCACCTAAATGTCATCATTCTTTATTCACAAGTCTAATGGGTTTTTATAACACTGTTCCATAATTTTTGGAATGTGCACAGTGGCTCATATTGATTGTTGCTTACAATTTACCTTTCATAATATACTATATAATATTATTTTATAGTACATGTATGACATAAATTGTAAACAGTGATACTAGCCCCAGTGGACTTGTGGCAGGGATGATGTGAAAAGGCACATAGATATCAGGAAAATTAAGAGCACCCAGCAGATTTCAGCTCTGTAAATCTTGAAGCCACCTACTCAAATCCTGCAAGCTACCAATGCTGAAACATTGTGAGTTTTCTTGTTGAACATAACCTGGCTTTGTCTGTTTGAGATCAGCAACAGTGATGGTGAAAGAGTATTTTTTATCAGGAAAAATAAGAGAGCCTTTAAAGCCTCCTTAGTTGCAGGATCAAACCACCAGGCAAGAAGCTGGAATAGTTTACAGTCTGCCTCAGCATCATATCATGACAAACAGCATGAAGTTTGTGTATAGCAGCAGTAAATTTGGCTGCAAATAAATTTGACCATTTAATTATTGTAAATAATGTGTTTTACGTTTATTTCGTGATTTTCATGTAATGCAATACTGACCATAGAAGTAGATGGAGATAGTGTCATATAATATATTACTAATTGTGTTAAAAATTCACTCATTTTTATCCCACTTTTCACTAATTGTGAGTCCGGAGGGTTGATAGCCCTACTTTTACAAAAGCTGCTGTGAGTTATTTCATCCCTATTCAAGCAAGCTCCCCCTTCATTGCTGGCACTATTTGGGAGACCTCTGCAAAGAAAGGTTTTCAGACTTCAGTTGTGGAGAGAATCTTGTGACCTAAAAGCTGTCCATTTTGAAGGCATACAATTGAAAGTAGAAAGATTTCAGGTATTGGTGCAGTCAACAACATTGTCCCTTTGAGTATCAAAATCCCACATCTGATGTTTCTCAGGTTTTTTAAGTACAAAACAATTTGCTCTAATTACTTTCAAAGGTTCTTGACACCTACAGGCATCCTGGTATAGGGGATGTTGCTCCATGATTTTGACACCTACAGGCATCATGGTATAGGGGATGTTGCTCCAAGATTTTGACACCTTCAGGCATCATGGTATAGGGGATGTTGGTCATGATTTTGACACATAAAGGCATAATGGTATAAAAGATGTCTCATGATTTTGGCACCTTCAGGCATCATGGCATAGGAAATGTTGGTTATGAGTTTGAAACCTTAAGGCATCATGGTATAGTGGATGTTGGTCATGATTTTGACACCTTCAGGCATCATGGTATGGGGATGTTGGTCATGATTTTGACACCTTCAGGCATCATGGTATAGGAGATGTTCATGATTTTGACACCTTCAGGCATCATGGTATGGGGATGTTCTTGGTCTTGATTTTGACACCTTCAGGCATCATGGTATAGGAGATGGTCATGATTTTGACACCTTCAGGCATCATGGTATGGGGATGTTCTTGGTCTTGATTTTGACACCTTCAGGCATCATGGTATAGGAGATGGTCATGATTTTGACACCTTCAAGCATCATGGTATGGGGATGTTCTTGGTCTTGATTTTGACACCTTCAGGCATCATGGTATAGGAGATGGTCATGATTTTGACACCTTCAGGCATCATGGTATAGGGATGTTGTTGGTCTTGATTTTGACACCTTTAGGCATCATGGTATTGGGGATGTTGGTCATGATTTTGACACCTTCAGGCATCATGGTATAGGAGATGGTCATGTTTTTAAAACCTTCAGGCATCATTGTATAGGGGATGTTGGTCATGATTTTGACACCTTTAGGCATCATGGTATGGGGATGTTGGTCCATGATATAAGTCTATGAGAACTACTAGCCAGTTTTGATTTGAATACACCAAAATCCCCCACTCTGTTTCTAAAATGGGATTTCTCATGTGTTTTGACATGGTTTATTTCAAATCAAATCAAACCTTTAGTTAAAACTTCGCTAAGGTTACTCTTATACAAAACATGTTTTCTGATAGCATTAGCAAGAAATATGAGCAAGTTACATGCCACTTCATTGGACACAAACTGTCTCCAGTTTAGATTGGATGGTTCTGTAATGTGAATGGGCAAGTATTCTCAATGAAATACAGTTTACTAAAAATGTGCATTCTCGTTTCAGTGTGAAGTGTGTTTTTGCTGGCAGCATGCAGCATGTTTTCACATCAATGAGACCTCACTACCCAAAAAATACATCTGCTCTGTCTGTGAAAATCCTCCAGGTAGGTCACATAAGAATCAATAATTATCATCTTTAGGGAGACTGGAATAAAATTTTATTATGAGGACATGTGTCAGATCTTTAGAAAGACTTGTATAACAAATTGTGCCATAAATTTCATATGAAATAAGCATTTGTGTAAGATCCTTTAAATTCTTACAACAGGTTATTGGGACAAAAATTGTCATGATATACAGTATCACTCATTATAATGTAGGCCATGGAGTCATATAAGACACCACACTTAATGAAATGGAATTTATTTTCATTTTCATACCTGCCTTATTACAAAAACCATGTCATATAGAATGGCTTGTAGTAATGGAATACTATACCTGCCTTATTAAAAAAAAACATGTTATAATGATTGACCTTATAGTAATTGAATACTATATCTTCCTTATTATAAAAACCATGTTATAAAGAATGGTCTTATAGCAATGTAATGCTATACATGCTTTTTTACAAAACAAGGTTATAAAGAATGGCATTGTAGTAATGTAATACTGTACCTGCCTTTTTACAAACCATGTTATAAAGAATGGCCTTATAGAAATGGAATATTGTACCTGCCTTATTTCAAAAACTGTATTATAAAGAGTGGCCTTATATACCTGCTGTATTACAGGAACCATGTTACATACAAAGAATGGCATTATATTAATGAAATGTTATACCTGTCTTATTACAAAAACCATGTTATAAAGAATGGCCTTATAGTAATAGAATACTGTATCTGTCTTATTACAAGAATCATGTTATAAAGTATGGTTTTATAGTAATGGAATATTGTACCTGCCTTACTACAAGAGCCATATTAAGAATGACCATATAATACTGTACTGGCCTTATTATAAAAACCATGTTATAAAGAATGGCTTTATAATAATGGTGTACTGTACCTGCCCTATTACACAAATCATGCTATAAAGAATTGCCTTATAGTAATGTAATATTATACCTTCCTTTTTTTAAAAAAAACCATGTTATAAAGATGGGAATTATGGTGAGGGAATACTATACCTGCATTGTTTTACTTTTTGTAAACTGATAGAGGAATTACAGAGAGCAGCATACCATTTCACATTTTGTTTTCAAATGGTCATCAAAATTAAAATAGTACCAAGTATGCACTAACATTTAATTTTACTAAGTTGTCAAGATACAGGTTTTTGAAATAAATATGACTATTAGTTTTAAAAGATTATGACCCTGTTAGCTTTGTAAGAATATAACCTGTTAGCTTGTAAGAAAATGACCCTGTTAGCTTTGTAAGATTATGACCCCGTTAGCTTTGTAAGAATATGACCCTGTTAGCTTTGTAAGAAAATGACCCTGTTAGCATTGTAAGATTATGACCCTCTTAGCATTGTAAGAATATGACCCTGTTAGCTTTGTAAGAATATGACCCTGTTAGCATTGTAAGAATATGACCCTGTTAGCTTTGTAAGAATATGACCATGTTAGCTATTTAAAATTATAGCCATGTTTACTTTGTAAAAATATGACCCTGTTAGCTTTGTAAGAATATGACCCTGTTAGCGTTGTAAGAATATGACCATGTTAGCTTTGTAAGAATATGACCCTCTTAGCTATTTAAAATTATAACCATGTTTACTTTGTAAGAATATGACCCTGTTAGCTTTGTAAGAATATGACCCTGTTAGCTATTTAAAATTATAACCATGTTCACTATGTAAGAATATGACCCTGTTAGCGTTGTAAGAATATGACCCTGTTAGCTTTGTAAGAATATGACTCTGTTAGCTTTTTAAAATTATAACCATGTTTACTTTGTAAGAATATGACCCTGTTAGCTATTTAAAATTATAACCATGTTTACTATGTAAGAATATGACCCTGTTAGCTATTTAAAATTATAACCATGTTCACTATGTAAGAATATGACCCTGTTAGCGTTGTAAGAATATGACCCTGTTAGCGTTGTAAGAATATGACCCTGTTAGCGTTGTAAGAATATGACCCTGTTAGCTTTGTAAGAATATGACCCTGTTAGCTATTTAAAATTATAACTGTGTTTACTTTGTAAGAATATGACCCTGTTAGCATTGTAAGAATATGACCCTGTTAGCTTTGTAAGAATATGACCCTGTTAGCTATTTAAAATTATAACCATGTTTACTTTGTAAGAATATGACCCTGTTAGCTATTTAAAATTATAGCCATGTTTACTTTGTAAGAATATGACCCTGTTAGCATTGTAAGAATATGACCCTGTTAGCTTTGTAAGAATATGACCCTGTTAGCTTTGTAAGATTATGTTTTATTAACTTTTTAAGCAATCACCCTGATAGTTTTGAAAGACAATGATCTTGTTTGCTTTGTAAGATGAATTCATTTGTTTGAAAAATGACACAAATAAGGATGTGAAACTTTTTTGTATTAAAGGATTTTCAAACAGTGAGGCAGATGATCTTCCATGTCCTCTTTCAACCATTGCTGTTCCATCTTTAGGAATAAGAGAAGGTTGCCATTACATCCATGAACAGGAATGGTTTAGGCAGGGCCAGATTCCATCCTTTGACTTCCTGCAGAGCCATGGCCAAGGAGAGGAAAAGTGTCAGGCCATTAAAGCTACACATGATCTAATTGGAGACATTCATAACCTTACCATGGTACTACATGCTATGAAACAGAAACTGAAGATTGTCAGGTAGATTCAGTCTCATTTTTTTGTCATCAAACAATTAAGTGGAAGGTAAAAATTTGGGATTTTACCTTTGTATAACCTCTTCTTAGTCCAGAACAGAGAAGAAAAATAATTTACTTTGATTCTCTAATAGATATTATCAATAACCAGAATTTATCAAAGTACTGTGAATATATTTATTTTGAGGGATATATATTTTTATGGTTTTGCATAAATGTTCATTTTTCTCAGTACTTAAATTTGTGATAATATTTTATATCAATAATAAAAGCTATTATTATAGGCTTGCTACTAATGCATCTAGGTATGGAGTTTGGTTGTTAGCCTTATTGTCATATTTTAGCAGACCTATGACTTGTCCCCACCCACTTAACTTTCCACAAAATAACTTTAATTATTAATTTATTATTGCCAAATTTGGAATGGAGCTAGTTATTAATGACACATTGGGTGAGATCATATATAAGCATTAATTTTCACTGTTTAACAGAGTTATAGCCCCTAATTATCATTTACAAACAATAGCTTCTATAATTATTGTTGAATTTCAGTCAGCATTCATTGTCACTGCTTACATCAATTATTCCTACTGATTGTCCTTTTCAAACAGTAGTTCTTAGTTTTTACTAGATCCCAATTTATTTAAGCAGCTTGGTGTTGATGAGACCTTAGCAGTGTTTTGGTGTCAATGTACCATGTCAGCATTTAGGGTCATTAAAGCCCCTAATTGTTATGCAACTGCTTTTTATTTCTGCACAGTAAATCCCTTATTTCTTTGGATTTCAAACCCAAATCACTTATTTGTTAATGGATTTCAACTGATAATCACTTATTATTGGAATTCCCATATTTCTTATTAGATTGCCACTTTTTATCATTGAATTTCTCTTATTTCTTATTGTATTGCCCTTTTTTATCATTGAATTTCTCTAATTTTTTTATTGGATTGCCCTTATTTATCATGGACTTTCTCTTATTTCTTATTAGATTGCCCTTTTATACCATTGAATTTCTCTTATTTCTTATTAGTTTGCCCTTATTTATCATTGCATTTTTCTTATTTCTTATTAGATTGCCTTATTTATCATTGAATTTTTTTTTCTTATTAGATTGCCTTTTTTATCATTGAATTTATCTTATTTCTTATTAGATTTCCCTTATTTGTCATTGAATTCCATTATTTCTTATTAGATTGCACTTATTTATCATTGACTTTCTTTTATTTCTTATTAGATTGTTCTTTTATAACCATTGAATTTCTCTTATTTCTTATTAGTTTGCCCTTATTTATCATTGAATTTCTCTAATTTCTTATTAGATTTCCCTTATTTATCATTGAATTTTTCTTTTTTCTTATTAGATTGCCTTTTTATCATTGAATTTATCTTATTTCTTATTAGATCTCCCTTATTTGTCATTGAATTCCATTATTTCTTATTAGATTGCCCTTATTTATCATTGGGTTTGGATTTCAGTGCAGTTTGGTAAGCTGTTTGATCTTGCAGAGACTTTGGCCAGGTTAAATTTTATTTGTTCTGTGTTTAGGAGAGTTAATGCTCCCAATTGTCACATGCAGGTAGAAAATGAAATGAGTAAATAAAATGAGTATTTAATGAAAAGGTTATGGTATTTGCTCAGGCTAAAACTGCACTCCCAAGGTTGTGCAGTATTAGAAAAATTGGTTCAAATTTTTCCATACAAATGTAGTAACCTTTAATTTGTTCTGATACTGCAAGAACATGTATATCCATTATTACTTGTTCTGATACTGCAAGAACATGTATATCCATTATTACTTGTAATATATTTAATTCTATAATACTAGAAACAGATCAGATGCTTTTTTTGTTCATCTTTTGATGACATCCTAAGATGATGAGTTATTGTCCTTTGTTAATTGTTTATCATGATATTAACTGAAAAACTGTACTTTCCATGTTATTTAAAAATCTTGGACAACTGATACATTATGTGGGACAAGTGATTTTCACAAGTTATATGTTAAAGACATGTGGATCACACAAAAAAATTAAGTACTAAATTACCTCACATTTTACCTTTAACATATCAAGGCCAAAAGTTTAATTTTCATTCATCTTTAAGAAAAGGTTCCTACGCTGCTGGGAAATTGGGAAAAAGTTGGGAATAATGATAAAACATTTTTCCTGACTGAAAAGTCCTTCAATTTCACAAATATTGATGAAAGTTGTGAAAAACCTGGGAATTTTGTGCCACTACTACTTGATGCCTAAAACGATTGCGTAACTCAGATATAACTAAACTGATCGTAAGTTTAATTTATTGAGTTCTAACAAGAATATTCAGAGGGTGCAGTATGGATCATTTGGGTGCTTGCAATAAACATGCTGAGTCAATCCAAACACTCAGTGGATTAAATTTGTCTAGTAGACTTTTATTTTCAAAGTCAACTCTATATCCATATCTTTACTTAGATGGAAGGTATGAAAACCAGTCTAGCATCACAAGAGGCCAACATGGTGGTGGCAAAGCATAGCCCAGAAAACTTGAGTGATACATGCATGGAATCAATATGAAAATTACTTTCATTTAGAAATTGGGAGTATTAAAATTGTTGTATCATTAATCTGATATAAGACAAGAAAAAACTATGGCGTTGATGAAATATGGCCTGGTACCCGTGATTTGCATTGCTAGTCACATGAGTACACAAATCCAACAACCCACACTTTCAATTGTTCTAGAGAAGAAAAAAAATTGAAATAAAAGTTGTATACTGGTTGTGACATAAACAACTGAACACAAAATTCTCCATATTTGTATATTCTGGAAACTTATGGAGTGTTGTTGTACCACATGACTACCTCCTTGACATGAGCTTTCTGCTTGATAAATCAGACTTGCCAGATTGCTGGTTTTTACAAAAAGTATCTGACTTTTATTTAATATAATTTAATTTCTGTACAGCAACACTATTAAGGAGTTTTTTGTTGATATCACATGGCTATTGAAATTCCAAAGTTATTTGAGATTTTTGAAGTCATGTAACTAGTAATAAAAAAATGGCCAGTGCTGGGTTAGGTTTCATCTATTTTGTAATTTTATCTAGCCTGTCAGCAGATTAAAGACAGAACAGTTATAATACTTGTCATTTCTGAGAAAATAAATCATTTTTCTAGCTATTTCATGCAGGTATGAGTCGATATAACATAAGTGTAAATTTTATAGGCCTGCAATATGTCACTACTTCACAGTGGCAGTAAATTCCAAATTTTCAATATGCAGTGGCAGTGAGCCCACACCCCAACCTAAATGTCCAAATATGAAAAATTGTGTGGGAATATTTAGAGGAAACTTAAATTAAAAAACAAACTGCTGATTGTTTTAAGCCAAATTTGTAGTTCAAATTCAGAGCTGAAATGAGAAATATTTTTCCCTTATATATATATATATATATATATATATATATATATATATATATATATATATATATATATATATATATTAAAAAATGATACTAGCCAATGTATTGATAGAGGTTAGAGGACTGGATTAACAGTCAAACAAGGCTCTGTTAAAATACTATATCAATCTCTGTGTGATACTATAACATTCAAGTCAAAAAAGTCTTTTAAAACACTATATTACCTGTGTTTCACTGTTACCTGTGGGATAGTGCTTCTAGTAATGAGTGTTAAAATGATGCTTGAATAAAAGACATCTCATTATGTTATTAAATTCATATAGACTTGCTTTCTGCAGTTTTTCATACCAGAATTAAATTGAAAACTTGAAAGGATATAATATAGTAAAAGGATATCATTTAACAGACACTATTGCAGGAGGCATGTGTTATGTACATTTAATTGCATTGTTTGTGTACTAATTTTTAAAAACATTTTTTTATTGGTGATATGCATTGGATAACAATATTTTGGACTTGACCTTGATCAGAATCACATTCTGGCCTGATTCATTGATTTTTGTTTTGTAAAAGACTTTCCAAATATAACTTTAATCTTGTAAACATTTGGAACCTTCCATAATGAAATATTTCATTACATAATAGTTTTGTTTAGAAAATGCTAATCATGACCAGCGGTCAAGTAGAGGCCTATATAATAATGTTTATCTAGAAATTATTCATTCATGCTGTAAGATCTGAGCATGATCAGTTGTATTTTTGTTGTGTCCAATGTTTCAGTTGGGCTGGAATTCATTCAAGTTATTCTTCTTTGGAAATACCAAGTGCTCAAAAATAATATTCTTGGAAAAAAAAGATTTGATTTATAGTGAAATCAGGTAATATATTTTTGGTTGTATTATTGTGATTCAGCAAAAGACAGTTGGCACATCAATATGACACAGGTCATCACAGGCACATCAACACTTTAAGCAATGGATTTGTTTTGGAATACCACTAAAGTCTATTCAATATTTGAAGTCATTAGGACTTGTCTTAGAAAATCTGTAATTTTTTGGAATTTAATTTGAAATACTATAAGTTTTTTTTGTTTTAATTTTTTTCATTAGTATTCATGGGAAATAAATTATTTGTTGAATTTGACAAAACTTGTTGCTTTTGACTCATTTCTGTCACTTTAAGACTATAGAGTCATAATACATGTTAAAATCAGGCAAGGAAACTCAGTAAATTTGAAATCTGACATCATCATATCACTCATCAAACCGACATTGATGCATGGCAAGTTATTTATTTTTTTACAATATTATCTTGAGGCAAAAACTTCATCTGAATCCACTTGATTTAGGCTAGAGAAGATGGGATAGTTAACAGACTAATTGCCAGAAAGGCAGACAGGGGGTGTCACAGCATCACTAAAGCTTTTTTTAAAAAAATTCTCATCACAGAGTTGTGTTTTGCAAGTAATACCAGGAATATGTTTCACAATAGACATTGGTTTGATCATTTTAGCTAGCTTGTGTATGTTAAAATAACAAGATTGTTATGATCAAAGTGTTATGGGTTTACATTTTAATTATAGAAGTATGGCTTTATGATACATTTAATTATAGAAGTATGGCTTTATGATACATTTAATTATAGAAGTATGGCTTTATGATACATTTAATTATAGAAGTATGGCTTTATGATGGTTGACAAGAATGGCCTGTTGATTTCATTTGACTTTTCATTAGAATGCATAATAGGGCTAGTCTATTGACCTTTCATTAGAATACAGATTAGGTCTAGTACAATGACCTTTCATTAAAATATATGCTAGGACTAATCTATTGACCTTTCATTAGAATACAGATTAAGGCAAGTCTGTTGACCTTTCATTAGAATACAGATTAGGGCTAGTGCAATGACCTTTCATTAGAATGCATGCTAGGACTAATCTACTAATCTTTCATTAGAATAGAGATTTGGGCTAGTCTATTGACCTTTCATTAGTATATGGATTAAGGCTAGTGCAATGACCTTTCATTAGAATACAGATTAAGGCTAGTGCAATGACCTTTCATTAGAATACAGATTAGGGTTTATTGACCTTTCATTAGAATACATACTATAGCTAGTCTATTGACCTTTCATTAGAATATAGATTAGGGCTAGTCTATTGACCTTTCATTGGAATACAGATTACGGCTAGTGCAATGACCTTTTAATTAGAATACATCCTAGGACTAATATATTGACCTTTCATTAGAATATAGATTAGGGCTAGTCTATTGGCCTTTCATTAGAATACAGATTAGGGCTAGTCCATTGACCTTTCATTAGAATACAGATTACAGCTAGTCCATTGACCTTTCATTAGAATAGAGATTAGGGCTAGTCTATTGACCTTTCATTGGAATACAGCTTAGGGCTAGTGCAATGACCTTTCATTAGAATACATCCTAGGGCTAGTCCTTTTGACCTTTCATCAGAATACAGGTTTAGGGCTAGACCATTGACCTTTCATTAGAATACAGACTAGGGCTAGTCCATTTGACCTTTCATTAGAATACAAATTAGGGCTAGTCCATTTGACTTTTCATTAGAATACATACTAGGGCTAGTCCATTGACCTTTCATTAGAAAACAGACTAGGGCTAATCCATTTGACCTTTCATTAGAATACAGATTAAGGCTAATCTGTTGACCTTTCATTAGAATACAGACTAGGGCTAGTCCATTTGACCTTTCATTAGAATACAAATTAGGGCTAGTCCATTTGACTTTTCATTAGAATACAAATTAAGGCTAATCTGTTGACATTTCATTAGAATACATACTAGGGCTAATCCATTTGACCTTTCATTAGAATACAAATTAAGGCTAATCTGTTGACATTTCATTAGAATACATACTAGGGCTAGTCCATTTGACCTTTCATTAGAATACATACTAGGGCTAGTCCATTTGACCTTTCATTAGAATACAAATTAGGGCTTGTCCATTTGACTTTTCATTAGAATACATACTAGGGCTAGTCCATTTGACCTTTCATTAGAATACAAACTAGGGCTAGACCATTGACCTTTCATTAGAATACAGATTAGGACTAGTCTATTGACCTTTCATTAGAATACAGATTTGGGATAGTCCATTTGACATTTCATTAGAATACAGATTAGGGATAGTCCATTTGACATTTCATTAGAATACAGATTAGGGCTAGCCTATTGACTTTTAATTAAAATACAGATTAGAGTTAGTCCATTTGACCTTTCATTAGAATACAGATTAGGGCTAGTCCATTTGATACATAAAAAGAAATAGAAAAAAGAAACTTTAAGCAACTTATAAAAAACTAACTTCTTGGTTACAATTTGACCACCTTTGACAGAAAATATTCAGCCATGAAGAATTTTAATATTTGTGCAAGTGATGCAAATTTCTATGGCCACCACTGCAACCCAAAAAAATTCTTTAAGTTTTTTGTAAAACTGTGAAATAGAATTTGACCAAATTTAACAGAATCTATCCTGGCATGAAGGTCTTTCAGAATTATACAAATGCTGCTAATCTGCCATCATATTTGGTTTCTGTTACTGAAAATAGAAAGATCATTAAATAACTTCTTATGTAACAGATCATGGCCATATTTCACAGATGGAATCCTGTCATGAAACTGGCACAAATGATGCTGGTCTGACTTCCAGTACGGCTGTCATTGCTAAAATGAAAAAATCTTGAAATGTTAGAAAAGATCATACTAAAACAGATTTCTTTGCCAGCGACCAGTCATTTTTGCCAAGACATGGCTGTCAGTTGGGTGAGCAGTCTCAGGCCGACATTGGGATCACATTATTTATTTTAGGTTTGTTTTAAGAGAGGTAATAATATCTTGAGCTTAAATTTTTTTCTCCTGTTTTATCTCATAGCAGACTTTATCAACTTTCCCTTTTTCTTTATAGCCTTCACAAGTTATATTGCTTCAAAGCAAAAACATATAGTATATTCTTCCATCTCAAAAGAGTCTGACAAAAAAATCAAGGTTTGCAGTTATGTACCAGCCAGTAAATATGTTTCCTTAAGTATCAGGCATTCAGCAGAAATAATGGATACAATAATTTATCATATTGGCTTGCCTATTTGATTCTTTTCTAGAAACAAAGACCATCCAGAATTCAAACTTTGGAAAAAGGACTGGGATGCTGAACAAGATGTAGAAGAACACATAGATGTAGAACAAGAACAGACCCAGTCTGATTATAATGATGTGACTGTGGCAGAAGTAGATAGCTGTGTGAAATTGGAAGATTGTATTCAAACTGAAAATGTTGGAAATCAGAACTCAGATTCATTCAGCCCAAATAGAACTACAGACACTAAAATTACATGTGAAAACAAACTTCTGTCAGATGATCTTGGTGAAGTTTGTAGGACTTCAGAGGATAAAACTGTCACAAATGAGGCAGGAAACAAACCAGGGTCAAACCCAAATTTTAATGCTCAAGTACCTAACAGAAATACTGATTGTGGTACGAAAATGGAAGTGTCTTCAGACAGTGCATCACAGAAATGTGAAAATAATACACATCAGACCATGACGTCAGAGAAATCAGAGGATAATATTGATGTAATATACAATGTATCACAGTCAGAACCATCAGTGCCACCATGTGGTAGTCATGACTCTAAAGAGGAGATAGCTAGCATTGTTCAGACTTCTTTTAATGATGAAGATAAGGTAGGTTCCTAAGAGGAAGGAGATGGTAATTTGAAAGAAATCAGAAAGACCATGCATGCTGATTTTTATGTATTATAGATTATATCAATCTCTAATGTGTATTGTTCACATGTCTTTAATAATTTCCTATTAGTTCAGTATGAATAGAAGGGCCATTAAATGCTGAAAAAAATACTCATTTGAATTATTTTTCACACTGTTGAATAAGGCTTCTGTTGAGGTGAATCGGAAATTTGTATGAAGCCATAGACCTTTTGTTGGGTGAGATGGGACAGAGGTCAGTATGCAGTTTACCTGTATTGACTGACATGAAGCTGCGATCAGTACCATAGATTTATTAGTTTAGAAAACATTATATTTACCAGAACAAATTTTGTGATTGTTTTATTACATGGTTTAAATAAATCGAAATGCAATTTTATTGGATTTAGAATTGTGCTGATGCCTTTTTTAACTAACTGAAGGTAGAAAGCTGAATGTCGTTCTATCATGTTAAAGTTGGTGTTGTCGTGATCTTAATAAATTTGGTACAGTCATTTTGTAATGTGTTACAGTGAATATTTGCAGATGCAAGTTTTTAATCAAACGATAATGTCTCTAATTCAGGCTAGAGAGATGGATGAAATAGATATGGAAGTTGATGAGACAGGGGACCATGCTGAAGAGGAAGATGAGGAAATTCAAATTATGGATGAAAGCCTTGACATAGAGACCATAGTAATAGATAATATCCCAGGAGAAGAAAAGGAGAAACAGGGAATGGAGGGGTTACAGAAAAGGGTGGTTGTAGAAGAGGATCCATTTAAAAACTGTGAGATCAATCTTCTACGACACATCATCCGAGTCCAAAATGAGATCAACTCTAGGCTAGACCTCATAGAAGAACAGATAGCTGGTACACAATTCTTCACTTTCTTCTTTTGTTTTTAGGGCTTCAATAATGTTTAAAGTTTTACTTGACCAGTATGATGTTCACAAAATATCACAACTATCTAGATTTTTTAAAAAAGTATATAATACAGTAGCCCCCAATTGTAAGGCCACCCCTTCAACAGCAGTATGGTGGCCTTACAAGACAGGTGGCCATTCTAATGGGGGCTAATTTGTTCAATGTTTAATATGCTCATATAAAAATCACAGAAATGTTATCAGGTTTAGGACTTCATGTGATAAAATTTATAGGATTGTTATTTTAACAAAATTCTGAATAATCATCAATTATGGTGCAAAACCACATTGTCAGTCAAATTTGGACACATAACATCTGGCTGGAACTATTCCTCTGTATCCATCTATTCCTCTATGTCTGTCTATACCTCTGTGTCCATCTATACCTCTATGTCCATCTATACCTCTGTGTCAATCTATATCTCTATGCCTATCTATTCCTTTGTGTCCATTTATACCTCTGTCCATCTTTTCCTCAATGTCCATTTATTCTGCTTTCCTGCTCACTGCAGTTTAGGTTCAATTGATGATGATTATTTGAATCTATTTAAAACTGCTTAGTAGTGATCCAAACACTCTGCCTCTTCATTCAATTTAATCTTTCACTTTTCATTCAGTACTATCAGGGGATGTTTTTGAATACATTTTGCACTTTTTTGAGGCAGCTTATTTCATTGTTGGCAATTTGTAGTTATCACATGAGTTTTCAGTGTTTGAAAAGGAAGTGAACTTGTCAAATGATTAACTTATTTTTATATTCTGTTACTTGATTAAAACATTTCATGATGTAAGAAAGAGAAGCCGCAAAGGCTAACATACCACTTTACTATCTGGCAACCAGATGCACACTGACTTGAGCGGAATAATAATTGTCCTTCTCAGAGGTCTAGTTTCTGTCATCTGGATTATCATCAGTGGAATACTACCAAGTAATTATCAGATTGACAAAACCTAACTTCAAAGGATCACACAGCAGTAAGTACAATCAGATTACTTACCAGTTTGTATGGATGAAAGTTATTTTATCAGCATATGTTGAGTTGAGAAATAAATATTAGACTGCTCTCTGTAAACAACCATTATGTGGCTACTCACAGTGATTAAGTGGCTACTCACAGTAATTAAGTGGCTACTCACTGGATAGATTTTAGAATTTTTGCACTGATATGCTAGCTTCGGGCCACATTAGAGGGGTGGCTGTGGTTTGGTGTTGCTCTACAGTTTTGTATTTTTTGCATAGGGTTATATTATTCAAGATTAAATGGGAAATTGCACTCACTCACTATAACATGCTTTTTTCTCAGCATTGTTATGTAGAAGTGGGGATGTAAAGGCTGTTGTAATCTGTATCATTTTGTTGCTTGATGATTGCAATCTTCCCCGTTTACAAGGGCATGACTAAATTTCATTTCAATTTAACACCTTGGAATAAATACTTTATTTTTTATTTAAATACATATCTATTGTCAGAAGAACCATATTCGTATGCAGTGTTATTTACATGCTAATTAAACATGCATTTAGCTTTGACCACATTATTCCAGTTAGTGAGGCTACCAATAGGGAAATGAGGCTATCCATAGGAAAAAGAAAAATGTAAAGAAAATTAACTAACAAGCTTTTTAGCTAATGACAAAACATGAGTATTTGGTATACATGCTTAATGTCCTACCAAGGATTATGAAACTTAGTGGATGGGTTCATTTTGACAAGATCTGTCCTTTAGGCCAAAAGTAGTATATGTAACCAATATTTTTTCACTCACTAATTTTGTTCAAATATTTGTGTGAAACATTTATGTTATGTGTAGACTCCAACAAAAATAACAAGAGAAAAGAGTGAAGCCAACAAGCTTTGTATATTTTAGCAAAATAATTTATTTCCCTAGAAAACAATGTAAACATTGGAAATAGGACTTAGTTTGTGAATATAATCCAAAATTTAAACATATAATTGAAAAATATAGGTACTATCACTAAACCGTTCTAATTGAATCTGGGTTTGAATCTCGATGAAATTCCAATATGGAGACGATGATGTCAGATGATGTCTGTCCTGGTGGAAACAGACCCTTGATTAAATCAGTTTATGTTTCTGTATTGAATTCCAGAATAAATTTCCACTGCATTTTTTTCTCCCTGAATTTTTTTATAAAAAAAAGTACACTTGTTTAGTCTTCTAGAGAATAAATTATTGAATTCCAGAAAACAGATGAACTTCAGAAACAATCTGACAACAACTAAAGAAACAACTTGCTCCCTCAGGGTGTTAAGAACACTGACTGAGCAAATTTCCCTAAGTTCATGTATTAAACCCAACTAAAACATCATCCCATTCCTGCATGACGGTTCATGTGATCTCTTAACACTTGAACAACACAATAAAAACATGCAATTTGTCACGTAGCAAAACAGCCCTATCTAAGAACCGTATTCTCACACTGCAAATTTATAAGAAAAAAGAAAGGCTGTTTTCAATCCAGTTAACAGGTGGGCAGAAATGGCATACTTCACTGTAGTTACATGTATTACTTTAATAGTTGTGTCATATTCCACTGTGTAGTTACATGTAAGGCTATAATGGTTGTGTCATATTCCACTGTGTAGGTACATGTAAGGCTATAATGGTTGTGTCATATTCCACTGTGTAGGTATATTTGTGGCTATAATGGTTGTGTCATATTCCACTGTGTAGTTACATGTAAGGCTATAATGGTTGTGTCATATTCCACTGTGTAGGTATATTTGTGGCTATAATGGTTGTGTCATATTCCACTGTGTAGTTACATGTAAGGCTATAATGGTTGTGTCATATTCCACTGTGTAGGTATATTTGTGGCTATAATGGTTGTGTCATATTCCACTGTGTAGTTACATGTAAGGCTATAATGGTTGTGTCATATTCCACAGTGTAGGTACATGTAAGGCTATAATGGTTGTGTCATATTTCACTGTGTAGGTACATGTAAGGCTATAATGGTTGTGTCATATTCCACTGTAGGTATATTTGTGGCTATAATGGTTGTGTCATATTCCACAGTGTAGGTACATGTAAGGTTATAATGGTTGTGTAAATTTCACTGTGTAGGTACATGTAAGGCTATAATGGTTGTGTCATATTCCACAGTGTAGGTAAATTTGTGGCTATAATGGTTGTGTCATATTCCACTGTGTAAGTACATGTAAGGCTATAATGGTTGTGTCATATTCCACAGTGTAGGTAAATTTGTGGCTATATTGGTTGTGTCATATTCCACTGTGTAGGTAAATTTGTGGCTATAATGGTTGTGTCATATTCCACAGTGTAGGTAAATTTGTGGCTATAATGGTTGTGTCATATTCCACTGTGTAGGTACATGTAAGGCTATAATGGTTGTGTCATATTCCACTGTGTAGATAAATTTGTGGCTATAATGGTTGTTTCATACTCCATGTGTCAGTACATGTATGGCTATAATGGTTAAGTCAAAGTCTACCATGTAGGTACATGTATGGCTTAATGGTTGAAGAGATACTCCCAGGATGCAAAATTTATGTGAATTCTCACACTTGGAAAGTAGTGATATGTGAGAACTCCAAACATGTATATGAACTGAGTGCAACTATGTTCATCTTTTCTTTCTTAAAGTGCTTGTAGAAATGTTAGCACTTGACACGATGTGTATTTTTTCGTAACTGTTTACATATCTGGTTTCTTCAGCATGACATTAATTTTTGTTGAACTCAGTTTTATTGGCACATTGGACCCCATAGCAGCATTGTGTTGAAGTTTGAACCTTGAATTACAAATGCTCATTTATAATACAGGCTGTCTAGAAGACTAAATGGCCAATTTCCTCTTTAGATGACGATTTAGTTCAATAAATACAGGCTACCCATGATAAGAAGACAATTTTTAAGTTAGAAAGTGTATCAGATGTAGGTGCTGAGAAAGCGTTAATGGTGATATCGGTGAGAGATTTTTTAACCAAAAAATAGTGTTGAATAGAGTCCAATGCACATCCTGGATGGACAAAACAGATGGAATGCCTCATTTCAGCAGTATTTCAAAATCAAATGTAGAAAAGGCAGACAAACAAACCAAATTAAGATACAGACAGTTGAAAAGTTGTTTCTTTTTTTGCATCACAATTTAGCCCTGCGGGATCATGTGCTGCAAAACCATATAGTCCTAGCATAAAGGTTATGATTAATCTAATAAATAAGAATCTGAAATGAAATTAAGAGTTAAGATATTTATTTGATCAAAATACCTCTGAACAAGTAGATTATGGTATCAATGGACTTAAAATCCTAATACAGCATTATGGAATTGTAAATCTGGCATAGTCAGTAGGGTGCTAATTCAAGAAAGCTAGTCTTTGGTAAGGCTTATGTTAATTAAAAATCATTTTTTTCAACTGAATTTTCCAAAGATAATACCTGTGAGCTGTGAAACAGGGTTCTTAGTACATAACAATTAGGGCTGTCATCGGTTACCCTATCCGACCATATAGAAAAACCCGGGTATTGAAATGTAAACACGGGTACCCGTTAAAAAAATCGCCCCACTCACCAACCACTTCAAACAGGTGTGACAGCTATGGCTATAATTAGAAACCAGATCTCTGCTTAATATAAATAAACAATACAGTCTGTTTGGATTAATAAAATTTATTGGCATTCCGCAACCGGACAAACCGTTATCTCCGAGGCATTATATACCAAGGTTAAAACATTTGTTCTACAGGTAATAAACCTCTTTGTAGATGATAACTATTTTTATGTAGGTGCTAAATGATTGGTATATTGCGTGCTCTTTTAATGAAATCCAGATTGATACCTTTGATTTCCAAACAAACATGTCAAAGAAATCCCACAATTTATATTATGAACAATCATCACCTAGACACCTTGAAATCTTCGTAATGCCTCAAAGTAATCTTTGCTCGTTTTTCTAGTCGACTAGCACTGTGAATTTCGAAAGTTAGCCATCTTACATATACCGATATTTCTATTTTTGATACTACTACGTGTTTACCATAACTATTTTAAGAATTATAATTCCAAAATAATAACACTTATGCGACTGTGTGGTCACGTGTTATAACTGGGGCACGCATGCGTGGGTAATTCAATTCTGTGGTCATAAGCAGATGAATAAACGTGGTCTGTTCTAACAAGGACTTATACTTTAAAAAATGCGAGTGTTCTAAAGCTTTTAACGCGGCTGATCACAGTGATCATTAAAAGTTGGATTATACCTACCATATGTGTGCAAAGGTCATTCTAAATAAATTTATTAATTAACAGCGTGCGGTCAGACAATTCACAGGTATGTCGGTGTGGACGAATCAGACCGAGTAGTACACAGTTAGCCTCTATCGCCATAAAAAAAAAATATTAATGAAATGGAGATAACAATTAGTTGGTCTACGGTTGTACATGTCATTCATATGCTAACGGGTACCCGTTAAAATTTGCAACGGTACCCGTGTTGGTTTTTCGTGATTTTTGACAGCCCTAATAACAATATTCATACACAAATAAGAAATAGATTAAGAAACAATTAACAGATAAATGCTTATTCCACTAGAGACAAAATCTTTTAAGTTTAATAAGGGTCTTACAGAATGGATCTGAAAGAAAGAGATGGATATCAAATATTGAAGTATGGTCATTTCCTCCTCCCCTCATTCTTGTTCTACTACCCCATTTCATGACAAGGGGACAAATCTAGCCTTGTGACACAAACCTGGGATCATTTCTGGTTCTGCCATAGTCCACTGTGTAGATACATGTAAAGCTATAATGGTTGTGACATAGTCCACAATGTAGTTACATGTATGTGTATAATGGTTGTATTATACTCCACTGTGTAGATACATGTATGACTATCCTTTTACCTCATACAAGCACCTTTTGGTGCCTCTACCACGTTCACATACAGGCGCCTTTTGGCAAATCTACCTGATTTGCATACAAGCGCCTTTTGGCACCTCTGTAAACAGAAGCCATTTTGATCGGGTTTTTTGTAGCGCCACCTTTGGGGAAAATCCCTTTTAGATACAACATTCATTGGTGTGAATGACCGTTACTGTAAAGTAAGTAGGTCATAACTGTGTTTTATTCTCCACTCTCCGAAATGGCAGTCGCTGAAATTGTTCAGTACTTGAGTTTTCACAATTTGAATCACAACTATGAAAGCTTCAGTAACTTAGGTAAAGGCTCTGATACTGATGCAGGAAGCCATTATTTTTTATAAATTATCAAATTCAGCTGATATAGTGATTTAGACGCAAAACGTGTAAATTTCAAGCATGAGAAATTGCTGCTACATAATATGTGTACCGAATATGGTTAAATTTGGTGTTAAATGTAACATACACTTCACTGCTTAACAGGTCTATGCGTAGTGGGTAACTTTGCTACATGCATCTTGAAGGACATAAAAGCCATACACTCTATGAGGGAAAGGGCTATAATGTTTTTGACATAGTCCACTGTGTAGGTCCATGTAAGGCAATAATGATTGGGTCATACTCCACTGTGAAGGTACAAGTAAGGCTATAATGGTTGGGTCACACTACACTGTGTAGGTACATGTGTGGCTGCAATGGTTTTGACATAGTTCACTGTGTAGGTACATGTATATCAATAATGGTTGTGTCACAGTCCACTGTAGGTACATATATGGCTACAATGGTTATATCATAGTCCACTATGTAGATACATGTGTGGCAATAATGGTTGTGTGTAAGTATTGGTATAGATATATTGATTGGATGACAAACACTGATGCCTATCATTGGGAGATTGTTAGGAAATAATCATGGCAGCCTCCATACTCAACAACATGTGGTTCACAAGTTCTCCAATTTAAACTTTTCATGCAACTTTTAATTTCAGTTTTGCTTGCCAGGAGCAGGACTTGTTTATCTGCTAGAGGGCACTTATTCAAACTTTTGTTTCTGCTAGTTAAAGATGGCAAGGGTTGCTATAGAAGATAGTTTATCAGTGACCATTGGCTAGTTAAAGATGGCAAGGGTTGCTATAGAAGATAGTTTATCAGTGACCATTGGCTAGTTAAAGATGGCAAGGGTTGCTATAGAAGATAGTTTATCAGTGACCATTGGCTAGTTAAAGATGGCAAGGGTTGCTATAGAAGATAGTTTATCAGTGACCATTGGCTAGTTAAAGATGGCAAGGGTTGCTATAAAAGATAGTTATCAGTGACCATTGGCTAGTTAAAGATGGCAAGGGTTGCTATAGAAGATAGTTTATCAGTGACCATTGGCTAGTTAAAGATGGCAATGCTTTTACTCATATTGCATGTCACTTATAATTACTCAAATCTTGTTGTTGTTATAAGGTTTAATGCCATTTTTCAGCACAAGATAGGCTATACATGGTGGCCAGTATTAATGGTGAGGAACCCTGGAAAACCATGAGAAGAACCACCGACCCATCAGAAGTTACTGGCAGGCATTCTCATGCACCCACCTTAGCTGCGCCTAGACTTGGAATTCAAATCTTGTGACATTCACTCATTAAAATCGGGCTTTTGGGTGTGGACAACAATAAGTTCAGAAGTATATTGTATGATCATTGCTCATTTAAAACAAGAAAAATGAAATTAATGTGTGTAGTTTCCATCAATTCATTAGAATACAAATACTTTGATTGCTTTATACAGGTGAGCTATTAATCATTGACTTCAGGATTTCAGGAGGATGAATCTTTATCATAGAAAACAGCTCTCAATGACAAATATATAACACCAACATCCTTTATGAAAATGGAAAACTATGTTAACTCTGACAAATATATAACACCAACATCCTTTATAAAAATGGAAAACAGTATGTTAACTCTATGACAAATATAGAACACCAACATCCATTACATAAATGGAAAACAGTGTGTTAACTCTTTGTCAAATATATAACACCAACATTCATTACAAAAATGGAAAACAGTATTTTAACTCAATGACAAATATATAACACCAACATCCATTACATAAATGGAAAACAGTATGTTAAATCTATGACAAATATATAACACCAACATCCATTACAAAAATGGAAAACAGTATGTTAACTCTATGACAAATATATAACACCAACATCCATTACATAAATGGAAAACAGTATTTTTGAGTAGGATTTAAAAATTTCTTGACATTTTTATATTAAACTATACGATATAAACAAATAAACCATGTACATGTGGACCATGTACATGAAAATAAATATTGGTTCTTTACTTGTAAATGATATGCATGCACATATACCCCATCATCATTCAGGACAACTACCCCAAGGTCATGTTTTCACATTTTCCTAATCAGAGATAAACTTTCCAGCCTTTCAATAGCAATGAACCTGTGTAAAATCTTAAGGGAGGCAGCTCATACAGTTCAACTTAAAAGTGTATGTGTCATCAAACATGTCTTATCAAGAAACTTTTGCCTAGTGCTGCAGTTTTCATATTGCATTTCATTTCCTTACTATTGTATGACCAGTAACATGTTAAACATTACCACCAATAAAAACACAAGAAAACTTCATCTCTTATCAATCAATCACTCCACTGTAGGCAGCATGGACATAGATCTGCCATCACAAACTACAGGTCAGGATTTATTTATGCTGTTGAAACCATATATAGTAATAGATGAACAGCTTTATGTTCTATTGCTTTATGTGATGCCAGGTTTGTATGTTTAATATTTGCAGAGGGGGTGATTAAACTGTACATGTATCCAGTGTAGACATAGTTTGTGCATGACGTTTGATTGATAAGATAGCCTGATTTATGCATGTGCACCAGATTTTATTCTGTCATCTTAATTGCAGCTCTGGAGAATTCTGACCCCAGACTGGCACACAGCAACCCAAGAAGTCCACTGTCTGATGTACCAGCCTTGAAAAAGTCCCTGAGAACTATTCAAAGAGACCTGCATAAAGTGAAGAAGATGGCTATCTTTCACTGATAGGAACAATATCAATACTTTTTTTCATAAAATCGTTTCTATCAGCTTTTTCTAATGTAAGGTTTTGCCTTGGACCTTTCAAGTAAGACCATCATTTTAAACAACAGGACCATTCAGTCTTTGGTAATATTGACTAAAATATTTTTTTAAAACAGTAAGGCAGTGATATCAGCAGAACACCTTTCTTGAAACGGGTTTTCTGAAAAATTACATTTTTGAAAATCTGTATACATATTATATCAATGGATAAACAAGAACAACTTGAATCCCACTTGGTGGAAAGCAACAGAAAATTTTCATCTAATTTATTTGTTGTAAATATGATATTATATTTCATATATGTGAATATTGATGTAAAAATCTTTACAGCATTGGTCAAGTATTTTGTCATTTTGTCTCCATGCCAACAGAATTATTAGAGAAAAGAGCATCTTACCTTAGAATTTGTTTGCTTCGTCGTTACATGCTCCATACACCATTCATATCTTTGACCTTGTTTTACCTACTTTTCAGGGGCCCTGAGTGGCCAAGCTTGGCAGTAGCTTCTCGTGGGTCGTGGTTCTTTACGGTGATTTCCCGGTTTCTTCCTCCACCATTAATTAATACTGGCTGCCATGTATAGCCTATCGTGTGCTAAAAAACGGCATTAAGCCCAACAACAACAACCAACTTTTCAAAATTTTTATGTAGCCACATCTCTCTGCTAAAATTGGGTCACTGTGATCTACAGTATTTTTCATGGTTTACTACATTATGTATTTTACTTCACTAATTCTACATCTATCTCTTGAATCTATTTCACTCTCACTCATCTAAACTGATATCTGATATTTCTTCTTACTAATTCATAAAACCTTAGAGAAACAACTACCTCCTTAATCCAGCCTTTTCAGATATGATACTGCTTTTAGCTAAAATGAGCTAAAGTTATCTGCCCACCTAGGTGGCAATCGGGCAGATCTTCCTAAGATATAGGGATTGCCGCAAAAGCCATGAATATCTCAGTTACTTTTCCGCTCATGCCAAGAAGTATTCTCACAAGAGACCTCACAAAAGCCAGAATCAATACAGACACAAATTGGTGGAGTTCTCACTACACAACAAAAGTATACTCCAGCTGTATTCCCAACTTGTCTTTTTCTATGTTGACAAAGTTCTGCCTTTAAGTTTTAGTCACACTTTGAAATCTTTACACAATTAATTGTACTGGGATACTTGCACAGGTAGCTCATGCAACTTCAGAAATAAGTTTGTGCTGTACTTTTAATTAAGCTAACATTCAAGTCTCTTTTAATATATTTACAATTCTGCAATGAGTGGCTACATACAGGTGAGTTTTCTCTGCTAATACCTTTAGTATCAGGACGCACCCCTTCATTGCATTGAATTTACCATACTATCACTGATAGTATGGTAAATTATTTTTTAAAAAATTTCTGCTGTTACCCAGTTAATGCTTTAGGGCATAGCTCAATGATTTCATTAATAAGAGACAGGTGCAGAGCTGTAACAGATATATTCTGCTCCATTTGTCTTAAAGATTAGAACAAGGATAAAGCATAGTAATGCATGACTAAGGATAAAGACACAATTATCCTGACATGTTCACAGTAGGGAATTTTGGGCAGATAAGAGAGATAAATGAACAAATGCTGTCCAGTTCCGAAGTGCAAAAGATTTAACTGATCAGAGACAGCCCTCTCAATTATGTCATTACCACAGGATTTCTCATTGCTAGATATACCTTTAGATCTTGCCTCCTCAGGGTTCCACTCCACAGCTCCTGATGATAAACAGCCCATGAACAAAAAAAAATAAAGTATCATTTCACTCCACCTATGCATCGGCCAATCACTTGGATCAAACATATTATAACCCTTCCCATCATTAAAACTCAGACAACATCCTCCATATCAACATCTATTTCCATTTTCACAGGACTAGGTCTGCCGCAAGGGCTTTTCAGAGAAAGACCTCAACACACTAGTATCCTGGTTATCAATGTGTCATCCAGTCTGTTGAACCTGGTATATAAAGACAATTATGGAGACTAGTGTAACACAAATATGGCCTAACAGCACTCTATTTATGATGCGTAACCTGGTAGCGCAGCTTCTGACAGATGTCACCTCTAACTTCTCTCAATCCTGGGTTACCAGAAGGGACTTTTTAATTGATGACCAATTGGAAACTACTGATTCTACTTCAGGGAACTCCACAACTTTTGTTATTGGCAGACCTCAACACTCTTCACCAACCTTGTGTCAGGCAGCGCGAGAGACATCAGCCTCACATCATGCAAGCAAAGACGATGATGCTTGCTTTCAGGCTCCTTCATCACTTCTTGATTTCACTGTGTAGCATTAAGTCTTGGGCTTAAGCGCCTCCATTGAAGAAATTTTCAGCCTTTCACCACTAGAGTTCTGTCCACCTCATCCTACCGTAACAACCTGGACCAAAGCTTCAGCTCCAGCTTCATTTGTCATGAAAAAAAAGAATCCAACGTCAGATTACTTCCTCAGGTTAGCACAATCAGACATTTTTAACTGTTAACAAAACTCCAACATCAACATTCTCTTTTTCTCACAAAACACCTTCCATAAATTTTAAGTTGGCAGTTCTACTATTACCATACACCAGTTTTTCATTTGGAAATCCCAACAATTGACCAAGACAATGCAGCTTTAAGGATGACAAAACCATATTCAATTCATATCAATCAAATATCTTTCAATGATACTCAACAATTGGTCGGCAGTGTGGTAGCCATGGACCCTATATTGTGCTTGGTGTTGATGCCTATCTTCAACAGAGCTCATCATCTACTCTTAATTCTGTGGTAGATGCATGGGAGTCAGACTCCAGAATGGGCCAACTCATGAACAGAGCTGCTCAACATACTTGAGCATTTGCCATCATAGCAGCTGCAAATTTACAGTTGGTGGAATGAGATGACTGCTCTCCATGCCCATCTTCCTTGAGGACAATTATATGACCAAGCTACAATGACAATGATTATTCTCTAATCTACTTTTTAGTAGCCTTATCAAATAAATACAAAAAATAAGCCACTAAGGAGACAAATTCTCCTACCCCTTGACCACAACACCAATACTGAGACCTTTTGGGAAATCAACAAAAGGATCACTGAGACACATCTTGAACATGTATGACCAATTTTGGACCATATTAAACAGGCCTTCCGAATAAAGAGTTATCAGAACTAGTCATGGAGAGAATTCCTACTCTGAAAGAGCACAAAGGCAAATGGAAAAGTTTTTACACAGTGGTGTACAAATACATTCTACCACTAGAGGCATCTATACCTGAAATAGCTAACTTCCTCCTCTGGCTTTTTGATGAGAAAAGTATTTTGCTATATAGTATTTGTAACATGTTTTCACACACCAAAGATATTTATGATAATATCTGTAATATTGCATTAGAGTCTCCCATCTTGTTTTGGAATTTTATCTGAAAATCAGCTATACTTTTTTCATTAAATAATATTTGTTTACACATTTTATACAATATTTAAAGCTCTAGTGCCAGTTGCTGGGTTTGATTCATTATAATTAATGACGTTTTCATTTAAGTAATTATGGTGTTTCAGCAGCAAATTCCATACACCATGAGTAAGACACTGGTTAATTTTTTAGCATTAGCATATGCTACCAGTAGAAATATTTTTTCAGTATCTTTATTTAACACTATAGATACAACTCCAGAAAAACTATCACTTGAATTATGCTATAGATATGTAGTAAATATAATAAATTTTGCATCACTAAATGGAGAGGCTATATACACAAGTGATTTCTGCAGTATGTTTGATAGTGTAACTGTTTTTTTGTGGTGTCCATGTTGCTGATCATAATGCTATTGTGTAAACCACATTGATAATCTGCTTGTGATGAATTTATATCAGATTCTTTTTTTCAACGATATTAGGAATTCCATAGACAACATCGTTGATTTTTATGTTAATGTCAACCAGTTTAATAACAACCTCTGGACTTCCCAAAAATTTGTTAATATATCTGTTTATATTTCTACAAAAATTTAGAAATGTTTGTACATGATTAGAAAAATCAGTCTTAAATGTAATCATTTCATCATTGATTGTTAATGTTGTTGTAATCAGGATATTCATATCATCTACATATTTCATCGTTGCAGCATCAAAATCTGATTCTGGTATTCTGATATTATTAATACCATTATTATTCGTGTTGAGAATTGCACGCATTATACCACCATTGTCTGATAAAAATTTAGATTCTTGATCATCAACTTATTTTTTGTTAATGCATCCGTATCTGCGATTGAGTTTCCAAGGTCTATAATTTTATTTTGATTCCTAATAATATTACCCGTGAATGAACCACCAGTTTTTATGATATACTTGTTAACTTACTTACCAGAATCTTCTATTTTACCTTCATCATAAAATTACAATATTATTAACAACTGGAATTCGTACAAGTATATCTGACAGTTGTACCTTGCTTGTCTTTAATCATCCTTGTTTATCTTAAAAAACAAAGACTTCATTTTGATCTACACTTGTGATATTTAATAAATTATCAATTTCATTTCTGAGCTGATGAGTTGCATATTTAGACATGTCACCTTGCTGAGCTTCATCTGGTGGATCTCAATAATGTTCCAAATTTTGAATAATAGCTCATTATTTTTTTATTGTTATACAATTTTATGTTACAGAAAATTAGATATCAATGATGGAAAATTCGTTGATATTAAACTTTGATAAAGAGCAGGTGATGAACATAAAAATAACAATGAACTTTCAGATTGTCATGAAAGACCTGGATTGGAAAAACAAATTTCAAGTTTATATTTACACAATTAACCCACAACAAGATAAATATGAGCTACTTAGCGAATACAATAATAAACTTCATAATGATCTTGAGGCTGGTGAAGATATTTTTTTATCATCAAACAACCAGAAGAACTTATTCCAGTTAATCAACTTGATTAATCCGAGCATAAAATAATTGTATTTCAAGATATTCCAACGATGAATAGATGAACAAGAGCAGATTTTTTTTTCATTATTTTGTAACAAAGGATGTAATTCTTTTTGTCTTGCCCAAGGTTTTGACAACATCTATTGATTTATTCTGCGAAATACTGGTTGTTTTATACTTTTTCCTGGACTAGATAATCTTGATGTAAGAAATATTGCAGCAAACAAGCAATGCGGTTATGTAACGAAATATAAATTTATCGAATTATATCATCAAGCAACCAATGACAAATACAGTTTCTTTTTATTTGATAGCTAGCGCATGATCCAGCTAAGATGTTGCGTTGTTGTATTGACATGTTTCTATAAGCAAATTTTATAAAGTGTATAAAAAAACAACAATGGACAAGCATCAACAAAGAATCTATTTACTTATGAAATTTATTGAAACTTGAGCACCTTTTTAAGAAAAAAGTGGAAGAAACTGCTAAACATTTTAAAAACCTAAAACCTGTTACTGAAGAAAGTACTTGGCAAACAACCAAAGATATCTACATTATCCACAGAAATGAGCTATAAAAATTACAAGGAAAAGGTTTGTTAGGTTGACTTGGAGAAATATCGAAAGAAGAAAATTAAAAAAAAATTGAAAAGGAACTTGTAAGAAACATTGCAGTACGACAGACTGAATTTGGCATATTATTAATGAATATCCCTCTTGCGCTTCAGCACGCTATTGCAAGATTGACTGTCAATCCAGCCGAGATAAAGAGGTTACTAAGGAATTAGCTGAGAAACAAAAAGTACTGACTGAAGCCATTGTAGTAGAAATGCCTTTCGTGAAACAGATAAGATTTTATATGAAAAAAATGCCCGTATTGAAATATAAGATGATGAATATAATGAATTTATTAATAAACACAAAATTATTTAAATTAACAGAATTCAAACTTGGCGAGAAGAAAAATGTTACAATTTAATAGAAAAATTATCAAAAATTAGAAAAGCTGGTTCACTTGCTGATAGAGAAATTTAAAAAAAAAAAGATAAAAGCAATTTATTAAAGTTAAATGATTGTATAAAAGAAGGAATTATTGCTCAAAATTTACTTAAAACATCAACACAGTACAGAACCAGAAAAATAGAACATAATACAGTATAGCCCTTAAAAAGACTATTAGATATATAAAACGAACAAGATGTAACATTAGAGGAAACCACTGGATCTGGAGTTAAGTGTTTACATCAAAGGCAGAAATAGTCGACCAACTTATATTATTGATATATTCCAAAGAAGCTGATAATGAAAGTGTAGAGATCACTATCCCATCTTTTTTTTTTTCTTCAAAGTTTTCCGAACTAGCCATTGGATAAACTTCTCATATTGAGGTCATCTGGACACTTAGCGTACTGCCAGCCGAACAGTATAACGTATATGCGTTAGTGGTCAGTGATAGATTCTTGACAATTAACGCTACTAAAGGAATAATGGACAAGTTTAATCTAACAACCTTGATATAAAATAATGTAAACCAAGTACACAACTAGAGAAATATACATAACACCCAGTCAAGTTGAAAAATTATCAGCAACTGTTGCTAAATGCCGTTATGTTTCTTTAATATCTCTAGCGACAGAAGTCGCTGAGACTAAAAATAAAACAGCGGTTAAATTAATCCTAATGCAACAACAAATCGATAAACTTGATAGAGGAAAACCGTTTGTTCTTAAACTATCAGTTTAGCAAGTAACAGCAATATCAAAACATGGCGGATTTTATTTTTTACCAGCACTTTCTGTGATAGGAAGAACAATATTATCAAATATTTTGCCAGTACTTAGTACATTAGGACTAGCGGATGCGTCAGGTGCAGTATCTGACGCAACTAAAATGCAGTTGAAGGTATAATGAAACAAAATATGACAAACGCAAACCAGCAAGAGTAAACATTATACAGGTATTTTTGTTATCATTAAAATAAGCAAAATTTGACAAATCAAAATCTATCGCCCAAATATTATCTACAGCATTCGCGACAACCTTACGTTGTGTAACGTTTTTTTAGGTTGGTGTAGTTCAGCTGCAAGATAATCATATAATTCTTATCCAAGACCTAGCTTGTATTTTGATTTTATTTTTCCCTGAACAAATCTTCTATCTAACCGTTCTCGAAGATTTGCAGTTTTCATATCACGTAATTCGCGTTGTATATTACAATAACATACCATAGTGCATTGCTATTGCATCAACTTAATTATAAGAGCAAGCTGTAAAACATGAACTTGAAAAATATAAGGGTTTGAAAAGCTACTTGTGGCAGAGGGATCGACTAATAAGGAAATCACGGACACTTACATTATTGCAGAATCAAGGTGTGTTTTGCTTGGGACTAATCTTTCATCACTAGTTGATGAAATACACCAGGAAATTTGGAAACAGAATTTATCGAATCGGGTTCGGGTAGGAAGTTTTAAATTATTACTGAAATTTTATTTCACACAATAAATTGTAATGTATTACGCAGTAGTTCGTATACTGACCTACCAAAAATAAAAAATGCTGTATAAACGTAAAGAACGTCGATAACAGATGTATTCAGTTGGCTATTTTATCTGCGCTATTTCCAGCAGAACAAAATGCTAATCGCGTTGACAAGTATTTGAGTCACGTAACAAAATTAAATTTTAATGGCATTGACTTTCCAGTTACAGAAAATTAAATACCAAGATTTGAAAAGCAAAAAATATTTCAGTTAACGTACTTGGTCTTGACCAGCATAAAAACGTGTATCCGAGATATATTTCAGGAAAATAAAAGCTTCACAATCGACTATACACTTGCTGTTTTATAAGAATTATTACGTTTGGATTAAAAATTTTAATGGATTAGTTGGCAGACAGTATAGCAAACAAAACAATAAAAAGTTCTTTTATCGCTGCTTGCATGGTTGCTCTGCCAATGAAACATTACAAAAGAATTTTCATTACTGTAACATGCTGTCCAAAGAAAAAAATATTCTTCAGTTTGTCAATAATCAGCATAAACTAAAAATTCCTTTCGTTATATACGCTGATTTCGAATGCTTATTTAAGCCAGTAAGTACTTGGCGTAGAAAATAATCCTGACAAGTACAAGAAAAACTCAAAATCATGTTCCGCATAGTGGCGTACAAAATAGTTTGCTGTGTTGATTGGCGTTTATTCGAACCAGTCAAATTATATCGCGGTAAAAAAAAATTCAGTTCTTTGGCTTCTCAAGCAGTTAATTAGCGAAGTTGATGATATATTTAATCGTCCAATGATAAAACTGACATCTCAACAAGAATCTGATCACGAGCAAGCGGAATTTCGTCATATTTGTGAAGAAGCTTTTGACTCGCCTGATAAAAAAAAGTTACTACTATTGTCATTTGACAATGTCGTGGAGTGTAAGTGTAATTTAAAATTTAGCTGCAGAAAATTTGGTGATTATCATGATTTATATTTGAAAACATGTATTACTACTAACATATGCTTTTGAAAGTTTTTGTCGAGTAAGTTATATCAATTATAGACTAGATCCTTGTTGATAGTATTCTGCTCCTGGGCTGTCATGTGATGCTTTGTTAAAGTTTAGTAAGGTTCGAATTGCTGACTGACACTGATAAGTTCAATTTTATCGAAAAAGTATCAGAGGTGGTCTTAGCGTTATAACAAAGAAATATTCTGAAGCAAACAACAAATACCTGAAAGAGTACAGTCCTAAGCTTCCTTTGAAGTATATAATATATCTACATTGTAATAATTTGTATGGTTACCATTGCCCATTGGCGGATTTCGTTGGATTACGAGTGACCAATTCATATCGGAAACAGAAAAAAAAAATTCCTGACGATGTTTCTTATTTCCTTGACGTTGATCTCGATTATCCTATTTTGCTACGCAATTTTCACAATGATTATCCTTTCTGTGCGAAATCAATGATAATTAATTATGTTATATCAAGAACAGCAAGAAATAGCGTCACTGAGACAAACTTCTATTGTAAAAAAAGCTAGTACCAGATACACTTGTTAAGCGAAATTATGTTTTGCATTACAAAGTTTTAAAACAAGCAGTAAATGCTGGTCTTGTTTTGAGAAAAGATCATAAAGATTTTAAGTTTAATCAGTCACCTTGGATTAGATGTTATATTAATTTAAACACTTCGAGAAGAGCTGTAGTGAAAAATGATTTTGAAAAATAAACTTCTTTAAGCTTATGAACAACTCCGTTTTTGGTAATACCATGGAAAATATTAACGGATTAATGATATTAATCGCCGAAACAAACTTGTCAGACGATGATTTTGTTAGCATGAATTTTTTTTATGAAAATCTTGTCGCAGAGACGAAAAACAAATCTTAAACTAAATTAGCCGATTTACGCTTAAGCTCCTGTTTAGATTTATCGAAGTGGCTCATGTACGATTTTCATTATAATTTTGTTAAAAATCAGTGGCCATCAAGTAGACTATTGTTTACTGAGAACGAATCGCTCACGTATGAAATCGAATGTGAGACGTCTATCAGGATATATACGATAAGAGACATCTGTTTGATCTTTTCAATTACACTCGAGACAGTAAATTTCATGAAATAAATGAAAAGGTTATTGGTAAGTTCAAGGATGAAATAAACTAGAGCATCACTAAATACTTTATTGGATTGCGTAGTAAAAATTTCTGACGTATTGCCAGACAATAATAAAACAACGAAAAAAAGCAAAAGGTCTGCCTCGCGATTTTGTTATGAAATCTGATGAATACAATAGATGGCGGCGTTAGCTTTATAATAGTAATGGGTATTTAAACAAATCGTCATAAACTTGAAACAGATGTCATTATCAAACGTGGATTGAGTAATTTTGATAACAAATATTGTTGCGAAAATAGAGTAGATACATTTGTATTTGTATATTGCTTTGATTATATATCTATACTCGATATTTTATTTGCCGACTATTGTGAAATTTGGTGTAAACGATAAAAATTATGACAGTGACAAATAGCTACACGTCCTTGAGCAAGAAATCTCCTAGCTAAAAAAACAAACTGTAAGTCGTTTTGGGATAGGGATTGGTGGGTCTCCGAAACGGTAATCTATATTTGTTTGCAGGGTCTCTGAGATGGCAATTTATATATGTTTGGAGGTGGGTAAAGGTCTTGGATTATATTTGAGGTAGAAGTCTGGATAGGGATTGGTGAGTCTCCAAGATGGTAATTTATATTTGTTTGGAGGGTGGGGATCTACTAATATGGCGACATTAGCAATCAAGTAGTGCACGACGATATCATGCTTGACCGATGAACTGTTCCGGCCCAGATATTTTCACAAGGCAGACACAAAAACACCGACGTGATCTACGTCACACAACGATAAACTCATATTCCCAAAGTCATCAGAGATAACTGCAATCTTTTGGTTGTTTTCAAAAACATTGATACGCACACGCTAAGAAATATTTATCAGACTTGGTGTTCCGATGATATGGATACCCGAACGGGTTTATTACAATCAATCTACATGATCCAAGGTCACGATATCTCATTGACCTGGTTAAAAATTTTGGCTGAAGACAATCAACGATTATCTACTGCCGGTCGTTCCCCAATCATCAACAGCAGCAGGGAGGGACAGTGCATGGGTCTACCAGCCTTTATAAACGTTACAGGCCTCGATTTATCCATTTCGATCTTGCATGTCCATTTTTGCCTCATTCTCTATTTGGGTTCTCTAATTCGTATACAGTCCAGTCACCCTGCTGCTCATCCTTTTTAAGACTTCTGACATGACTGAGAGGTTAGAGACTTTTGAGACAGGCCAATGGTTTCAAGTTCTTGGGGTAAGGGGTGGCTTTTTCAACAACAAAAAAAGGGCTTTTCAACAGCGGTTTTAATAATTGCTGGAAAAACGCCAATTGAAAGAGAAGTATTAAGAACGGCAGTCACAGCAGGCAGTATAGGACTATTCATAATTTTAAAAAAAATCCGTAGAATTGGCTGAAAGGTAAATGGGAGTTAATGAAGTCCAATATCATAGCTGTAAGGTGAATAAGGGTCAGGTTGCATCATACTGACAAGTTGATCTCTAATAGTTTTCACTTTGTCACGTAACAAATTAGCAAATTAATTTAGAAGACTGTCTGAGGCTGCTATGGCCGAAGTGGTGTACATTTGTTCCTAGCCAATAATTTGTGTCCGTGATGCAGTATTGTTGTTTGTACATGGTTCTCTAGGTGATTTTTGTAATGAAGTGGGTGGATTTTGCAGCATGAACTATATTTGTAAGATTTATTTTGGCAGCCTCATAAATCTGTTTATATACTGTTAAAGTAGATGGCAGGTATTTTCTCTTAGCGTTGACAGTACATTGCACTAGAATACATGTGAACTCCATTTTCTTTTACTTTTCAAGCAAATAATGCAGAATGACCAGGAGCGAGCAAAAGCATGTGAAAAAAATCAAGAACTTAAAAATTTTACCTTTTCTACGTTATGTACTTTGTGGTAATATCATGTGGAATAAAATAAACTTTGGTACCTTTGAAGCACCTAGCACTCGAGATGCATGGAAAATGTTTAGTCAGTTTTTAAGTACCACTAAAGGACAAGTATGGCGGCAGACATAAACAACCTCTCGGCTGCTGAAAGAGCTAAGGTAAACAAAGTTTCAGAATGTGTTACTAAAATAAATGACAAAGTATTTTTTAGAAAACATAACTTATATAATTTGGTTTTTAAAATGTCGTGAAGAAGAATTATTTTTTAAAATGTGGAAATGCTTAATTATATGACACTACAGGCATGTGAACCATCGTGTTGATTCATGTTAAATTCTTGTTGCCAAGATGATATCGGGAAGAGTTCACAAAGGAATGCCTAAGACGCTGTTGGCGCTGAAGGCATTTTGAACTTATGAACGGCTTGTTGGAGTCGACTTTTCAGTGTCGGGAACAGTTGCTGCTGTTTATTAGGCATTATATCAATTTGTTTCGGATTTCTTGACCGTATTCAACCAGGTTAAGAAAGAAGTACCTATTGCCGTATAAAAAGCATATTTAATCCATATTATTTAGTAAAAAGGTCTAATTACACATTTGGCGTACGACAATCGAGGTTATTTAACTAAGTATCTAAGCCACCGTTGAACTATGTCAGCTAGTTCTTGAATAGCTTAAAAACCATTTGGCAGTCCAGATTACTGTTCCACAACAGGCAGTTGATTCAAGGGGAAACTAATAATAACATAAGGTTACTTACTCTTGCAAGTCATAATCTTAATTAACCCCTGATGATTCTGTTCTAATTTGTTTTATATTATCATTATCAGTGCATTGCCACTCAGAACTTAATCCAATGTAAAGAAGACATTCCACACCTTTCCCCATGTATTATTTAAGTACCTTATTGGTTCTAAATGGTCACTTTTATGCAGAGTTTATTCATTGCTTCATGTCTTGTACAATTTGGCAAACCTGTCTATCAATGCACTTCCAGTCTGCTTCGGAGTGAATGAAATCAATGTTCGTGCATTCATGCCAAGTCTCCTGATTTGTCCGGGAGTCTTTTGATTTTTGACCCCATCTTTTCATCCACCAATTTGCTGACAAGAGTTTCCAGAAATTTGAGAAAAAAAACTGCCAAGCATAGGTATTTCCAGCTAAAACAACAATTCGAGAAAAATTTAAGATTCAATTCATCCCATTGAGAATTATATTCTGAAGTACTTCTATTCACATGATGACCATTTGACCTCTGATGTTATTGACATGTAGGTTGCAAGATTTGTGTGGTCATATGACTCGGAGTACATATGGCGAGTTTCAAGTCGATGAAATTTGACTCTGTAGTTTCGGCTAGTCTGTCAGTGGATTAAAGATATAATGAATGCTATACTCCCTATATCTGAGAAAATAAATCATATTCCTATCAATTTCATGCAGGTATATCTTGATGAAAGGTCCTTAAAGTTTGCTACACCTTCTAGTAAGCAGCTACCCTATACCGACACAAAATGGTGTCCGCAAATTCCAACTTTTTGATAGGGATTGGACTCTGACCCAACACCCCAACATAAATGGGATAATAATTAAGTGATCCATCAAAAATATGCAGCACATTGCAAATACGAAATAGGGGGCCCCGAGTGGCCTAGTGGTCTAAAGCGCTGTCCGTTACAGATCACTGCCATCTCACCTCTGTCTGTGTGAGTTCAAGTCTAGGGTTCTGCGAATGCCGATATGTGAGAAAGCTTGCCAGTAGCTTCTCGTGGGTCAGTGGTTCTTTCCGGTGATTTCCCGGTTTCTTCCTCCACCATTAATACTGGCCGCCATGAATAGCCTATTGTGTGCTGAAAAAATGGTGTTAAGCCCAACAACAACAGCAAATACGAAATCATTACATAATATGCCTAAAGTAGCACAATTGTGTGCACCAACCTCAGTAGACAGTGTCACTAAAACAGAGGTTCTGTTTGCTAGCTTTATGGCGGAGAATAATTTACCAATCATAGTTGCTAATCATTTTATTTAGCTGTATAAAGTTATATTTCCTGACAAACAAATTGCTCAGAAATTTCACTGCAAAAGAACTAAGGTAACAAACATTGTTAGCAATACACTGAGTCCAATGTATGACAAGCAAGTAAGTTTACTGTGCAAAGAAAACCCTTTCTCAGTAATGATGGATGAGTCTAATGACAATGTAAATGTAATGGTTAGAAAGAATTTTCCGTCCTCTCCAGAGTTCGTGAACTTACAAGAAAAATTGTTGTTACACTAATCTTCCTGATTTGGACCCAATCTCCCTGATTTTTAACACAAATCTCCCGGAATTGTTTACAGAAAACTTGGCATGTATGTAAATGAAATTTGTGTGTCAGTCACATCCCATTAGAAAACAACACATATGTAAAATTGGTAGGTAGTACACATTTGACCTATATACCATTGTCAGACAAATATGTCATGAAAGGATACACTATCATATTCATGCCAATAGAACATACCTATAGTTGTTTGCATGCTACATGTACTTAAATTGGCCTTGATTTTAATCAGCTGGAGACAGCTATCATTTTGCCAAGGCTACCCAGAGGATAAGGTTATTCATAATGAAATGAAGACATGAAGAAACTAAATTTTAACATCGTCAGTTAACTTGATGGCCAGATATTTATGGTTTCAAGATATTGGAAATTTAATTTGCATTTTATACCACCATTGGAAGTTATCATAAGCATAAATAATTTTCCTGCCAAAAGATAAAACTTTCATTGGACAATAAACATCTTTTAAACACACTGGAAAATGCAACAATCCATCAGATTGAATTACTTTTGTTTAAATTTGGTGCTGACTTCCTTTGATGAAAGGTGCATTCTCTTTATTGCAGTCTGCTTTCTTTGATGAAGGGTATATGCATGGCTTCCCACACATAGGGACAACTGGTGGGGATTTCAGCTATAAGCATTGGCCTACATCCATGAAACTTAATAGCTGACCATTATATGTTTGGCCATCCTCAAATAAATCAGTCGGTGCACTTGGGTACAGGTGTTATTGAGTCAGTGCTAAAGGACAATTTTGGAGGATGAAACAAATGCCGATTTGTTATTGAGGTGCAACATCAAAAACTGTATAACATTGAGATTTAATTTTTTTGCATTTACTTTATATAGAACAATCTGTGCTTCTGAGGTAAACATCTTTTTTGAAGTTTCAGCAGAATAATTTTTATGTGTTTGGTTGACTTTGTATCTGTTTCTGTTCCTGGTCAGTTATAGTCAAATAGCATGACTATTTATGTATCACAGCATAAAGTACTCAGGCTAGATGTCAGCATAAAAGGATTATGATATAACATTTCAATGTTAAAATAGTTTGCCTGTATGAACAAAGGATTTGTTTATGTAATAATCAACAGATTTAAGTGCATTAAATATCCATGTTTGTGGCTTCTTTTCATGGTGCCTTTGAATTTATCAGCACTAACCCATGATTGTATATACAGATTTAATATGCAAACAGTGTTAATTTAATTTTTAGTTTTAAATTGAATTTTTTTAACTCAGAAGCAGATATGAGGAAAATATATATCTACTTCTACTTTACTAAATACTCTTCTTATTAACATCAAAACTTGAATTTGTATCTAAAGTGGGAATGTGCTTTTCATTTGCCAGCTCTAATTCTCTAAATCTAAATTGATATTACCTTTCTTCCTTCTCTATTTGCATTTGCATATCTCTCTCTCTCTCTCTCTCTCTCTCTCTCTCTCTCTCTCTCTCTCTCTCTCTCTCTCTCTCTCTCTCTCTCTCTCTCTCTCTCTCTCTCTCTCTCTCCAGTTACAACTGCATTTGTTTTTCTTGTTCCTCTTTCTCCAATTGCAACTGCATTTATTTTTCTTCTTTCTGCAACTGCATTTGTTTCTCTTTCCTCTTTCTCCAACAGTATTCTCCTTCCTCTTTCATCTTTCTTTAATTGCAAATGCATTTCTTCTTCTCTTTCTGAAGTTCAAGCTTTCTTAACACTAATTCCTTTTTATATTTTAACTTTAATGCTTTACTTTTATGATAGAATCTTATACAGACTTACTGTTCAAAACCAGAGCACTTTTATCCAAAACATTCTTTACCACCAAATATTGGACCAAAATATTTTTTGTATCTTGCTTTGTTAAAGAAGCTTTTGCCTCAGAAAGATCATATTTTATGGCAAGTTGAAGCAATTCATCTTTTTTCTAAAAGTCCAACTGCACCTGAATAGAATTTGAAAGAAAGATCTTCACTTTTGATGACATTGTAAAAAGATTGCTGATTTCACTAAAGATTTTTTTAAATGTGAAATAATACTTGGGATTTAAAAAAAAAACAAATCTAGAGGAATTTAAATTTTTAAAAACAAAGTTTTCGCAAATATATTAGCAAAAATTTGTATACCCAAGGGACAAGTGCCTAATTTTCTGTAATGAGTCTATACTCTTAAACTAAGTTACAGAAACAACATCCATACATTCATTATTTGCTGCAAATTCCATAGAACCAAGTAAAATTGACTGGAATTCACCATGTATACTTGTTCTGAAACCAGATAATACTTTCCATGTGCACTGATTATAGAAAGGTGAACAGTGAGACATAAACAGATTCATTTCTATTACCCAAAATTGATGACTGCATTGATAAAATTGGAAATGCCAAGTATCATCTACAACAACACCTGGAAAGATCAGTTAGGAACAATTCAGAAATTCTTTAACAGACACTCTGATGCAAGTTTGACAATTAATTTAGCCAAAAGTGAGTTTTGCCATGCTTGTGTAAGATTTCTAGGACATAGCGTGGAATATGGACAAGTTAAACTTATAGATGCTAAGGTCAAGGCTGTCTCTGAATTTCACCTGCCTATTAGCGAAAAGCAACTAATGTGATTTTTGGGTATGGCTGGATTATATTGGACATTTTGTTTTAATTTTTTCATAATTGCTGAACCCCTGACAAATTTATTAAGCAAGAAAACCAAGTTTAATTGGTCTGAAAAATGTTAGGAAGCTTTGATAAGGTAAAGGTCATACTTAGGAGTGCACCAGCTTTTACAGCTACAAATTTTAGTCAAACATTTAAACTGTCTGTTGATGCAAGTGATGCTGGGGTTGGAGCAGCATTGATTCAAGAAGATAAAAAGTGTGCTATTTTTCTAAGAAATATTCTATAATTGAGAAGGAATGTTTGGCTTTGATATTGGCATTACAACATTTTGAAGATTACATTAGTTCACCTCCTTCTCTGATAATTGTGTTTATCAATAGCTAGGCATCAAGTTCAAAGACTTCAACTAGCTGATGAATGGTCGAAAACTGTTGAAAGTTACAGTGACTGAATTCAGTGGTAGAAAGATAAAGTTATGTACATGTGTATAAGAGTACAGCCAATGAACAACTTTAGCTTTTATTATTGTGTTTGTTTCCAAGTGTAGCTAAATAAGTAGTGCATGTGAAAATAAGTTATATTGAGAGTTATACAAAATGTTGTTTGCAAATTCAGATAAGTATTTTTTGACAAAGATTGTAATGAGATTTAGCAGAGTGCTAAAGTTGTTAGAACTAATAGTTCACATGGAACAGAAGAAAGATGCCTAGCTTAGTGCTTGGAAAAAGACCTTTCTTTTGGCCTGACATAATTCACTTTCTAACAATTAAACAAGAGTTCGATGTCAGTGGTGTAAAGAAGTTGGAAAATTAAACTCAACTGCAACCTCTGGTTTTACTCATCTGGAAATTTAGCCACTTTAGGTATGCCCAATAGGCTTCTGGGAGGGGACTGCAACATTTGCAGGTGGGACTCTGTTGTTTCTCAAAATAAGAGTCCTGGACTCCTAGTTTTAAATCCTGGTGACACCTCTGGTGACACCTCTGGATATTGGACTAAAGCCAGTAATGTAGCATAGTGAACAGATTTTTTAAGATCAGTATACATGAGCTATATCTTCCATTTTGGTACATGTATTGTTTTCAGATTTTTTCATTAACAGAGTAGTTAAAAAGTTATAGGTCACGGTTATTGTTTATTCTTGTGTTACTAGGGCTGCACATACATTGTTGCATGCAGGATAAAGACTTTATAGATTTTGTTGAATAATGTAGTCTGAGATAATTCACAGATATTATTGTTGAATAATGTAGTCTGAGATAATTCACAGATTTTATTGTTGAATAATGCAGACAGATAATGCACAGATTTTATTGTTGAATAATGTAGTCTGAGATAATTCACAGATTTTATTGTTGAATAATGTAGTCTGAGATAATTCACAATTTTATTGTTGAATAAATGCAAACTCTGAAAAGTCACAGCTGAGTTCTTTGGTTCTAATAATGTTACCGATGTTACAAGAGCACAAATATATGTATTGCTGTGATAGTCAATCTTAACTGTTTTGTCACAGCTCTGTTAAGTTTACTGTACATGTGAAAATGTACTAACACTAATTTTCTGATTTGCATAAATTATTCTTATTTTACTATATGAAAGGCTGCTGTGGATGATCTGTATGATTATCGAGATCATTACCTTGAGAGAAATGGACTGGAAAAGGCAGCACAGAAGCCACAAGATGTCCAACAAAAAATGAATGAAATCCTTCAGCTACTGGAAGAACTGAAAGGTTAGGATTGTGTTCTCAATGCTGTTTTTCACACAGATCATCACTTCAGGCTGTATTAGATTTTCTTAAAATGGCAAAGGAAAGGATTATGTTGGACTATTCTGCATACAAATGTTATTGTCATCACTTTATTGTGTGCTAGATTTTATTATATTGGTAAAGGAAAGCAGGGACTTGAAAATACAGTGCGTCTTAAAAAGGACACAAAAACTTTGAATTTTCCTTGGAGACCCAGACATTTTTTTAAAAAAAGTGACAACAATTTTGATTGTTTTTTCATTGTTTTGAAGCATAAAATCTGAAGATATATAATTTTATTGCATCTAAATTAAAAGCAATTAAAATCTGACTATACAACAAACCCTTCTTCTTAAGTTCTGTGGCAATCAAGTAGTCAATCATTTTGTTTAATACATTTATGTTACCAGTTGCTATTGCATGGTTTAATATCAGTAATACATTACTTATTGTTTTTGCTGACGGCTCTGGTGGCCTAGTGGTTAGAGCATCTGCCATAGATGTGGGAGGTCAAGGGTTCAATCCCCAGCCAAATCATACCAAAATCTTAAAAAAATGGAACTAACAGCTGTCTCGCTTGGCGCTCAGCATTAAGAGGTTAGTGTTAGGACTGGTCAGCCTGGTGTCAGGATAATGTGACCAAGGGGAACATCATGCTACATGTCTGCAGCATGATGCCCCAGTGCTAGTCATCACTATATACTAACCACACTGCAGACATAAAATATTGTTAAAGCTACATTAAAAATTTAAAACAGATACACACCTATTGCTATTACATGGTTTAATATCAATAATATGTCACCAATTGATATTGTATGGTTTAATATCAACAATACATGTTGCTATTGTATGGTTTAATATCTATAATACATTGCTTGTTGCTATTACATGGTTTAATAACAGTAATACAGTACCTTTTGCTATTGTTTAGTTTAATTTATCAGTCATTACACTTTACCTTTAGTGTGTGCAAATATTTTTGATAACATGTTAAAATACTACTTTATATATGATTCTGATTGATCCAAATTAGCCCATTTAGCCCATAAAATTCTCGTGCAGTATTCACTTTACTGATTGACTGCAATCAGGGAACATTTCTTTATATGAGGGAACACTGAACTTGCATATTCATTCTGTGCTGAAAAATTATGTTGTTTGAGTTAAAGATTCTATTTCTTTAAAAGAACAGTTGCTCTTTGAATTAAAAATTAAATAAAGTTTACTTGTTACAGTACAGCACAAAAAATTCCACGGACTATTTTTTACATGTAACAAATGAAAGGTACATCGTCTGAGTCTAAATGAATTAATTCTTGTTAATTTAATCATATTTCTATCCATTAAACTCATTGAATAATGATGAGCTTTTGCTTGCCAGGGTAAAATAAAGAATATATTGCAGTTCTAAGATTTCCACTTTTCATGTTTCCACATTGCCACTGCAATTCAATTCTGTTCAAGGTCTGTAGCTCCAGTATGGATGAGATTTAATGGAACAATCCTGTGTGCTATCATCCCAAGACTTGGGCTCAATGTTGAAGTGTTTCCAGGAGGGATGGAGGGAATCTTTGATGCATTTCTTCTGGCTTGATCAAGATTGTGCTACCTTCTTTAGTTTACAATAGAAGATCTTAGGTAGTCATTCATCTGACATTGCGGTGATATGGACTGCATCTCCACTGCGATTTCATCAGCAGAGTGTGGATGCTTGAATTCCAGCCCATATGAGAACCTCATTGTCTGGGACCCAGTACTGAAATCTTATCCTCATCATTTTCCTGAGGCAGCCCGTGTGAAAATGTTTAATTTTCATGGCATGGCATCTGTACACTGTCCAGGTTTTGATCAGTATTGGCAGCACAGTGGTACTGTAGACTTTAACTTTTGTTGGTAGACCGATCACTCTGAACTCCCTCACATTTGCACATAGTCTGCCAAAGGACACACCTGCTTTAGCAATTCTGGCATTGGTTTCATCATTGATATGGATTGCACATGATTTTGTTGTGCCAAGGTAGGCAAACTTGTCCTCTACCACAAGGGTTTGGCTCTTTACTGTAATGGTAGGCTTTCTGTAAGCATTTTATGGCACAGGTATTTAGATTGGTGCATCACCTGTTTTCTTGATTCTGATTGTGAGACTGAAATTGTTACAACCTTAATAGAAAGGGTCCATACAGTGTGGCATGTTACACTTAGACTTAACATTCAGGGAACAGTCCTCAGCAAATAGAAGATCATGAGCAAATACTTCCTGTAACTTCATCTTTGGTTTTAGTCTCAGATTGAACATATCAACTCAGTCTGGTATCTAATATTGATCCCATTGTCATGGTCTTGGCATCAGTAAGCAATGCGGAGAAAATCTTTATGAAGAGGGTTGGGACCAACTCATAACCCCGTTTGTTTCCATTGGTGACTGGAATTGGTTCATATGACTTTCGTTCATGACATGAGTGAGCATGCTATCAATGAACTGCCAAACCATCACAATGAATTTCTATGGGCAACCAAACTTTGGTCATGGCCTTTGAATGATCTCCATGGCTGACTATTTCACAGGGTTTTGTTGGCTCGATGAATGTCAAGTTGCGGTTACAGCAGTGTCTGAAAGACAAAATGTGGCTAAATGGTAGCGCAAGAAAATCCATGGTATACCCACCCATTTGCCTGTCAGGCACCAGTTGTCAAAGGACATATGCTTGTCCTTTTCCTCTCTTTAGTTAGACCATGTCTGAGACCTTGCTAAAAGCAGATGGGCATACATAGGGATAAAAAAGAGGCTTTCCTCATCTTTGTCTTCCAACACTAGATGCCTCATGCCATTTCTTTTCTTCATGAACCAGGTTTTTCACAAAATCAGCTTCTGTCACTAGTTCAGGTCCCAGTACAGATCTCCTGTCTCAGTGCTGGAGATGATCAAGATGACTTTATTGAACATTTAAAACATGCGGGTTGTTTTTGGCAGCTTCCAAATTGAGGAGAAAGGGTAAGAATGGTGGAATGTCATGACATCAGGAGAGCTTTACAGTCCCTTACTGTAATAAAGCCACTTTTAGCAATTTTACATTACTTTATTCCTACTGCCTTAGCTCTTTGAAAGTGAAGTCCTTTTATCAATAAGTCCAGTGATGTGACCAGGACAGATACCATCTTCCTTGTTTGTCATGTTGAGTATTGGGGGGTCATAGACTCACATCAAAATTAGTAAATTCAACTTTTCAATAGCAACATGTAATGTATTAATGATATTAAAATGTAGTTTTGGAGGGAGAGGCTAAGCTATTCAGTAAAAACAGGTAAGTATTAAATCAAGTTTGTACCTCCCCACCCCTAAAAAAGTACATTGTTACCAGAACAAATGTTATAGCCTTCAAGACATGTAAATTATTTTACATTAATTCTTAACATGTTATAAAGCCCCAAAACAACAGGTTTGCAATAACTAGCCCCAAGGATGATTCCAGACTCTTCTATAAATTCCTGCTTCTTTAAAATTGTGAAATGTAACATCCTTAACTTTTTTAACAGATTTGTTGAATACTGATCACTTTATTAGTTGAAAAAGAATTATTGTTACATATTTGTAAGCATGATACCATACTTAAAAGGAAATTGAAACTTTATTTCCCAGGAATTTTCATTCTTCCTTTCTTTCTTTGTCACAGATAAAGCACAAAGAAAGATTCAGAATGTGATTTTTTATGCTTGCTTGTTTGTTTTACTGGAGATTAGTCTATCACACACACAAACACACACACACCAGCATGATGTGGATTATAAGTTGATATGTTCCTTATAAATGAGAGTACATAAATATAAGTTGAATGATGCTAGCTTGTGAATTTATCCATTGTATTTCAGATGGCATTAAAAACAAAGCCGAGTTCTGCATGCTGAAGGGAAAGGTCCTGAATGTTCAATCTCATTATGACTCTCAAGCAGAAGAATGTCTCTCTAAAGCCATCAAACTGGATCCCAAACTTGTTGAAGCCTGGAACAACCTTGGAGAATGTTATTGGAAAAAGGGAGAGATCCCTTCTGCTAAAAACTGCTTTACTGGGGCTCTAACACATGTAAGACTCAGAGCAATGACTTTTTACAGTTTTATAAACAAATCAGTCAAAATTAACATATTTGAAAGGAAAGGTAAAATTTTATATTAACCTAATTGTTCACTTTCTTTCTATATTGCATCATTTTCACTTTGTTTTAAAGATTAAAATCATCAGACAAGAAACCCAAGATTAGAAAATTATTTAAAAATTTGAAGGAAATTGCAAAATTTTAATAATCAATTTGTAAGTCACTCTTAAATATAAATGGTTTTGAACATGGTTATTTCATGTCAGTAGGTTTGAGTAACAGGTAATTTTTTGCAGGTTTAATTGTACCTGATCCTAAAAGCCCATTAATACTTTTGAAAAAAATAGCTTGTATCCATTTAAAAATTCAGGCTGTGGATACACATGGAAATACAATTGTATGGGTAAAATCGTTCATTCAATAAGATCCATTTAGAGATAAAATTGCATGGGTGCATTCATGCATTAAGGTAAATTTTAGAGATAAAATTATATGGTTACATTCATGCAGTAAGATACATTTAGAGATGAAATTGCATGGGTGCATTCATTGCATGAAGGTAAATGTTAGAGATAAAATTGCATGGGTACATTCATGCAAAAAGATACATTTAGAGATAAATTTGTATTAGTGCATTCATGCAATAAGATACATTTAGAGATAAAATTGCATGGGTGCATTTATTAAATAAGATACATTTAAAGATAAAATTGCATGGGTACATTCATGCAATAGATACATTTAGAAATAATATTGTATGGTACATTATTTCAATAAGATACATTTAGAAATAAAATGCATGGATGCAATCATGCAATAGATACATTTAGAGATAAAATTGTATAAACGTTTCATGCAATAAGATACATTTAGATATAAAATTGCATTCATGCATTAAGGTAAATTTTAGAGATAAAATTATATGAGCACATTCATGTAATAGATTTAGAGATAAATTGTATGGGTACATTAATGCAATAAGATACATTTAGAGTTAGAATTGCATGGGTGCATTCATGTAATAAGATTCATAAAGATAAAATTCTATGGGTACATTGAGGTAATAGATACATTTAGAGATAAATTTGCATGGGTACATTCATGCAATATATATTGAGAGATAAAATAATATTGGTATATTCATGCAATAATATAATTTAGAGATAACATTGTATGGATATATTCATGCAATGAGATACAGTTAGAGATAAAATTGCATAGGTGCATCCATTCAATAAATACATTTAGAGATAAAATTGCATGGGTGCATTCATGCAAAAGATACATTTAGAGATAAATTGCATGGGTACATTCATGCAATAAGATACATTTAATGATAAAATTGTATTGGTACATTCATGCAATAAGAAACATATAGATAAAATTGCACAGGTACATTCATGCAATAAGATACATTTAGAGATAACATTGCATGGGTACATTCATGCAATAAGATACATTTAGAGATTAATGTGCATGGGTGCATTCATGCAATAGATACATTTAAAAAAATTGTATGGGTGCGTTCATGCAGTAGATACATTTAGAGATGAAATTGCATGGGTACATTCATGCAATAAGATACATTTAATGATAACATTGTATGGGTACATTCATGCAATAAGAAACATTTATAGATAAAATTGCACAGGTACATTCATGCAATAAGTTACATTTAGAGATTAAAAAATTGCATTGGTACTGTCATGCAATATATACATTTAGAGATAAAATTGTATTTGTATATTAATGCAATTAGATATATTTAGAGATAACATTGTATGGGTACATTCATGCAATAAGATACATTTAGATATTAATGTACATGGGTGCATTCATGCAGTAGATACATTTAGAGATAAAATTGCATGGGTACATTCATGCAATATATACATTTAGAGATAAAATTGTATTTGTATTTTAATGCAATAAGATACATTTAGAGATAACATTGTATGGGTACATTCATGCAATAAGATACATTTAGAGATTTATGTTCATGCAGTAGATACATTTAGAGATAAATTGCATGAGGTACATTCATGCAGTAAGATACATTCAGAGATAAAGTTACATGGGTAATTTTTAAAATATATCAGAATAAGAAAGTTAACACTTTCTAATTCTTGAAATAGTAATTAATGGATTGAAGCACTAGCTATAGTACATCCTTCTTAATCTTGTGACTTTCAGTCAAAGAATAAATTTTCACTGCGAAGTCTGTCAATGGTGTTGCGGCAGCTGAGTGGCAGCCCGGCTGAGAGGGCAAAACTGACAGAAGAGAGTGTAGAGAAGGCCAGGGAGGCTGTACAGTTAGACATCACTGATGGGGAGTCATGGTGTAGGGAAATTATGTACTTGCTATTTGTTACCTGTTTTGGCTTTACATACAAGCCATAGTTAATACATAAGTACTACTTTTCTGATTGCATTGTTGCAGACTTGTAGAAAATAAGATGTGTCAAAGTTAAAGAAATTTGGCATTTCCTGCAAAATTACTGTAAAATAAGAACCTTTTTTTCTGGTACACCAGCAGCTAATAATCTTAGAAGGAATACCTTTGTAGCACAAAAAGAAAATAACAATAAAAGGGTCCAAAGTCTTAAATTTTTCAATAACAGAGTATTTTGACTTTGTTTCTTAGATTATTATTTAAAGACAGTTTGCAGTCAGTGTTGTTATGTATGCGAATTCTGTTTCTGCAGGGATCACCTATTTTCATTTACCAAAATAATGGCAATCATTTCCCACTTTTCCCATGCAAGGTATGATGCATTTAGAAAGTATGTGTGTAGCTAATTGCATGTTAGCACAACTCTGACTCTATTCTACCTTGCAAAAGCTCATTTTCGAAAAAGTGGCAAACTTAAGTACCTTGCAGGAATCTCTGGAAAGACAAATATCTTCACCTTGAAGTAAATATCTACAGAAACAAAAGATGAAAGGTTGATATGCTACAATAGTTCTTCAAAAGGCAAAAACAAAAGCAAGAACAGTACAATCCATAGAATGTTATGTCAGAATATTATCAATTTGACCTAATCACTCAAAAATGAAATAAAGTCCAAAGGACTATATGTTAACTTGAGTGATTAGGTAAAACTTCACACCGCAGTAAATTCTCAATCTTGATTTTCAGTCATGATCACTTAATCCTTATAATTCCAATTGTCTTCTTTTCTGACCTTGTACCAGCAGATTTCATCAACAAGCATTCATTTTTAGGTAGGTGGTAGCCTCCTTTTCTTCAGCTTTTTCACTGCCCCAGAATACATAACCCATCTTTACTAGCCATGAGGCGTCAACTCTTATTATAGTGTAATGTGTCATGCCAGTAATCTAAGGAGCTTAGTTTGGTCAATTTTTAAAAAATGTTGGGAGGTTGTTTAAAGCAGGCTATTTTCTTTTTCTCATTGTTACAATTGAATATGGCGCGTTGTTTACATGTTTAGTTGTTCTTGCTTTCTACAGACTTTGATCTTTCAAAAGTAAAACATTTGAATGAGATCTCATGCTCATCATGTTACCCTGACATTTAGTAACAGCTGGTGGAACATATTGTTGAAGTGAAATGCAGTAATTTCTGCAGATTGGTATGTAAAGCCTGCCATATACTGTGGTAAAAGGGGTGAGTGTTGGAGTGTATGAAAGTCTATGCAGTTGCATTGTTTTAACTATAATGGGCGATTTTAATTATGGGTTGCAAATTTTTATTAGAAATATGGGGGTGGGGATGGGATGTCTTGTAATTGGTATAGGTACAGCTTCACATAAAATAATCCGGAAACTGGTAACCAAAAGTAGCCAACAGAATTTACTGATGTGTTAAAAATTCCAGATCAGTATCACATGATTGTTAATATCCAGTTAGATTGCAGAAATCTTGGGCAGTTCATAACATTGGGAATTATTTCTGTATAAACTGTCCTATAAAAGTGCAAGACATTATTTGGAATACCTTCACAGGATTGATGTCACAGCATATTGACAAAGACAGATTTTGCACTGAGGGTGACAGTGAATAATGTATTTAGCAGCAATGTACCTAAATTGAGGAACACATCCAATAGTCCATGTAATTACCATTGTACCTAAATTGTGGAACACATCAAATAGTCCATGTAATTACTATTGTAACCAAAATGTGGAACACATCAAATAGTCCATGTAATCCAATGTACCTAAATTGTGGAACACATCAATAGTCTATGTAATTAACATCGTACGTGAATTCTGGAACATGTCAAATAGTCCATGTAATTACTATTGTACCTAAATTGTGGAACACATCCTATAGTCCAAGTATATTACCATTGTGGAACATGTCCAATAGTCCATTTAACTACCATTGTACCATACATGCCAACCATTACACTTTTGGCATAATGATTACTTTTTTTTTCACTAAATTACTCCTTATGCGTAAATGTATTTGGATTACGCTTTTTTTGGTATATCCTCCTTCCAAAAAAATTAATAATTTGTTTTCTCATTTTTATTAACATCCCACTCATCCCAAAGAACATATTCTATCAAAGATGGTTTCTGTGTAACTATGACTTTAAAGTGCACCTGTCTGTAGACTGTCTGTGACCTTCCTATGTGTTATGTTCTATTTATAGCAGCTGCCCTATTTCCAAGAACACCTCTGTTTCTATTTATAGCAGCTATCTAGCTTAGGACAGAACAAACTGGTTTTCTAACTTTTAATCTTTGCGCACATATTCTTTGTTAAAAATAATGGGAGGTACAGAACCATTTTGTAGGAATTTGATATTTATTCTAGTCACTGTATGTTACAGCAAAAATGTTTCTCAAATGATTTCACAGATGGATTATAAAGAAAAAAAACAACTCAAAGATTACTATATGAATAACACAATACAGTGTCATTCTATGGTAGCTTCACGCCCATTGCAAGCTGTATGGAAAGGATTTTAATATTGGTCATAGTGCAAAACAGACATCTTGAATTAGATCGTTTTACTAACTCCAATACTAAGGTAACTTCTTTTTTTACAGCAGAACTAAATTGTGAAAACAAATTGTATAAATGCAGGGGCCTTATTTACTGAGCTGTTAAAAGAACACTGACTGCAACTAGTGGTAGAATACAACTTTGGTCCTTTGTTCAAATGGATTCTTCCAATATACATGTGTTTTGTACATTTGCACATTGCATTTTATTGTTATATGTGTATTATTCTTTTTCTGCTCAGATTACTTCTTTTGTCCACTTAGATTATGACTTTTCCTCGCCACCAGGGGTTGGCATGTATGTTGTGCCCAAAATGTGGAACCCATCAAATAGTCCATGTAATTAGCGTTGTACTCAAATTGTGGAACATATCCGATAGTCTATGTAATTAGCATTGTACCTAAATTGTGGAACACATCCAATAGTCACCACTTATGGCATGTAGAAAGACACACAAGTTATATTTAATGGTGTATTTATGAAGACTAAGATTAAAACAGCTCTAATATTGCTTAAAAATTGTGAAACATTGATTGTTGGAGAAACTTATTGAAGAATTTTGCTCCATTGAATTAGATTTATCTATTTATGATTCTAAGTTAAGTATGGTATCAGTAATGCAAATTTTCCAATATGTAAGATTGCTTAAAAGAGTAATTCCAACATGTAGGAGTTAAAAATGTATGATACTGTACCTGTATGTAAGAATTCTTAAAAATAGTATAATTCCAATATGTAAGAATATTTAAAAGAGTCATTCCTATATGTAAGAACAAACTAAGTAAAAAATCTTTTGTTTGTATATTTTTTTTATAATACACTGAAAATATTAGTCTAATAACAAATCCTGTGAAAACACTTGTAGCCAATTTGATTCATTTGTAGTTTTAAGTACAATTTATTACTTCATAGTGCTTTTTTCTTTTTAATCAGTCTGTCTGGTATTATTGAATTTATGTAGCAATTAAGCTAATTAGATTAGATACTGCTAAGGAATGCATGTTAGGAGCTACGTTTTTAATCTTCTCAAAATTATTATTATTATTATTATAACAACAGTTATTTTTATTTGTACATGCATTCTGCAATAGAACATAACACATAGTCCCATGAAAGGGATGGGTCAGAAAATTAAACTCTGATTTTATCATCCAAGTATCTATCACATATTTTGAAGGTCAGTGTATCTTTGAAGAAATTCCATTAGTTATCCAGTTTAGCAATAGAGCAAAGACTCCTACCCTAAGTTTGATGGATATATTTTTGGGCCAGTAATTTTCTTAAGTGCATCTTACAGGAGATCTGTGTAGCATGAAGTGACACACAATGATTGGGAGTGAGCTTCTTGTAATTATGTTTCACAAGGATGTGTTGACCACCACTTAAGTTATGGACCTTGGATGCAGCCCCAGAGTGCAGGGGCAGTTGGGGGTTGTTTATGTGAAACAGGGTCATTGTAGGTGTTTTATTAGGATGAGTACTTCTCATATCTTGATGCATCTCTAGGGAGAGGAGACAGGAGTTGGTATGGTGTTTCATCAGGTTGAGTGCATCTCTAGAGGAAACAGGAGTTGGTATGGTGTTTCATCAGGTTGAGTGCATCTCTAGAGGAAACAGGAGTTGGTATGGTGTTTCATCAGGATGAATGCATCTCTAGGGAGAGGAGACAGGAGTTGGTATGGTGTTTCATCAGGTTGATTGCATCTCTAGAGGAAACCAATGTAGGTATGTTTTTTCATCAGGTTGAGTGCATATCTAGGAGGCACAGGTGTTGGCATGGTGTTTTATCAGGATGAGTGCATCTTTAGGGGAGATGCTATGGTGTTTCATCAGGTTGATTGTATCTCTGGTGGAGACAGGAGTTGGTATGGTGTTTCATCAGGTTGAGTGCATCATAATGGAAGACATGAGTTGTTATGGTGTTTCATCAGGTTGAGTGCATCTCTAGAGGAAACAGGAGTTGTTATGGTGTTTCATCAGGTTGAGTGCATCTATAGAGGCGACAGGAGTTGCAATGATGTTTCATCAGGTTGAGTGCATCTCTAGAGCAGACAGGAGTTGGTATGGTGTTTCATCAGGATGAATACATCTCTAGCGGAGACAGGAGTTGGTATGGTGTTTTATCAGATTGATTGCATCTCTAGAGGAAACCAATGTAGGTATGTTTTTTCATCAGGTTGAGTGCATATCTAGGAGGCACAGGTGTTGGCATGGTGTTTTATCAGGATGATTGCATCTATAGGGGAGATGCTATGGTGTTTCATCAGGTTGATTGTATCTCTGGTGGAGACAGGAGTTGGTATGGTGTTTCATCAGGTTGAGTGCATCATAATGGAAGACATGAGTTGTTATGGTGTTTCATCAGGTTGAGTGCATCTCTAGAGGAAACAGGAGTTGTTATGGTGTTTCATCAGGTTGAGTGCATCTCTAGAGGAGACAGGAGTTGCAATGATGTTTCATCAGGTTGAGTGCATCTCTAGAGGAGACAGGAGTTGGTATGGTGTTTCATCAGGATGAATGCATCTCTAGCGGAGACAGGAGTTGGTATGGTGTTTTATCAGATTGATTGCATCTCTAGAGGAAACCGATGTTGGTATGTTGTTTCATCAGGTTGAGTGCATATCTAGGAGGCACAGGTGTTGGCATGGTGTTTTTTCAGGATGAGTGCATCTTTAGTGGAGATGCTATGGTGTTTCATTAGGTTGAAAGTATCCTTGGTGGAGACAGGAGTTGGTATGGTGTTTCTTCAGGATGAGTGCATCTCTAGAGGAAACAGGAGTTGGTATGGTATTTCATCAGTATGAGTGCATCTCTAGGGAAAATAGGTGTTGGTATGTTTTTTCATCAGGTTGAGTGCATATCTGGGAGGGACAGGAGTTGGCATGGTGTTTTATCAGGATGAGTGCATCTTTAATGGAGACTGGAATTGGTTTGGTGTTTCATGAGGATGAGTGCATTTCTATGGGCAACAGGAGTTGGTATTGTGTTTCATCAGGTTGAGTGCATCTCTAGAGGATACAGGAGTTGGTATGGTGTTTCATCAGGTTGAGTGCATCTCCAGGAGAGACAGGACTTGGTATGTGTTTCATGAGGATGAGTGCATTTCTATGGGCAACAGGAGTTGGTATTGTGTTTCATTAGGTTGAGTGCATCTCTAGAAGATAAGGGAGTTGGTATGGTGTTTCATTAGGTTGAGTGCATCTCTAGAGGATACAGGAGTTGGTATGGTGTTTCATCAGGTTGAGTGCATCTCTAGGAGAGACAGGAGTTGGTATGGTGTTTCATGAGGATGAGTGCATCTCTATGGGCAACAGTAGTTGGTATTGTGTTTCATCAGGTTGAGTGCATCTCTAGAAGATACAGGAGTTGGTATGGTGTTTCATTAGGTTGAGTGCATCTCTAGAGGATACAGGAGTTGGTATGGTGTTTTATCAGGATAAGTAAATCTCTAGAGGAGACAGGAGTTGGTATGGTGTTTCATCAGGATGAATGTGTCTCTAGATGAGACAGGAGTTGGTATGGTGTTTTATCAGGATGAATGCATCTCTAGGGGATACAGGAGTTGGTATGGTGTTTTATCAGGATGAATGCATCTCTAGAGGAGACAGGAGTTGGTATGGTGTTTCATCAGGATGAGTGCATCTCTAGATGAGACAGGAGTTGGTATGGTGTTTCATCAGGATAAATGCATTTCTAGGGGAGACATGAGTTGGTATGGTGTTTCATCAGGATAAATGCATCTCTAGATAAGACAGGAGTCTGTATGGTGTTTCATCAGGATGAATGCATCTCTAGGGGATACAGGAGTTGGTATGGTGTTTTATCAGGATGAATGCATCTCTAGATGAGACAGGAGTCGGTATGGTGTTTCATCAGGATGAGTGCATCTCTAGCGGAGACTAGAATAGCAAGTGTCAATTGTCAAATTTTCATTGCTGCTGAAAGAAAGTTCAGATATTTATACTTTATGAATGGTTTTAATAATAGTATCAAAAACTAAAATGCATTTTATTCCACTGGAACAATCTTTTCATAAGATAATGTGTTCTTTTGCATGTGAATGTTTTGCTTAATTATGTAATGGTCAAATACACCATATGTATTTTACATTTGTAAAACAATATTAAGTCATGTACAACTCATGAAATTTCATAAATGCTTACAAAATGAAACTGCAATAGCAATATTAGATTAGCAAACCTGTAATACAGTAGTCACCCTCTTAAATGCACCCCCCAACCAGTGGCCACCCACTTTTTATGGCTAGAATCCCTTGGCACTGATGAGTTTGTGTTCAAAAGTACCCCTCAAGAATGGCCACCCCTCTTACAACTAGCAGCCAGCATATAGTACAAAAAGTTTAATGTTCCCCTCATAAGCAGCTACCTTTTATTTTAAATGTCTCCAGAACCAGTAATAAATTCATATTGTGATGTAAGTAATCAGATTATCTCTACCATCTTACCTGTCACCAGATGTCACATTTCAGTTACTGAAAGATGTGTCCGATAAAGTACATGTAACACCAAGAATAATATTATATCATCTATTAAAGCAGGAAATGGGACCAACAATGTTTTGATAGAGTTTGGGGCTCACACATCTGTCAAGTTTATCTTTTTGATGATTACAACTGGACATAATTGTCATGATCATAATATGGTCAGCGTAGGCTAAATATAGATTTTGTGCATTATAACACACATAGAGAAATTAACTTTGAACAAAACAGGGTACCAGACAAAGACCAAAAATCATGTGACAGCCACTTTCCCAGTACTAAAAGAGTGGCCATATAAGATGGGGGACCACTGTAGTTATATTCACACAAATTGACCAGCCTTGCTCTACTATGTTTATGAACCCTATGTTTGTACTTTTCAGTGATTCTAGGGAATGCCTACCTGTCTATGTTCTTCATGGTGGGTCAGAATCCAAAGTTTCTCAAACAGGCTATGAGTGCTTACTCCCAGGCAGTAAGTATCTTTGCCTTTCTAGTGCATTAATGACAGTTCATGTACACAATGTCATATACTGAGTCTTTGCAACAAATTATAGTCCAGGCTTGATAATCAACTTCTGTGACCATATAGCATCCTTATGGGATTCATTTTCTGGATCCAAAAGACAACTTGATGGAATACATTTCTTCCTGTATTCTTTCAAGTGACTTTTTCACTAGAAATCCTTGTATATGTGTTTGAAATGGGGGATGGGATTCACTTGGTTTCAGTGTAATTGCTTGTAAGCTTGTAAGTCATTATAATTGTTTTATTATCTAACAGGTTAATTCAATAAATAGGTGTGGTTTAAGATGAATTAACCAGACTAGGATTTATTATGAAAGGACAAATGGCAGACAAAATACATTTAGTACAGCTCTCAAATTTTTCAAGACCCCACTAGTCACAGTGGGAGACTTAATCCCCTCCACTACTTCACATGGGGAGATAAATACCTATAAATCACCACCATGCCTTCGAAGGCATGCTGATGGCAATTCCACTCTGGATCGGCTGGTTGACTTTTCTGACATATGAACAGCCAGTGAACGAAAACCAGCCATGGAAAGCCTGAGACATCAGTGGTGATTTACACATTTCAAGAATGTGTCATCTTTATTTCAACCTTATATTTGTTCAGTACAAACATAATTTCAAAAATCATGTATATTCATTACATGTATATTCATTACATGTATATTCATTACATGTATATCCAGAAAATATTGATGAACTTGTTTTGCAATAAGTTTGTGCTTTTACGTTATTCAAAGAAATTTTATATGCACTTATGCACTGACTTGATGAAAGGCACACCTTGTTCAGCTTCTCCTGAACAATATAAATTTATTGTACTGTTTAAGCACAAAAATAATCTTCTGAGGTATGAACAATTAAATTCCAGATGACAACTGCTTCTTCTTAAAGAACATACAAACAGGAACACTGAATTTAAATGCGATGCACATGTTTGGTCCTTAAGCAATAATGCCAGTTATGAGGTTGAATGTATGTATAAACAACTATGAACTAGTTCAGTCCTGACTGCATGTGTACTGTTAGGGACTGAACAGTTAGTTTATAGGGCTTGGTTGTTGTTTTTGACTGCACTAGTTTTTGTTCATTCATTCATCATGAGATAACTTTGTTTCAGGTAAAACAAGGAATGCATTATGTCCTTTTTTGATACCAGAGAGAGATAATTGTTGTCAAACATTTACACACACCTCATTGGCAAGTTAAACAGTCTCTCCCAAATAAAGACTTGACTTAAGTGGATGTTCTATAGAAATCAAGGCAATGACCATTGTCAACAGTTTTCATTTGGATACCCCAAAATTAGTATATATTCCTTATTCATTAATTAAAAATGGCTAAAGCAGGTAACAATGTTCATTCTAGAACCTCATTAGTCACTTAGTGTTTCTAGAACTTGCATAGCCACTTAGTATACCATTCCTTTACTAAACAACTTGCATAAATTCTTAGTATATTAAACCTTTATTAAACAACTTGGAGAATTTCAAATTTAATTTTTATGTACATCTTCATAGGTTTTTTTAATATAAAAATGTGCATTTCAATCATTTCAGGAAAAGGACACAGTGACAAAGAATAATGCAGATTTACACTTCAATAGAGCAATGGTAAGTCAAATTTGTTCATTCCAAATGGAATTAATTTCAAATGTATAATACACTACTGAAGTGATAGGATTCCACTGATTTTGAAAATTTTATACAAAGTATCTCATTTCTAATTTACTAATGCAGAGAAAACCTGCCAGTAGCTTCTTGTGGGTCAGTGGTTCTTCTGGGGTTTTGAATTATAACAGCCATTAACTGGCCGCCATGGAAGCCTAAATCTGGTGATTTAAATCAAGGTTTTAAACCTTAATACAACACTATATTTGTCAGTTACTAACTTTCATTCAAGAAATATTCTTACATGTATGACATTAATTGGTATTATCCAAATTTTTGAAGAACTTTATGTGCACTAGTTTGTGCATTTTTGTTGATTAAACCAATTTATAGATTTGCATATATGAAGGAATTGGTTCGCTTTCTGAAGATCATTATAAATTTGTACTTTTAAGCACTATATTAAAATGCTTGGAGTATGAGTTAATTAGATGAAAATTGTTTCTACTTAAAGAAACCTACAGCGGGAAACACGTTTTATGCGATGGGAATTTAGTCCGTAACATAATGCCAGTTTGGGTTGGAATGTATCTTTAACAACTATACTAGTTACAGATCCTGAATATTGTCTGTGGGTCCCTGAAAAGTTATTGGTTGTAGGTTTATGTTGTTTTTGTGATGTTTTTGTCATTATTCATCATGAAATAACGAAAAAAAGGAACATTATGTCTTTTTTACCAGAAGTGGAATTTGTTGCCCAAAAACAAACCTTTGAAGTTTTAGAAGTTTTCTCGAGATTTAAAGAATTGACATGATATTCTATTGAAATCAGGAGAATGTAAGTTTTTATTGGAACAAAATGATTTTCTTATCATTATTGAAAAATGGAAGAGGACATTTCAGTTTGAACCAGTTAGTCACTGTTTGTTTTGACACTTGCAATAACCAAGGATATATTCCGTTTACTAACAACTTGGAAAACTAGAATTAATTATTCAGAAACTTCGGATATTTCAAATTTATTATTTGATGAAGGTTTTGAATAAATGTGCATTTACAACTTCAGGAAAGACAATGTGCAAAGGATAATAGGATTCACTTAATTAGGAGCACTGGAAGTCATTTGGTTCATTCAATAGAATTATTTAATTATTACACTATGAAGTAAGACTTGGTTGCTACTGGATTTTGATAATTTTATTAAAAGTTTAAACATTCTAATTTACTAAGAGGAAAATGCAGTTGCTTTCTTGTTCGTGTTCTTCTGGTTTTAAGTACTTTTCACATTAATATGCGCATTTATTGATTAGTGCTGAAAAATTGTTACTTTTAACCTATGATTTTTGCCTTCATTAAATCCAGCAGAATTGGGGTAATACCAATTTCCTAAGTTATGTGTGTTTCAATGTCACATCATTTTTGGGGTTTACCACTCTAATTAAGTTTCATAATATGAGTTGTAGGACTCTTGCTGACAAAGTTATTATTGATTGAGAATTCGTAAATGCTTTTAGTAATGTTCTTAGTATATAAAAGTGAGTTAAAAGTAGTAACACAGTATGTATAGGTGGAACATGTCATAATACAGTCAAATATATTACCGTATAAGTTAGTTTGAATGTGTCACTATAAAATCACATATGTCACTGTATATATTAGTTCGAATGTTACACCTTAAAGTCACATATGTCACCGTATAAGTTATTTGGAATGTGTCACTATAAAGTAACATATGTCACTATATATATTAGATGGAATGTGTCACTATAAAATCAAATATGTCACCATATATATTAGTTGGAATGTGTCACTATAAAGTCAAATATGTCACTGTATATATTACTTTATTTTCCATTTTCCGCCCTATAAGTTGCTCCTGTGTATAAGTTGCAGGAGGAGGAAATCCAGAAAATTTTGGAAAATTCAAAAGATAAGTCGCTCCTGTGTATAAGTCGCTCTTGCGTATAAATCGCTCCTCCGCACTTACCATAATCACGTCTTTGATACCGCCGGCCATTGCATGCGACTTGGTAATTTCCAACTTCGTGTAAGAAATATTATACAATTGTTTAGAGTTATATAAAAGTCAGTATTACAATAGAAATAGAAAATAAAAGCAAATAATATTTATAAGTAATATTTATTAAGTAAATAATAGCGCCACTGTTATTTCTTTACGTTGTCACTAATCTGCCTCAGAAAAAGTCTAAACAATATACAAAATGCACCAGACATAGTCATTTCATTCATTATTTTGTATTGTCATACCTGACTGTTGCCAGAAGGTCCCTAACATTGTCATCTTCATGTTTGAAACCAAGGATAAGTTTCTTTTCTTTTAATGGGCAAGTAAATTTTGATGCATTTGATATAAATTTACAATTTTGCAAACTACTTCTGTGAATGTTTTCAAATTTTAGGGCATATTGTTTTCCATTTCTGTTTTTTCACTGTGGGTGGATATTAGAACTTGAAACATTGGATCAGATGAAGCAGTGTTTACTTTCCTTAACCCTGTAGTACAAAGACATCACCTCTTGACCCTGTAGTACAAAGAGCTCACCTCTTGCAGTGTTTACCTCCCTTGACCCTATAGTACAAAGACCTCGCCTTTTGCAGTGTTTACCTCCCTTGACTCTGTAGTACAAAGACCTCACCTCATGACCCTGTAGTACATATTTTAGTGCTTCAGCATCTTTTGTATATTCAGCTATTCATTTGTTAGACCCCAAGATATCCATGACCATGATTCGCATATGCCTATAAGATTTGGAATGTAAATGCATATTAACATGATTTTATTGAACACTACCAAAATGTCAACCATGTTACTTGAATGTGAGTATTCATGTTAGAGTACTTGTATGGTACACTGTCAGATCCAGTGTCAGTAATACATGGTACACTGTCAGATCCAGTGTCAGTAATACATGGTACACTGTCATATCCAGTGTCAGTAATACAGCTGTTCAGGAAAACTCTTTTTTTTGCTAAACTTTATTATCACTACTCCAGAACTATTTTGAGCATTGCCATGAAACTTGACATTCATCCTAAAAAATCTAGCTGATACTAAATATAAATGGCACAATTAGACATCCAGTATGGGTGCCACAATGGCCATCTTGAAAATCTTTTATTGCTACTATTCCTTATTGTACCAACTCAAAATGATGATGATCTTACATCCATCTCAATCAGTTGATCTTACTGGAAGATCCATCCATATTGCCAGGCCTATGACTTCATCTTTCAACTATTACGGATCTTAATGATATGGCTATGAATGCCAGCTTGGAAACACTCAACAGTACAGAGATGGTCTGTTCTTGGATTCCTGGCATTGTGATGGTTATCTTAAAAATATTACTATCACTACACCAGAATGTGTGGTCCTATCAGCATGGCGTTTTCACCAAAAGATATTTTATGGTATCTAGTTGGTCCTGAATGAAAATGGTACTGATCTTATATCCAAAATTGCCGCCATGACAGTCATCTTTAAAATCTTGTCATCAGTGAAGAATATCAGATATAGTTTCAATACTAAGATGGAATAGTCCTATTGGCAATTCAAAGAATTTGTTTTCAGGTAATATAGTGTCTGTCCCTTCAGGTAGTATAGTGTCTGTCCCTTCAGGTAGTATATAGTCTGTCCCTTCAGGTAGTATAGTATCTTTCCCTTCAGGTAGTATAGTGTCTGTCCCTTCAGGTAGTATAGTATCTGTCCCTTTTTCAGGTAGTATAGTGTCTGTCCCTTTAGGTAGTATAGTGTCTGTCCCTTCAGGTAGTATAGTCTCTGTCCCTTCAGGTAGTATAGTGTCTGTCCCTTCAGGTAGTATAGTGTCTGTCCCTTTAGGTAGTATAGTGTCTGTCCCTTCAGGTAGTATAGTGTCTGTCCCTTCCGGTAGTATAGTCTCTGTCCCTTTAGGTAGTATAGTCTCTGTCCCTTCAGGTAGTATAGTGTCTGTCCCTTAAGGTAGTATATAGTCTGTCCCTTTAGTTAGTATAGTGTCTGTCCCTTTAGGTAGTATAGTGTCTGTCCCTTCAGGTAGTATAGTCTCTGTCCCTTCAGGTAGTATAGTGTCTGTCCCTTCAGGTAGTATAGTGTCTGTCCCTTTAGGTAGTATAGTGTCTGTCCCTTCAGGTAGTATAGTGTCAGTCCCTTCAAGTAGTATAGTGTCTGTCCCTTCAGGTAGTATATTGTCTGTCCCTTTAGGTAGTATAGTGTCTGTCCCTTTAGGTAGTATAGTTAGTCTCTGTCCCTTCAGGTAGTATAGTGTCTGTCCCATCAGGTAGTACAGTGTCTGTCCCTTTAGGTAGTATAGTGTCTGTCCCTTCAGGTAGTATAGTGTCTGTCCCTTTAGGTAGTATAGTGTCTGTCTCTTAGGTAGTATAGTCTCTGTCCCTTTAGGTAGTATAGTCTCTGTCCCTTCAGGTAGTATAGTCTCTGTCCCTTCAGGTAGTATAGTGCCTGTCCCTTTAGGTAGTATAGTGTCTGTCCCTTTAGTTAGTATAGTCTCTGTCCCTTCAGGTAGTATAGTGTCTGTCCCTTCAGGTAGTATAGTGTCTGTCCCTTCAGGTAGTATAGTGTCTGTCCCTTCAGGTAGTATAGTGTCTGTCCCTTCAGGTAGTATAGTGTCAGTCCCTTTAGGTAGTATAGTGTCTATCCCTTCAAGTAGTATAGTGTCCCTTCAGGTAGTATAGTCTCTGTCCCTTCAGGTAGTATATTGTCTGTCCCTTCAAGTAGTATAGTGTCTGTCCCTTCAGGTAGTATAGTCTCTGTCCCTTCAGGTAGTATAGTGCCTGTCCATTTAGGTAGTATAGTGTCTGTCCCTTTAGTTAGTATAGTCTCTGTCCCTTCAGGTAGTATAGTGTCTGTCCCTTCAGGTAGTATAGTGTCTGTCCCATCAGGTAGTATAGTGTCTGTCCCTTCAGGTAGTATAGTGTCTGTCCCTTCAGGTAGTATAGTGTCAGTCCCTTTAGGTAGTATAGTGTCTATCCCTTCAAGTAGTATAGTGTCCCTTCAGGTAGTATAGTCTCTGTCCCTTCAGGTAGTATATTGTCTGTCCCTTCAAGTAGTATGGTGTCTGTCCCTTCAGGTAGTATAGTCTCTGTCCCTTCAGGTAGTATAGTGTCTGTCCCTTTAGGTAGTATATTGTCTGTCCCTTTAGGTAGTATAGTCTCTGTCCCTTCAGGTAGTATAGTGTCTGTCCCATCAGGTAGTATAGTGTCTGTCCCTTTCATGTAGTATATTGTCTCTCCCTTCAGGTAGTATATTGTCTCACCATTCAGATAGTATAATGTTCCTTCAGGTAGTATATTGTCTGTCCCTTCAGGTAGTATATTGTCTCTCCCTTCAGGTAGTATATTGTCTGACCCTTCAGGTAGTATAGTGTCCCTTCAGGTAGTATAGTGTCACTCCCTTCAGGTAGTATATTGTCTGTCCTTTCAGGTAGTATAGTGTCTGTCCCTTCAGGTAGTATACTATCTGTCCCTTCAGGTAGTATATTGTCTGTCCCTTCAGGTAGTATAGTGTCCCTTCAGGTAGTATATTGTTTCTCCCTTTATGTAGTATATTGTCTGTCCTCACAGGGGACTCTTGTTTAAAATTTGAATACTTTTAAAACTTGTTGCAGTCTTTGGCAAAAGTCTTTTTGTGACACTAATCTTGTTAGCACTTATCTGCAAAATACACATGAAATGAAGCAATAGGAAGATGTAGATGACTGGAAATATATTTTCATTCCATTAGAGCAATTTATCAAATGGGCTTCATTTTGTTTTTTTCCCTTTGGAACTCTGAAGTTTTTGGTCATCAGTGGGGGCATTTGTATTTTCCAAACAAATCTAGTTTTATTTGATGATATATTATTTTCAAATCAGAACAGACTAACTGAAAGACAGGAACTGGGTTCATTGCATCATAAATTTTATCTGATGTTTTGATTCCAAATAAGTTTGTTTGTAACTTTTTTAAGGCATACAAATATCAAGAGGAGTATCAGCTGGCACTAGAGGGCTTCAATCTGGCAGCTCGACTTGATCCCAGTTGGTCTGAACCCACAGAACAAGAAAACAAGCTCATGGTGTTTTTAACCAACGTTACTGAATTAATGGATGCAAAGGTGTGTCAGTATTGTTTCTTGTTATTTTGATAAAAACATGCAATACTGAAAACAAATATCTTGTTATATTATAGAAAAATGCATGAGAACCATTAACATAGACAAAAATTTGAGTACCACCTTTTTTTCCCTAAAGTCTGTTCTTCTGGATGCAGATGACTATAATTTCTACCTGCATATATTTTCCAGTCAGGTTAATATTAGGGATATGAGCCTGCTACCTCTCTAATCAAGCCATACTAAAGGACATAAAAAACATTGTCAGTCTGTCTATATCATATAAAGGGTAGTAACTCTTGCCTATTTCCATTCCTTGCCACCAGTAGTTTTTGGCAGTTTTTACGCTTTGCTTATCAAGAACATTGTAAGAGACCTCCCACAAATTCATGCCAAATTTGCCTTGTGTGTACAAAATTAAAGTCATCACTGCCGTGCAGTATGTGCACCATATGGAAGAAAGAGGGCAGCAATGAAACTAATTTTTAATTCAAAAAAATAATTATGAAACCTAGGTGAGTGTACTTTCATTTTAAGTCTGCTTAGGAAGTGCAAATTACCCCAAATATCAGACTATGGTCTTTTGAGCTGTAAGTTCATGCACATGGGTTTTTAATGGCTCCAATAGATCCATACTCAATTACCATGTCATCCAACAAGTTGAGATGTCCAGTTATCTCAATCAGGGGATCTTATTGAAAGATCTACCATATCACTAGGCCTATGGCTCCATCTTTTTGCATTTGTGGATCCTAATTATATGGCTATATACAATTACAATTGCAGGGATTTTAGTGGTTGATCCATCAATCTCACAAGGTCTACAGTTTCATGTCTCTACAATTATAGAGATGTTAATGATAGATCTGTCCATCCTAACATGCCTAATGCTACATAAATTTAGAAAAATGGGTATCTTAGTAATAGATCAGTCTGTTATGCTGGTCATAATGTTACACAAACAAATTATGAGGGAAATTTTTGTCATAGATCTGTCCATTCAGACATGCCCATGGCATGGCCAGCACAAGCACCAACTAGACCGATGTGTCAACCATACTCCCAGTGAGCCAGCTGTCTGCATCAATTTGACATTATTGAAATAAATGCCACCTTACTGGCATAATAGCCTTCACACCTCCATATTAAATGGGTTGAAGGTAACATCTGCAGTATAAGAATTCACTCTCAGGGCTACATTCTCAATAACTTCTTTTTTATGAATAGGTATTGTCATGAATTTGTCCAGTGTAGAATACTTGCTTTGCCATCTTTGCTTGATTTATTTATGCCCATGTCACAATTGTGGAAGGTGCATAAAGTTTTACATCTGTCACACTAAGTTTTACATTTAGCTCTGTTTCTTAAAAATTTTGAAAGTCACAGATTTTATTTACATGTATATTGATAAGTAATTACAGTGACCTAATTTTTACTCAAGCAGCTTTGCTTCATATTTGCATTTATATCCGTTTTTCAGGAATTGAAAACCCCAGAGACATGCAACATTTTATGTAGATGCATCTGGGTGAGCACATCTTCACCAAGTGGGTCATAATGGCCTGATTTTGATGCTCCATCACCTTTGCTCCAGTTTTTTTTTAAATGGTTAGATTCTTGGGTATTTATGCCCAAGAGACATACAGCTCAGAATAATCAACCAACCAAATTTTGGTCACTGTGACCTATATTATGTTTGTAAGTGACTAAAAGATTTGGGTTTAGGTCATGTTCTTAGGTATTATTGGTTACAAAGTCATAGAGCTTAGTATGTAGATGTGTGTTGGTCATTATCATCTTATCTGAAGTGTGTCACTGTGACCCAGACTTCACACTTATGACTTTGGTTCATTTAGAATAATGGTATTTTTTGTTACAAACTAATTAATATCAACCTACAAAGTTGTTTTTCTTCAGTAAATAGAATGATTAAATATTCATGTAAATTTAATAACTTTTGTTTCAAAACCCACAACAATACTATAATAAAAAAAAATACAATAAAATTTTCACCAGTTAGTTTCAGATGAACAAATCATCACTGAATGCTGTGTAATTTTCTCTTCAAGCAAAATAGCATCTCCATTCCCACCAAAGAAACTTGCACCCATAAACACCTGGATTCCTGTACCATGTACATAAACTTCAATGACCATGATTAAATTAAAACAAGGAATGAAAAAATAATTATACAGCACAGTATATGTGCCCCCAAAGAACTAATTCAGAAAAAAATATTTTATTGAGTAAAGAGTATTACATGCCTAAGAGTTGACCATAAGAAAATAAGGTGGAATGTAAAAAAATGTGGGAAAAACAGTTGCCACATATACAGTAACTTGTGACAGCAGATTTGAACTGTTAAAATGAAGTCATAGGCATCATAAATAACAATAAAATAGGACATTCTTTATTTGCCAATCAGTTGTTAGTGCTTACATATATAAGAACATACTTTCTTTGAAGTATGTCAGAGGGGCACTCCTTTTCGAAAAATAAATGCAATGATAAGGATATACTGTTAATTAGTTACACTGGCTTTATTGCTTGTGTACTTAAATCTAATCTTTAGCTATTTTGCAGTTTAGCCAAAGCTGACCAGATTGTAAAAAGGGGGCACGTCCAACTAGGCTCTTGGACATTGGGAAAGAAATGGGTTGAGAGCACTAGCCTCCCCTACCACTTCGATTTCACCTTCAAACATTTTCAGACCTGCATCCGTAAAATTGTATGGCTGACCACTACATGTTTCCCACCACCCCCCAGTTTCTGCAGGTGATCTTGATGCATCCTTTGAGAATTTCCTGCATATTGGACTCGGAAGATCAGTCAATATTTATTGAAACCTGCACTTAAAACATACCACATAAATGCCTCCCAATTTTAGGTCCTGATATTCATATTTATTATTCAGTCTTCCTACATGGCTTTTGAAAAATTGACAGAAATGGGGTTATGCCAAGACCATCCCTAAACTGACAGCATCAAGTTACTTGAGCGACATCCTGCAAAAACATCAGATAAGTTATATATTAGAGCATATAACACTGCTTACAAATCTGGATTTCTTCATCAACAAGGACAAATCTTACCTAGTAGAATCTAAACAATTTGTTCACATAGGCATGGAACTCTACACATAGGTAAACAGAGTATGTCAGGAATGGGCATTGACCTCAGGACCATGGTAGTTCGCTATTTTCGAGGGAATCTCTCTCTCCGAACAGGAATCCCTTGGCTTTCTAGACTTGCACAATATGTCAGTGGATCTCATTATCCTAAAGTTGCCTGTTTATGCACCTGTTACAAATGATTATGTTATGCCAATCGAGGACAAAAGTTTTCCATTGGACCAACCATCCTACATATGCACAATTATTATGTACCATCTACAGACTTGGAGTGACCTAACTTGACTCACAGCCAAGTATATGTCTGAAGCACAACTGATAGAGATCAACCTGCATGTACAGAAAGCTGTGGTCACAAACTTAGTGTGGCATTGCTTTTGTTGGTTTTTTTAAAATTCCAACAAGTATTTTATTTGATTATTAATTTGAATCAGTAACTAGTCTGATTCCCTGATTAGTATGCAGATTGCATTGCATTCCACTATAGTAGAGAGCAAAGCAGCAAGCAAACAGATCAGGGAATAAGTCTACTCAACAACAACATAAAGCAGTGATGAAATACACAATGTTTTCATTTACATGTGATGGTTTTTGAAACCAGTTTGAATAATGTTAATGTTCTCTTTGTAGTTGGGCATCTTGAAAGGTCAATTTTAAATAAAAACAAATAACTTGGTTAGAAAAGCACTTTATTTAAAATTAATCCTAACATATTTTAAAATTAGTATTCAGCCATTAAAAAGACCAGTTTACTCCTACCCCCTTTGTGGTTTTTTCTCTATCCAGTGAGGATAGCATCATTTCATATTGTTTTGAGGTCTCTTGATAACTCCTGCCCTCACTTATAGTGTGGTCAGTGTTTTTGGCCCCTATAGTGTGTGAATTACTAAGGGACAGGTGTATTAATACAGCACTCATAAAACAATCTAAAGAATATTTTTGGTTATGTGCAGCATCTTCGTTTAACAGTTCTTAGAAACTGTGAAAACAACAGCATGTTATATATTTTTATTGACTGATGTCACCGATTCTGTATTTTCTTTACCAAAGAATCTATTGTAAGCACAGTAGTTTGTTCACAATTTACAGGGAAAGATTAAGGGCAAGCGGCTGCAAACCATGGTTCAGTCCCCACGGGAGAGTGACCTAGGACCCTACAAGGGTGGATCCTACACAAGCCACTCTGGGAAGACAGTAAAGCTAGAGAGGTGTACATTGAGCAGACTAAAGACAGAATTGAATGCCGAAAAAGTGGTAGTTGGCAGAGTTGTGTGCAGTATTCCTTCTGATGATCCTGTACCATTGTAAGTCCAACTTTTCATTAATGCATGTATAGTTTTTCAGTACCTATCAAATGAAGGAATGAAAATTTCTGGAGCGTAAAATATGACCTGTTGAACGTAGCAGCCAACAAGAATGACATGACATTGGTCCTTTCAGTGAAAAATTTATGAGGGTATTGCCCACTCAAAAATAAGATATAACAACATGCACGTGACATGTAATATGGAGGGTACTCACTGCTGTATCTGTTTCTTTGGTGGAGTTGGGTCTAATAACCATCCTAATGAAAGGTCACACTACTGTATTGTTTGACATATAGAATTGATACCGCCATGTCATTTGACCTATACACAGGTTTCCCACACTACCAGGAAATCAGGAAAAAGTCAGGAGAAATGAGAATTTTTTCCTTACCATGAAAAGTCCTTGAATTTCACAAATGTTGATGAAAGTCGGGAAACACCCAGGAATTTTCCATCACTACTTGATGCCTGAAACAATCATGTATTTGAGTCATAACTAAACTGATTGTGAGTTAAATCTATTGAGTTCTAACCAGAATATTTGGAGTATGGATAATTTGGGTGCTTGCAATGAGCATATATGCTGAGTTAAACCAAATGCTAAGTGGATTAGATTCGTCTAGTAGACTTTTATTTTCAAAGTCGGCTCAATATTAGTATCTTTCCTTACATGGATGATATGAAAACCAGTCTAGCATCACAATAGGCCAGCATGGTGGTGGCAGTGTAAAGCCGCTTACTGGGTTGCCTAGCAAACTTTAAATGTTATTGCATTAAGTGATACATGAATGAAATTCATATAAAAATTTCTTTTTTTCTCAGATGTCAGTATTAATCTGCTGAACGGCAAGATCACTGGTGTCAATGAAATGTGACCTGGTACTCGCGATCTGCATTGATAGTGGCATGAGTACATACATCAAACAACCCACATCTTCAAATGTTGTAGAGAAAAAAAAATATAAAAATATTAAATGAAAGTCGAAAACTGGTTGTAATAAAAATAAAAAATTGAAAGGACACAAAATTTTCCTTATTTATATATTTCGAGATCAACTAAAGAAGTTTTGTTACATCTCTGGACTACCACATTGACATGTGCTGTCTGCCTGATAAATCAGACTAACTGGATTACTGGTTTTTACAAAATGTATCTGACTTTCACTTAGTATTATTGAATTTCTGTATAAGAACATCAAAAAAGAGCTTATTTTTATCACATGATTATTGAGCTTTGTGAAGTTATGTGACTAATGCAAATGCTGAGTACTGGGTCAGGTTTTATCTGTGACATATTTTCGTCTTAGTATGACAGTATATTAAAAACATAACAATAATAATACTTGCCATTTCTGAGAAAATAAATCATTTTTATATTGATTTCATGCAGGTATAAGTCAATATAACATAGGTTTAAATTTTCTAGGCCTGCTGGTAAGTAACAACCATATGTCGCTACCTCATGTTGGCAGCAAATTCCAAATTTTCTGTATGCAATTGCATTGACCCACAAACCATTCAGTAATAGTCATATGTAAACCTTGAAAAAATTATTTTCATCCTGGAAAACCCCTGGAATGACCTGGAAATTTATCTTTAGAGAAGCATGGGAACCATGTTGCTGTTGACAAAGGTCATGCTGCCATATTTTTGGACTTATACTGTTGATAAAAGTCATGCTACTATGTTGTTTGACATATACTAATGATAGATGTCATGTTGTTTAACTTGTACTATTGATATAAATCACACTACCATGTTTTTTTACCTATACTATTGATAAAGGTAATACTGCCATGTTGTTTGATTTATACTATATATAAAAGTCACACTACCATGTTGTTTGACCTATACTATTGATAGATGTCATGCTGCCATGTTGTTTGATTTATACAATTGATAAATGTCACACTACCATGTTGTTTGATGTATGCTATTGATAAAAGTCATGCTGTCTTATTGTTGATCAAAGAATCACTACCATGTTGTTTGACTTATGCTATTGATAGATGTCATGCTGCCGTGTTTGACTTGTACTATAATGATAAAAGTTGCACTACCATATTGTTAGACATCTAATTTTGATAAAGGTCAAGTTGCCATTTTGTTGACCTATACTATTGATAAAAGTTGCACTACCATGTTGTTTGATCTATACTAGTGATAGCGGTTATGCCGCCATGTTGTTTGACCTATACCATTGATAAAGCTCATGCTTCCATGCTGTTTGACTTTACAACTGACAAAAGTCAGTATGTCATTAGTTCTTTAACCTATACAATTCATAAAAGTCACTGTTCTACCTATTCTTTACTCACTATTAAGCATGTACACCCACCCATTTTCCTTAGCTCACATCTCTTTTAAAGGCTGATCACATCAATATTCATCATCATCAGTCCAGTAGTTTGGTAGACCTTTGGGGCACCATACAGGACCAAACAACCATTTTCCTCCATTCCTCTCAATTTTCTGTCTTTCTCAGTGAGTCACTCAATGTCAAGCCTGTCCACAATCAAATTTTGTCTTACCATCTCTTTTTCTACCTGCTTCTCTTTCTTCTTCCTTGTACAATTCCTTGCATGATTGTTTTGGCAAGTCCTGAGGATCATCCCACTGCAGTTTGTTTTTTCACTGTGCTCAGAAGGTCTTTGTCTGATCCTTTGCCATATTTATTCATGTTGACGTGGTCTTTGTATGATATTCCGATGTTCTTTCGGAAGCATGTCACCTCTGTGGTTTGAATCCTTTTCGCAAAGTCAGCTGTTATGGCCATGATTCACAGGTGCATCAGTCTGACCTTTGAACTGAGTGTGATGTTCTTGTTCCAGATGGGCTTCAGTTTGTCAACATTGCTGTTGTCTGCGCTATCCTGGAGAGTACTTCAGGCTTTGATAATTCATCTGTTTCAATTCCCCCAAATACTTGAAGCTGTGGACTATTTCTTGCTTCATACTTTGGAACCTAATGTCAATACTGATGTTGGTGTTGTTGGTCATCAGTGTGCTCATCTCTGCACTGATTTCCATGCCGTAGGCTGCATAGCTTTTATCGAGACTTTCTACTAAGATAGCTATTTATTTTTCATTTCCTGCTAGTCCATCAATGTTGTCAGCAAAATATAAGTTGGTGACTGTTCTGCCTCCGATACTGACTGTCCCTTCATGCTTTTCAAGCATGTCAGCCATGATTCTCTCCAGAAAGATGTTGAATAGTGTGGGAAAGAGCAGACAACCTGAAGTATATTGTCCTGGTGGCCTTGTCATACAGGTGCTCTATTACTGTGATGCAGTTGGCAATGATGTTGTACAGTCTCATGGTCACCCACAAGGCTGAAAGCCATACCCAGTCAAATGCCTTTTTAAATTCATGAAGACGTGCAGATCTTGCTGGTGTTGGAGGTACTTCTTACACAATATCCTGATGAAGATCTGCTCTGTTGTGCTGCACTCTGCTCTGAAACCTGCTTTCTCCTCAGCATTGATCTTTTCAGCCTGTGGCTTTATTCTGTTCAGCAGTATCCTCAACATGACTTTGCATGGATGACTTATAAGACTGATTGTACGGAGATTTTGACACTGTTGCAAGTTGCCTTTCTTCGGGAAGGTGATAATCAGTGGTTGTATCCATGGTGATGGCTATTCTTCTGTTAGCCAGATCTTGTTGCAGATGTTTGTAAAAGCACTAATGATTGCTTCTCCCCTGTTTGGACCACTTCTGCTGGGATGTTGTCTACCTACATCTATTCCAGAGATTTACATATGCAATCATGTTTAAATGTTATTATCCAGCGGTTTACACAATATAGAATCCTGTTTTATTGTTTTATTTAATTATTTTCTTGACTTTGACAGCAATATTTCTTTTTTCAGTACCTTTTGTCTGATTGATGAGGAAGAGACATGTGTTCCAGTAAATGTCTACAATCTTGCTCAGGGCTCAGGGGTCAAAATTGGAGACACTGTGGCAGTGCCAGAGCCTTATCTTCAACTTGTAAAAGTCAACCACAGAGACAAGGTACCAACATACTACATACACTAGCATTTTAGCCAGGGCATGGTACCCACATACCACATACACTAGCATTTTAGCCAGGGCACAGTACCCACATACCACATACACTAGCATTTTAGCCAGGGCATGGTACCCTCATACCACATACACTAGCATTTGAGCCAGGGCATGGTACACACATACCACATACACTAGCATTTTAGCCAGGGCATGGTACACACATACCACATACACTAGCATTTTAGCCAGGGCATGATACACACATACCACATACACTAGCATTTTAGCCAGGGCATGGAACACACATACCACATACACTAGCATTTTAGCCAGGGCATGGTACACACATACCACATACACTAGCATTTTAGCCAGGGCATGGTACACACATACCACATACACTAGCATTTTAGCCAGGGCATGGTACACACATACCACATACACTAGCATTTTATCCATGGGACAATACCCACATACCACATACACTAGCAATTTATCCAGGTCATCACCTACCACATACACTAAAATTTTGTCCAGGGCATGGTACCCACATACTATGTACAGTAGTATTTTATTCAGGGCAAGTCCCACATACTGTGTACAAGAATATTTTATTCAGGGCAAGGTATCCACATACTATGTACAGTAATATTTTATACAGTGCAAGGTACCCACATATGTACAGTAGTAATTTATACAGTGCAAGGTATCCACATATGTACAGTAGTAATTTATTCAGGGCAAGGTATCCACATACCACATGAAATTTTTTGTTATTTAGGGCAAGATACCCACATCTGTGCAACTGCCTTGTAAATTTTCATGTTCTTACGCCATGCCACAACCCAAAGCAAAATCTGTGGAAGGGTGAAGTATCCTTGAATTAGCTTGACCAGCCATCCATTTCATTATAATATCTCCTGAATCCTTTGATAATCTTCATTCTTTATGTTGTGCTTTTGTATCATGACTTAACATTGTGTCCTGCAAATAATGCCCAATGTCAGATCATCACTTTTAGTTATTCCCTTTTTTGTTAGACAGGTGTTACATGGCAAGGGCTTGTACTCAGTAACAAAGAAAAGAGTGAAAGCCAACAAACTTTGTATATTTTAACAAAACAATTTATTTCCCTAGACAACAATGTAAAAATTGGTAAATAGGACTTACAGTCTGTGAATATAATCCAAAATTTGATACTAGGAATGAAAACACAAGTCCTGTCACTAAATAGTCCTATTAGAATCCAGGTTCAAGTCCTGATGATGTACAAATATGGAAGGCAATGACATCAGATGTAGTCCAATATGTGAATAACAAAAATTTCTCAATTGAGTCAGTCTTTGTTTCCAAATAATTCCAGAATAAGATTCCATGAATATCTTTCAGAATTTTTTTTAGAAAAGTCAACTTGTTGAGTTTCCAGGGGAATAAATTTTTAAAACCAAAAATCAGACAAAGAATAAATAATCTTAGCAACAAATTACCTTGTTCCTTCAAGGTTTTGAATGTCTCTGTCTGAAAAAATATTAGGATTGCATATTTAGAACCCCTATGCCACATTTGAAGTCTTGCAAGATTGGTCATGTGGTCTCTTACTACACTATTTTTGTCACGTCTGCCAGTATGAACCCACTTAAAAACCAATCATAAAAAAGGTTGTTTACAAACAGTGATCACTCAAAGAAAGTATGCCTGTGATACTGACCAATCATTTTAACTTCCTGTTGACACAGTTACCAGGGTAAGAAGGACTCAATGATAATTCTCACATATTACATCTTTGTCTTGAATAAACAAACTTTTCGATAAAAATATATCTCACTACTAAAAATAGAATCCCGAATCCAAGAAAAATATACATTGCAATCAAATAAAATGAAACAAAAATGAATTAAAAAGAATTTTAAACCTTACACTCAAGCAATTTAATCATATATACATAACACCAGGAGTGATGTATTAACAAAATGGCATGGTCACATGAACTCAGAATTGTATGTGTTTCTAATAATATTTAGCTCTATTGACCTTGAAAAATAAGTTTTGTGTTGTTCAAGTTTATCTCTGATATTGTTTGACAACATATTTTTAAAATCACCAGAACAAAATGTTTTTTACAGATAATCATTAAAATGTTTTCCGTTCAAGTGTTTTGCTTTTTTTAAGAGATAAAGACAAGAAAAGAAATAAACATTTACATGTTTTTGAGGGAGATTGGTATTTGCTTGTAATCATAAAGAGTAGCATTATTACTTATATTTCACAAAATGTGTTCGTCTCTTTAATCCTGTTTATTTTACCATGATTCTAATGCTCCAGATTATCAATATTCCTAATATTTTCATTATAGATTGTGTCCTTCCATCTGTGTGTATGTCCATCACATTCATTTCTGGTTAATCCAAAAGTGTTTATATATTGTATGTGTGCTTGTATCATGACACTAATTTTATTTCCAGCAAAATTTTGTCTTGTCACATTAGTACTTTTAAAATTATCTTTCCATTTTTTCAAGTGTATTTACACCTCATATCTTGTGGGGATATTCTGTAAGCACTTGCTTAATGAGAGATCTATTTGTGGCAAGATATTTCAGACAAGATTTAGAGTCAAACAAACAATCTGTTAACTGTTTCATCATACTTCTGCATTGAAATGACTGAGGAGATGAAGTGCAGACTATTACATTTGACGATATATATTGCTTTCTTCAAAAACTCTCCAAAGTGAAGTCTAATGTTTTGTAAAATTGATGGTTTGTAATTACATTTATTGTATTTTCTTTTTAGATTTCAAGTATTTAATCTTTATTGGTAATTTCAGAGTTTTGAGTATCAGAGTATTCGAGTGGATACCCCAGTTGTACTTGTTGTGAATGGACGTAAATTGGGACTGGATAAGCAAGCCCCAACTGTGTTAACTGTCAGTGCTATCAGTGATTGAACAAAGCCTACAGCAGTACTACCACACGGAATGTTGCTTTGTAATTTTCAATCTTGTGTATAGGTTTTCATCATTGTCCTTGAGATTCTGCCAGGCACAATACAACAAGTTTTTAATATGTTACTGTACTTGCTGATCTGTGCGATATTGACGTTTATTGTTATCAATTCATGATCATTTAAAATGTATATCAAAACGTTTTCTATTGTTATCATTATTAAGACAAAATCTACCCCAACATCACAGAAATTAGGATATGGTGGATACAAAGAGTTTATGTTTATTGTTGTATTCTCATGTTACATATTAAGATAACATGTTTATTCAAAGATATTCATGTTTATTATAGTGTTAAGACCATGTTAGTTACAGTTTAAGATAACATGTGGAAACAAAGATATTCATGTTTATTATGTTTTTAAGCACATGTTAGTTACAAATTAAGGTAACTTGGATACAAAAATAATCAGTTTATTTTCAGCCTATGTTAGTCAAAAATCAAGATAATGTGCATCCAAAGATGTTTACTATATTATTATTAAGCCTATGTTAGTAAAAAAAAAAAACTAACATTGGATACAAAAATGTTCAGTTTATTATTGTAAAGCTAATGTTAGTCAAAAGTTAGCATGTGAATACAAAGCTGTTCAGTTTATTGGGGTATTCCCATCTTAATTAAAAATTAAGATAATATGTAGATACAAAGATATTTATGTTTATTATTGTTAAACCTATATTAGTCAAAACTTATGACAATACGAATATACAAAGATATTCAGTTTCTCCTTCAAATAACATTACGTGAGGAATTTTATCCTGCTAACTCGCAAAGCCAGCCCTACTAAAAGACGAAAATTGTCTTTTCCTATTTCATTTCAATAGACAAAGGGCAATAACTCTTGACCGTTACCTCCCTTTGACACCTCCAGGTATCACTAGTTTTTAGCGTCACTGCTGCACTGGAAATATTGTATAGTTTATCTTCCGACAATGCAAGCCATTTTTATGTGATAATGGACTTGTCCAATGTTCATTTTGGACTTTTTTGTAGATTAATCATTCTGCTGCAGATTTTATCATTCTTTATTATAATTTCTGACAATTTGAGTGATTTTGTCACCTTTAGTGACATCATTTCAGACCATGTCACCAATTCTATCTTGAGCTCCACAAGGTCATTACAAGTTAGTGTGACTTTGACATTTTTGTTTGCTCAGTTTGTAATGGTGTTGGTTTTAGTGAGTTATTTGCATGCTGCATTGCTAATTTGTGCTTTTTTTACCTTCTGCATGTCATTTCTGAAGAAAGGTCAACTAAATAATTGAATACATAAAGTTGAAAGCAGTAGTCAGTAAGTTTCTAATACGACAATGACTTTTTAATGCCTCTATTAATAACAGGGAAGATATATAAATTTGTGAGTTAGTAACATGAGGAATTACTCATTTATTCTTTTTGTTCTCGCTTCATGATGGGTTTTTGCTAACCATCCCATAGTCCTGATATAAAAAATAATACAGAATTTACTGGTGATTATGATTTTTAACATAGCTTTTTAAAAAAAAATTCTGCAGTGTGGCAGTTTATAGTGATGTCTAGCACTGGGGCATCATGCCGCAGACATGTAGCATGATATCCCACCCAGTCACATTATCCTGACACCAGGCCAACCAGTCCTAACACTAACCTCTCTTAATGCTGAGTGCCAAGCGAGGAAGCTGCTGGTACCATTTTTGTAAGTCTTTTGTTTGACTCTACCAATGATCAAACTCACGACCTCAGATTGTCTCATTAAGCATCTCCATCCCTCTACTGACAGACTTTTTTCCTCTGACTCTTAAGAGGAGAAAAATTTGGCTTCAATCTCTATCAAAGGCTACTGACCCATGATATTGGAGCATCATGTCAGACATGTTTTAGGGCTTTTTACAGACCTATCAGAACGCTTAGATCATTGAGTCACAATCAACCAAAACCCTCACACTGTTTCCAAATGGAACCAATTCTGGGTTTAAACATGGCTTGATTTGATTCAGTTCAAGTCTCTGACCCAACTTTGCTAAAGTTTCTATCATAAAAGGCATGTTTCTGATAGCTTCAATTTCAATATGCATGGTAAGAGATTGCATGCCCATTCTGTTAACCTGAATTCAATTCAAATTTTTAGACTTCATTGGTTCTGTGGACACAACCAGGCTTTGTAGGAAAAATCAATTACCATCCATAGGAGATCAATGACTTGAGTTATTCATTATATACAGTTACCAAGCTTTGTAGATGGCATGCTTTTAGGGTGAGGAAAAACATTGATGATTTTAAGATCAAATATCCAGTTCACAGCAACTGATTGAAGAAAACTGGTTTCTGCACTGTAACATTAGTTCTACATCACATTCCTAGACTAAATTTATAGATGATTTGCACTTAGAGCAAGAAAAAGCATGTCAGTTTTGGTGGCAAGGTCATTGACAAAAGTTATTGTTACCAAAACAAACAAAAAATGGTTTCTGCAAAACAACAATAGTTCTACATCACAGACCTGGACCAGATTCTTTGCATGGTTTACTCATGGAGTAAGGAAGAAATTTATTTGAGGGTCAAAAGCTGAAGATTTAAGGTCACTGTAATTGAAATAAGAAAAGTGGTTTCTGCACAAAAATGTCAGATATCTACATATAGTAGTGTTAAAAATGGGTATTGTACAAATTGATGGTATTCATTTTTATGTTAAAATTGAAAATGGCCAGTTATAATTGATGTTTAAAATAGATGATTGTTGTTCTCATTTTATAATTTTGTTCTTTTTATCCTTTAAAGATGGCTTGGTTTTCTTTCATATAATTTGCATAAGTTTTAAAGACAATTTACATATTGAAGTTATATGCAATTATTACAGCTTTGAGAAAAATCTGACCTACCATTTGACTTTTCATGTCAGTAGACCACGGAAAATAATAAATTACCAAATTTCTATGAGTAAAACAATCTTTTGCTCCAGAGAAAGGAATTTAATTTTGAAAGCATGAACATGAGTATTGCTAACAATTAATGCACCAAACGTCTCTTGTGAATTTGTAGAATCAGCATAATTGTGGATGACACCATCATAACATAAATGTACAGTGACTGAAGAACTAGGTGAGATGACAGATCTATCTCCTCTACCTAATTCAATACATATGCATGCATGCATGTATGTATGTTTCATCGAAAACTTAAATTCTGAATAATAAAAAAGTTTAAAACAGCATCACAGCCATTTCCTCAAAAGAAAAAATTTAGTGATGAAAATGTCCCCTTCTGTGAAAGAAAAGTGAGGATTATATGACGTTACTCATTCATGCTTGTTGTACTGGTAGCCATTAATGATGTAGCATATCGGCTACACATTTACAGACTCGAAGCATTTCAGAATGTTGATGTTTGCTGAGGACAGAGATGTGTATTATTGAAAACAGTGAGCAAGGCAAAAGGCATGGGAATATTCTGAGTTATTAGCAATTAGAAATTTTATTCAGTGTCTTAAATTAATATATTTGAACTTGTGAGTATCAGTGTTCATGTTTTTTGAGAATATTTTATTTACTTGTATGTAAATTTGGATGTTTATATCTGATAGCAACAGGAGTTTTGGGCATGTATTTCTAAATTTTTACGGGAATCATATTTTGAACTTGTATGTCTGAAAGAGATGGGAGTTTTATTTTGGACATTGGACACATTTGTCTGATAGGGATGGGAATTTCAGACATGTAACGTCTGATTAGGATGCAAATCTTTGTTTGGACACATATGTCTGATAGGGATAGGAAATATATCTTGGACATGCATGTTTGATAGGGATGAGAATTTTGGACATGTATGTCTGATAGGGATGGGAATTGTATTTTGGATATGTATGTCTGTTAGGAATGGAAATTTTAGACATGTCAGATGTGGATAATAAGTTTGGACATGTATGTCTAATAGGAATGGGAATTTTTGGACATGTATGTCTGATTGGGGCTTGGAATTGTATTTTGGAGATGTAGGTCTGATTGGGGCTTGGAATTGTATTTTGGACATGTATGTCTGATTGGGGCTTGGAATTGTATTTTAGACATGTATGTCTTATTGGGATGGTAATCATATTTTAGGCTTTTTTGTCTGATAGGGATGAGAATTTTGGACATGTATGTCTGATTCAGATGGGAATAGTATTTTAGACATACCATATATATTCATTTATAAATTGACTCTAACTGCAGACAGCAGAAGCCCTGATGTGCCATCACATACTGCACTGGCAGCTCAGGGTCTACAGTGATTGTTCTACTCATATTTCCTAACAAATTACACAGTTCCAGATATGCAAGACACTGTATATTGTGTTGGCAGACATTGGTCTAAGCAGTTTGCAGTTCGAGATGACTCATAAGGGAGTATAGACATGTAAGTATGACAGGGATGGAAATCAAAGTATCTTCACAGATAAAAAATTGTTTATTAAAACGTTTAATTCATGGTTTATAACAACCAAAAACTTGCTAAAACTTTCTATCTAGGAATAAAATTGAGTATATACAACTTTTAAAAGAAAATATGTATATTTAATTTATGTAATACATTTGGATGCTCACTGAATTTCATCTGATATTTACATTTATGTAAAAAAAATTGGGATCCTCATTGAGTCTCAGTAGCTATGTTACAATTATGTACTTCATTGTGATTTTCAGTGAGTTTCAGCCACTGTTTAAATTTTAAATTTTAATCATGAAAATAGATGATGTTAAACTTGTTAGCAAAAAACCCACAAGTACTAAACTTAAATATATTAATGTGCAATTATTAAGAAAGGCCTCTGTTTTTAATTTTTTGTCTTTTTTACATTTTTACATTCATACATTTTAACAGTGACTATCTTATGTGGTAGATAGAGGATATTTTTGGCCAGAATGTATTTTAAATGCTCTGTGTGTGTGTGTGGCATAGTATCCATCCTTTTTTACAAACATAGTAACAAGTTGTGTAGTCTTTTTACAATTAATAACCAAGTATAAATCAACTGGCCATTCAGAAATTTTTATAAATTAAGGGAGGTAACTCAAATTTAGGCTATGGTATTGACTTTAATAGTTATCTCACATGAATATTGATCCACTGGTGGCAATTTGACTAGTTTTTAAACAAATACCCAGCACAGAATTGCATGTACTTTATTATTATTATTATTATTATTAATATTATTATTATTATTATTATCAAGGTTGTTTTATGTGCCTTGTATAACAAATTCATAATGGTTTTTTCTGTCCTAAATTTGTACATTTCACAAAGGATTATTGTATCATGCTCACTTTAATCCATGCAATAAATAAAATGTCTACAAAATATACATTGGACTCAGTTTGTTCACACTTTATAAATATCTGAATTAGTTATTTGCTCAACTTGCCAAGATCATAAGAAGGTCAGCTTTTAGGAGATCCCTGTGATGAACAGAAAATCAAAAACCTTAAATGGCTATTTGTTATAATGGGTTTAACACCATATTTCAGCACATGATGGGCTTTACTGGAAATTTTCACATTATGGACTATACTGGTGATTTTCAGCACATGATGGGCTTTACTGGAGATTTTCACATTATGGGCTATACTGGAAATTTTCACATTATGGGCTATACTGGAGATTTTCACATTATGGGCTATACTGGAGATTTTCACATTATGGGCTATACTGGAGATTTTCAGCACATGATGGGCTATACTAGAGATTTTCAGCACATTATGGGCTATACTGGAGATTTTCAGCACATGATGGCTATACTGGAGGCTAATATAGTTAGTTGATGAAGGACCTAGGCAAACCCTGGGAAGAACCAGTGACTATGGGAAGCTACTGACAAGCTTTCTCATATACTCATGTTAGCAAAGCCAAGACTTGAACCTATACAGACAGGTGAGATGTCAGTGACCTGTAAAGACTGGCATCTTAGACCATGCAACCACCTAGGGCTTCTGACCATAATGAAAAGGGATGTAACTCACTGTCTTTTCAGTGACAAACTTTTTTCATCAAAGATGGATTTAATTCACATAGTAAATAGATATAGATATCCAACAGTACCTGTCACACTGGCACAAATGTGACTCATTTTCTGCTATGATAACACAATACTTTTATCACCATCCAGAAAATGAACTGCTTTCATGCTTTACCCAAACGATAAAAACATATTGACATTTTTTAGTTACACAGCAGATATGACTGGAGATAGGAGTACAAGCAAGATTAGAAATGTTCGCACATCAATTCACTTGATATTTCTTTTATCTTAACAGAGCCTTCCTAGTGCAGCAAAACATTTGCATAGAATGAATGGTCAATGTAGATACACTGTAGTGACTGTTTAAGGCAGGAAGAAACACCAGGCTGCTAATCATTGACCTTTATCCAATCTGTTGAAAGTCTACTTCAAAGATTTTCCAAAACATTTTACTTTTGAAAGCCTGTTGACTTGAAATGTACAACTTTTTTAATAATGTTTTTTGTAATAAAATGCTTTTTTACATACATCCTGCTATGTGCTTTTTATTGTTCTTTTCAGTGATGGAATAAATGAACAGAAATGTTTACACAAATATGTTTCATGCAGCTAGTATGCAAGTCATTTATCTTCCATAAATTTTGTATATAAATTCAGAGAGGAAAGTACCATGTTCAATTGAGAGGTACATTCCATTATTTCAGAGAGGAAAATTCCCTGTACCATTGAAAGGTACATTCCATGATTTCAGGAAGAAAAATTCCCTGTTCCATTAAGAAGTACATTTTATGATTTAAGAGAGGGAAATTCCCTGTACCATTTAGAGGTACATTCCAAGATTTCAGAAAGGGAAATTCCCTGTACCATTGACTGTCACTAGTTAAGATTTTCATCCTCTTGCTGTTCATCTGTATTACAAAATGTTAAACGATAAAGGTCATACCAATTGTTGAATGATACTGGTCATACCAATTGTTGAATGATACTGGTCATACCAATTGTTGAATGATACTGGGTCATACCAATTGTTGAATGATACTGGTCATACCAATTGTTGAATGATACTGGTCATACCAATTGTTGAATGATACTGGGTCATACCAATTGTTGAATGATACTGGTCATACCAATTGTTGAATGATACTGGTCATACCAATTGTTGAATGATACTGGTCATACCAATTGTTGAATGATACTGATCATACAAGTTGTTAAATGATACTGGTCATACAAATTGTTAAATGATACTGGTCATACAAATTGTTAAATGATAACTGGTCATACAAATTGTTAAATGATACTGGTCATACAAGTTGTTAAATGATACTGGTCAAACAAATTGTTAAATGTTTTTTTTTTTGGTCATTGGATCAGTAGAGCTGATAGGATTGTCTTTCAACCATCTGTCATTCATTGTCCATTTGTCCTTTATCCCAAGTTTTTTATTACAATTTCTCATAAACTACTAGGAAGATTGCCATGTAACTTTGCATATACATTCATCTCATGGTCTAGTTGGTCCTCAATGAAAATTGTCCATTATGGCAGTTACTGCTGAAAATCTTTTTATTGCTGACCCTCACACATGGATGATCATATCAACATGGACTTTTCACTCAAACACTTGTTTACATGCCAGCTTGGTCCTTGATGAAAATGATGACAATTTGACATCTAACATGAAAATCTTGTTTTTGCAGCTGCCCTGAATGAATGGTTATATCAAGATTTTTTATCATGTCTAGACTGGTCCAAATTAAAAATGGTGCTCATCTGACATCCAATATGGCCTTCATGGCAGCCATTTTGAAAATCTTGGTCTCAGAACTCCACCTGAACAGAAGTCATATTGTCATTTTCACCGGAATACTTAGGATGTTTTCAATGAAATTGTTCTGTTCCAATCTGACATCCAATATGGCCTTCATGGCAGCCATTTTGAAAATCTTGGTCTCAGAACTCCACCTGAACAGAAGTCATATTGTCATTTTCACCGGAATACTTAGGATGTTTTCAATGAAATTGTTCTGTTCCAATCTGACATCCAATATGGCCTTCATGGCAGCCATTTTGAAAATCTTGGTCTCAGAACTCCACCTGAACAGAAGTCATATTGTCATTTTCACGTGAATACTTAGGATGTTTTCAATGAAATTGTTCTTTTCCAATCTGACATCCAATATGGCCACCAAACAGTGGCCATCATGAAAATGTTATTGCAACTTCTTCTAAATGAATGGTCATATTAAATTAAAGTTTTTCCTAAAAGAGTCCTCAGATGTTGGTCTTAAATAAAAATAAAAAGTCATATTGACATAGAGCTTTCATCAGAATATTTCATATTATGTTAATCATCCTAAGATTATAAGGAGATGAATTGTTTTATATTTCTATTTCACTATGGTGCTTTTTTGCTATATATCACAGCAAGATATTTTCTAGCTATTGACAGATGAACATATTTTTAAAAAAAATATGTAGAAGCCTATGCAAGAGAACATTAAATTGTCACATTCAAATATAATTACAGTATACCATGGTATGTATCACAGTATATTCAGAAATTTCACCATGTATTGAGATAGAAAAAGTTTCTGTGTTACCCAGCTCTAGGTTTTAATTTTGAATAATTCCTTCAAGATTTATCATCTTTCTCACTCAATACTCTAAACCAAATAAAACTAAAACGACCATCTTGGCCGTTAAGAGCCCTTTCCAGCAACCTGCACCTGTTGTCCAAATCTCTAAAATACTAACTTAAAACTGGTATGTTCTAATAATTCCACATATTTGTGTTTTATTTAATACAGAATGCATGTATTGTTATGTATGTCTATATTGTGTGTTAATTTTCATGATTATTAACTGTAAGGGTCAGTTGGTCAATAACATTTTAATTTTCTGTATGATTGTGAATTTGTACTTTAAGATGAGGTCATTCTTGTAAAAACAGAGGATAATTTCAGATAGATGTACTTTTAATCCATGATTTGACGTCAGGACATGAGATTTTCAGTAGAATTGCAAAGTGTTCAGCCTTTTCAGATTTATTAGCTGTACTGGAGTTAATTTGGCTTCATTTAAAGACATTTTGAATTATATCATTGTGATAAATCAGCATATTGGATTGAACTTCAGATGGAACTCATTTGGATTACACTACTCTTGGACTTATCATAGAACATTAAGAACTTTTTAGGATTTCATTCACCCTACCATAAGTTTTTTTTTAATTTTTCACCTTGTTATTTAGGGAAATATGTATTGAATTTTAGAAAACTTGTTGCTTTTTACTATTTTCTGTTACTTACCTGAAGACCATTAAGTCATAACAGTATGAATATTAAGGTTTTTGTTCTTTTATCTAAAAGGAAGACATCCTAATTTTTGGTAATCCATAATCTTTTTGGTAGCAAAATAATTTGTCTCTTTATATACCTGCAATGTACAATTTTAAATAAGATCACTTGGTTACTCAGTTAAACCTAAACTGAGAAATTGACCATTTTGATATATATTTATATTAAAATGCTAAGACTAATAGCTGATTTTGTAATGAAATTTATTTGAAAAGTAAATAACACTGTACATAAGTACATAACACAGTACCTAAGAAATAACACAGTACATTAGTATGTAACACAGTACCTAATTAAATGACACTGTACATATGTACATAACACAGTACATAACATAGTACCCAGGTAACTGACACAGTACCTAAGTAATAACACAGTACTCATGTACATAACACATTTTGTTATATAACACAGTTCATAAGTAAATAACATAGTACCTAATTATGTAACACAGATCCTACTTGTGTAACACAGTTCATAAGTAAATAACATAGTACCTAAGTATGTAACAGATCTTACTTATGTAACACAGTTCATAAATATATAACATGGCATGTCAGTATATAACACAGTTCATATGTAAATAACATAGTACCTAAGTACATAACACATTTTCTACTTACATAACACAATTCATAAGTACTTAAAATATTACATATGTAAATAACACAGTACCTAAGTACATAACACAGTTCATAAAAACACAACACAATACTTAAGTGTATAATACAGTACCTAAGTAAATGACAAAGTACATAAGTACATGTATATGTTATTACACAAATCATATGTACATGACTCATTTTTTTATCCTTCATGCTTTTTCTGAATACTTTGTTGTTCTACAGCTTATAAAATCAACTTCAGTACCTGAATATATCACTGCATTTTTAAAATATTACAAAGCTTTTGCAATAACTTTCAAAAAAAGTAGTTAAGATTACAAACAGATGTGTAATAAAGGGTTAAGACAAGAGTAAAAATTTGGCAGTTCAACCTAAAAACTTATGTACAGTAGTGGGTTAAAACAGGAGTACAAATTGGGCAGTTTAACCTAAAAACTTATGTACAGTAGTAAATTAAAAGAGGAGTACAAATTGGGCAGTTTAACCTAAAAACTTATGTACAGTAGTGGGTTAAAACAGGAGTGCCAATTAAGCACTTTAGTTTCCAAACAGATATGTGGTAGAGAATTAGAACAGAAGTGCAACTTAGGAAAATATCTAAACTGATGTACAGTAGAGGGTTAAAACAGGAGTTCAAATTGGACAGTATAAGATCCAAACTGAAGTATAGTAGAGGGTTAAAACAGGAGTACAAATTGGACAGTTTAAGAACCAAACTGATTTACCATTGGGGGTTAAAACAATAGTGCAAATTGGGTAGTTTAAGATCCAAACTGATGTACAGTAGAGGGTTAAAACAGGAGTGAAAATTGGGTAGTTTAAGATCCAAACTAATGTACAGTAGAGGGTTAAAAAAAAGTATTGCAAATTGGGCAGTTTAAGATCCAAACTAAAGTCCCATAGAGAGTTAAAGCAGGAGTACAAATTTGACAGTTTAAGATCCAAACTGATGTACAGTAGATGGTTAAAACAGGAGTGCAAATTGGATAGTATAAGATCCAAACTGATTTACCATAGAGGGTTAAAAAAGGATTGCAAATTGGGCAGTTTAAGATCCAAACTAAAGTCCCATAGAGAGTTAAAGCAGGAGTACAAATTTGACAGTTTAAGATCCAAACTGATGTACAGTAGAGGGTTAAAACAGGAGTGCAAATTGGACAAGTTAAAATCAAACTGATGTACAGTAGAGGGTTAAAACAGAAGTGCAAATTGGACAGTTTAGGATCCAAACTGATTTACCATAGAGAGTTAAAAAAGGATTGCAAATTGGGCAGTTTAAGATCAAAACTGATATGTTAGAGGGTTAAAACAGGAGTGCAAATTGGGCAGACTGATGTACAGTAGAGGGTTAAAACAGGAGTGCAAATTAGACAGTTTAAGATTCAAACTAATTTACCATAGAGTTAAAAAAAGGATTGAAAATTAGGCAGTTTAAGATCAAAACTGATGTATGTTAGAGGGTTGAAATAGGAGTGCAAATTTGGCAGTTTAAGATCCAAACTGATTTACCATAGAGGGTTAAAAAAGGAGTACAATTGGACAGGTTAAGATCAAAACTGATGTACAGTAGCGGGTTAAAACGGGAGTGCAAATTGGACAGTTTAGGATCCAAACTGATTTACCATAGAGAGTTAAAAAGGGATTGCAAATTGGGCAGTTTAAGAACAAAACTGATGTATGTTAGAGGGTTAAAACAGGAGTGCAAATTGGGCAGTTGAAGATCCAAACTGATGTACAGTAGAGGGTTAAAACAGGAGTGCAAATTGGACTGTTTAAGATCCAAACTGATTTACCATAGAGGGTTAAAAAAGGAGTACAAATTGGACAGTTTAAGATCAAAACAGATGTACAGTAGAGGGTTAAAACAGGAGTGCAAATTTGGCAGTTTAAGATCAAACTGTGTACAGTAGAGGGTTAAAACAGCAGTGCAAATTGGGCAGTTTAAGATCAAAACTGATTTCCAGTATAGGGTTAAAACAGGAGTGCAAATTGGACAGTTTAAGATCCAAACTGATGTACAGTATAGGGTTAAAACAGGAGTGCAAATTGGGTAGTTTAAAATCCAAACTGATGTCCGATAGAGGGTTAAAACAGGAGTGAAAATTAGGCAGTTTAAGATCCAAACTGATGTACAGTAGAGTGGTAAAACAGGAGTGCAAATTGGACAGTTTAGGATCCAAACTGATTTACCATAGAGAGTTAAAAAAGGATTGCAAATTGGGTAGTTTAAGATCCAAACTGATGTCCCATAGAGGGTTAAAACAAGAGAGCAAATTGGGCAGTAAAAGATCCAAACTGATGTACAGTAGATGGTTAAAACAGGAGTGCAAATTGGACAGTTTAGGATCCAAACTGATTTACCATAGATATTTAAAAAAGGATTGCAAATTGGGTAGTTTAATATCAAAACTGATGTATGTTAGAGGGTTAAAACAGGAGTGCAAATTGGGCAGTTTAAGATCAAAACTGATGTACAGTAGAGGGTTAAAAAAGGAGTGCAAATTGGACTGTTTAAGATCCAAACTGATTTACCATAGAGGATTAAAAAAGGAATACAAATTGGACAATTTAAGATCAAAACTGATGTACAGTAGAGGGTTAAAACAGGAGTGCAAATTTGGCAGTTTAAGATCCAAACTGTGTACAGTAGAGGGTTAAAACAGCAGTGCAAATTGGACAGTTTAAGATCCAAACTGATTTACTGTAGAGGGAAAAAAAAGGATTGCAAATTGGGCAGTTTAAGATCAAAACTGATTTACAGTATAGGGTTAAAACAGGAGTACAAATTGGACAGTTTAAATTACAAACTGATGTACAGTATAGGGTTAAAACAGGAGTGCAAATTGGGTAGTTTAAGATCCAAACTGATGTCCCATAGAGGGTTAAAACGAGTGAAAATTAGGCAGTTTAAGATCCAAACTGATGTACAGTAGAGTGTTAAAACAGGAGTGCAAATTTGGCAGTTTAAGATCCAAACAGAAGTACAGTAGAGGGTTAAAACAGGAGTGCAAATTGGACAGTTTAAGATCCTAACTGATGTCCCTAGAGGGTAAAAAAGGATTGCAAATTGGGCAGTTTAAGATCAAAACTGATGTCCCATAGAGGGTTACAACAAGAAAGGAAATTGGGCTATTTAAGATCCAAACTGATATATAGTAGAGGGTTAAAACAGGAGTGATTGTTGTGTAGCCTCTCATGTTGTATATGAATTAAAAATACATCAAACAAATAATGGTGTTTTCATTAAAAAGCTCATGCTTTCATTTCAAACAAAACTAAATTCATTGGGGAAAAAAGGTGTAGGCGTGAATGTCTGCAGTGTGCAGGGTAAAAAATGTGCCAATGACTTAACTTGAAGCAGTGCTATCATAATGGTACTGTATGTACTTGCTTATAAGTCAAGCAAAACTCTAAGCAGCAAAGATCACGAACTGTAACATCAAAATGATCAAGCATATCAGGATCCATCTCTAGTGATTACTTCTAACAAACTGCACAGACCCAGATCTGTCAGTGCACTATGCAACAGTAGAGCTGCATCTGTTAGGTTTGCAGTTGGACTCTTTTTATAAGCAATACAGTAATTATTAGACTGAAAAATCACATTGATTTTTACAAAACTCTGAAATCTCTAATTATGAAATATACACACTTGCATTGAAATTATTTGAAAACTTTTTGTTGTCTCACCAGAATTACTATGGTAACCCTTGTATAATGTGAAGCAGCAACCTGAAATATAGGTTTCAGTCAAAATTCAGCCATTTTCCATATTATGTCTCTTTGAGGAAATGTTTCATAAATTATTAATTTTATTAGTAATGGACCAAGAAACATCCATTACATCATAACTTGCTTCAGATTGGGCTACACAAATTTAATTTTTCACTTGTTATTCAAGGATCCCATTATTCCATTTTCAGTACCAACCAGGCCAGCTCAGGTTAGCTGTCTGTGTGCCCTTGGGGAAGGCACTGTGTCTGGTCAACAGTCTCTCTCTCTCTGTCCTAAGGAAAGGTACTTATCTCAGGAAAATTGTCTCTGTGTGTCCTGGAGAAAGACACTTATCTCCTATTCCCTTGGCATGATAAAGCCAATAGTGTATTAGTGCCATTAAAACCAACAAAACCCAGAAATAGCTTATCATTTAGCATGAAACTTAAAATGACTTTTTATATTTCATGCTTTTTTTTCTCTTTCATGATTTTTATTGTTAAAGGAATAGTATTTTAATTGTGTTTAGTATTCTTGCTTGTTGATTTGTGTCTGCTTGATAAATATAGAGCAAAGATTCCTTCCTTTAAAACAGAATAGAACTTTAATTTGATGTGATACTGTAAAGTTAGGGCACCTTTATTCTAATAACACCTGTAAGTGACAAACACAACTAATTACAATCCAGCCTAAAGTTATATAGATGAATAAAAAGATAAATTTGTCTCCAATTAAAGACTTGTTTTATGCATATTTAAATTAATTATTTGTTTGTTAGTTTTAATTTTTTCTATTATTTCCTTAACATGTTATTGTAATGTAACTTTATTTACTGGATTTGAAATTTACCAAACATTTAATTCAGTTCTGTTTTACCTGTTAATTTTGATAAACAGCTAATAATGGAAACACTATCTAGTTTCTGACCTTGACTCAAAACCAGTAAGAGTTCTGGTAAGCAAATTTTGTTTTAAAAAAAGTATTCTTTCTCAGTAAGATTCATTAAGTGGAATCAAAACCATACATGGAGTACATGACAAATAACATGTTTGTTGTTGTTACAAATTTTTGGTGTTCCCAGTAGGGTGAACTTCTGACACCCATCCGGGAATCTGTTTTGCGTTTTAGATGGTCTTATAAATGATATTATGATAAGAATTAGTCAGTTAAGATCTAAAAATATGTTTTGACCAGTTTGACTTGAATTTTTACTTTATTAAATTTCAAGTGATTTGTTTTTCCCTGGAAATACAAGTGCTCCTACAAAATTCTTGGAGAAAGATATTCACTGAAATTTAATCAGAATTCAAAACTGGAATATTATTTTCTGTGATTCAACAAAGAACTGTTGACACAACAACACTTTGCAGATTACAACAGACATCATCTCCTTCATTTCCATTTTTGAATTTCATCAGGACTTGAACTCAGATTCATTTAGGAATTTTTAATAATAGGACTTCAATTTTTTAATTTTTGGATTAATTTTGGATTTGATTTGAAAAACCATAAGTTCTTTTTCTCATTTTACTTTGGTTTTCTAGGGAAATAAATTATTTGTTAAATTTTACAAATCTTATTGTTTTCCCTCTTTTCTTGTGTTATGTTTTGTAAGAGCCTAGACATGTAACACTTGTTATCAATAACTGTTTTATGCCAACGCCTGATAGTGCTACTAATAAAAACTTCTCTAAAATCATATAACTATAATTGGATCACACTATGCACAAAGTCTGATAATATTAATTTTCAATTTACTTTGAAGAAACATCTTCAAATTGACAGCCACAGAATGCTATAAGAGTGCGGATCATATGAGATTATAAACCATAACTCTAAGTGATAAACATTCCCACACATTCCTCTGATCACAACAGTTCCCATTTCAAGGGATGAAGGGCCCCAAAATTGTATTCTTGGAATTATCCCTAGATTTATTTGATAGCAGAATGATTTAACATTCATTTGTAATGCCTAGACACAAGAAATACAGGGTACACAGAATTATCCTTGTCCAACCATCCATCCATCACACCATCTGTTGTTCACATCATGTTTACATTTTGTATTTATATCTATTTTCATGTACTGTATTAAGGCATCAGTGTTCCATGAATGTGTTTCTAGTTCAGCAGTCCCTTCAAAGTAAGAATGAAATTATTAATCACATAGTCAATTATCTTGCAAATATCGGCATTGGGTCATTAATTGACCATTGACATGACCAGTATTCATTTTCTGTGATATACTCCTGATATTGATTGTGTTTTAGGTAATGCAGTATCAAACAGACTGCTTTTGTGTAGACTTATTAGAGCTAAAGAGTTTCAATTACAAAGTCATAAATCAAGATGAAATTGGACCAGCTTGGGAAACTGCAATTACTCAGCCATTTTAAAAGCTTTCACTTATACAGTCTTAATATGTTTGCTTATGGCTGTACCTGTACACTACACACACAAGCATTACACATACACACACAAGCATTACACATACACACACAAGCATACATATTCACACAATGATGCATGTGATTATGACCCCACCCCAAATTCTTGGCTAGAGAAAACCATCATATACATAATTTAAAATTAAAATTAAAACTCCTTTAATTTTATGATGTATTTTTATGGTGTTATGTAGCTGAAGTGATAATTTCACCATTCACAATATTCTGCATTATTTCATATAATAAAATTACTTTAGACCTTTGTTTTGATGAATATAAAGTTCTGTTAAGCATTAAATCTATCATATTGACCTTTTCACAATTCAGTATGAGCTTTACTGGTTACCTAATTACTCCAAATAATTGTATCATTGTATCTTATCCAGCATCAATATTCAGAAGACTATTATAAAAAACATAGTAAAATAATACATATTCTTGACAAACAACTATCTTCATATCTTTAAAACTTCAGATATGTCCTATCTATTACACTCCAGGCCCAATCTGGTACATTCCAATTCATATCTGATACATTCCAGGCCATATCTGGTACATACCAGGTCCTACCTGGTACATACCAGATCCTATCTGGTACATTCAAGATCATAGTACATTTGGTGCAATGAGTCATCTCCTCTATGAAGAGTTCAAATAGACCATTCAGATAAGAACAGCAGCTGTCAATCAGCTATCAGGTATCACTGGTACCAATTGCTTTTCCATAGACCACAATGCTAATGTTTTTCGAAATAAATATACTTTCTATCCTACCTCAGCATGCATATCACACACTGTCACAGAGAACAATGTTAGATTGTTAATTTGATAACATCAAAAATAGGTACTCCATTGCATTTAAGAGATAACTCTGCTGGAACTAGACAGGGGTAAGAGTTATTTAGTTACACCAGACACATTTTTAGTCATGTGTAGCACATTTTAAAAAATCTTTAAAAATACAAAATGTGATCTAGATATGAATTAACATAATTTCACATGTTGCCAAGAGGCTCAACTTTTTTTAAAGCCTAACAGAAAGTACAACTCTTACATAATGCACCAATCACAGCTAGTTTTGTCGTTTATTTCTGAATGCAATGTTCCCTACACCTTAAGCTCCTCTCACCTGGGGTTGTACAATTGGTACCCTTATACCATCAGTAGCAGACCCTCTAATGTCTAGTTTGGGTTGTCCCATGGGGGTCAGGAGTTCACTGGGTCACCTATGTAGTTCTTTTTATACAACAGTTTACAGTCTTAAGAACATTAACATTTCTCCTCATTATCTAACCAAACTTTCCCATGTATTTAAAAGTCTTCTGGTTATCACTGTATTGTTTTTCAAGGATGAAAACATTAGTAATATGGAAATAGATATTTTAATTAGTGCATGGTGTATTTTAAACAAATAATTGAAGTGTGCTCATTACAGTTTTATTATTTATGCTGTCATTCAAATTGGTCAGATTGCAAACTGATACATTGTAATGTGCCTTTTAGAGAGGACATCTGCTTTTGTGTATGGATAGGTGCATCTTCTTTCCTGCACTTGTAACTTAATGGACACATACCCAATTCACTTGGTAAGTAATATAATCCCCTTTTCTATGAACCACTCTTGGGACAAGAATTGTAATAGCGACATATTTTGGTTAAATATTTGTCTTTAAAACTTTCCATGACCACTTTACCAATTAATTTCATGCTGGGAACATAACATCATCACATACACTACTTGCTAAATACCAATTTGTATGTGGGGTGATGGGGTCAAGAATTGTAATGTGGATACATTTAAGTTAAAGTTTTTTTCATTGTTCTTATTTCTGTAACCTCATATCCCATTCACAAATTATTTGGAATATAATATCATTACATTATTTCAGTACCATTCCTTACCCTTGATCAGATCAAGAGGTCAAGAATTATATTTGGGAATATATTTTGGTCAAGCTTTTACATGCCCAGTGTCAGTTTGATCATAGTATGTTAGGATGATATGTCAATCCATCCATCTGCCTGTCACCAATTTTTTTTTCCAGCCCATAACTAGATCTACAGTTGCCAAACAATGTCAATAGCAAGCAGCTGGAAAGGAAAGAATTCCATTGATTTTAAAGTCAGAACTTCAGACCTCAAGGTCACTCAAGGAGAAAAATGGTTTCTGGCACAGTAGTATTAATTCTCCACCATCAACAGTTACCACAGCGTGGACACCTTGCATACAGGATAAAGAATAACCAAGCTGTTTCTGGGAGCAAAATGTCAAATGTTAAGGTCAATATTACTGGAATAAGTAAAAGTGTTTCTTGAGGTCACCACAGTCTACAGTTACCAATCATTATGGATGGCTTAAAGTAAGGAAGAACACTGTTGATTACAAGGTTACAATGAGTATGTCAGAAAGGGGAAAATTGGTTTTTCCATTTAGATGGAAAGAATTCAAATGGCTTCCACACAATAGCATTAGTTCCACATTATGTACCTATGTTTCTGGATGGATTGTATTAGGACTAAGGAAGAAACTTGGGAGGGTCAAATGTCAAGGTCACCAATCCTCAATGAATGAAAATGTATCCTATACAATAAAACTAATTCTGGATCACATAGATAACCAAACTTAATGGGTTGCTTGCACTTGGAGTAACAAAGAAGCCTACTGATTTGGTCATAGTGTGCACTTGGAGTAACAAAGAAGCCTATTGATTTGGTCATAGTTTGCACTTGGAGTAACAAAAAAACCTATTGATTTGGTCATAGTTTGCACTTGGTGTAAGGAAGAAGCCTTTTGATTTGGGACTAAAGAGGTCTACAGGCAGTGAGTCAAGAATTACATTGTTGACTCCCATTGACTAAATTTTCTTTTATAGCTTCTGCTTTCAGTAGGTCCTTACTCTATTTCTTCATATCTGCAATATAATATTTTCACAATGTCCCCTTTCCTCATTACCATTCACATCTGTAACATAATGTGATGACCTTGTCCCCATTCCTCATTTACCCCTTCTCTCTGGAAAATAATATGATCACATAGTTTCCATCATTCATTAATACTCATAGCTGGAATATTGTATATGGAATATAACATGACATGGTCCCCTTCCCTTATTGCTACTCATCTATGGTTTATAACATGACATGGTCCCATTCCCTCATAACCACTTGTATATGGAATATAACATGACATGGTCCCCTTTCCTTATTACCAATCATATATGGAATATAACATGAGCCAGTCCATTTCTCTCATTATTACTCATATATGGAATATAACATGAGCCAGTCCATTTCTCTCATTATTACTCATATATGGAATATAACATGAGCCAGTCCATTTCTCTCATTATTACTCATATATGGAATATAACATGAGCCAGTCCATTTCTCTCATTATTACTCATATATGGAATATAACATGAGCCAGTCCATTTCTCTCATTATTACTCATATATGGAATATAACATGAGCCAGTCCATTTCTCTCATTATTACTCATATATGGAATATAACATGATCACACTTTTTCTTCCCTCATTATCACTCATATATACATAGAGATGGAATATAACATCAATACACATACCTTACTGATGTTATTACTCTTACATTTCCATTACCCCTTATCAAAAGACATGGAAAAAAACATCAAAACACAGACATGGATTAAAACATCAAAACACAGACATGGATTAAAACATTAAACACAGACATGGAATAAAACATCAAAACACAGACATGGATTAAAACATCAAAACACAGACATGGATTAAAACATCAAACACAGACATGGATTGAAAAATTAAAAACAGACATGGATTAAAATATCAGAAACACAGACATAGATTAAAACATCAAAAACATAGACATGGATTAAAACATCAAAACACAGACATGGATTAAAATATCAAAAACACAGACAGATTAAAACATCAAAACACAGACATAGATTAAAACATCAAAAACAGACATGGATTAAAACATCAAAACACAGACATGGATTAAAACATCAAAAACACTGACATGGATTAAAACATCAAAACACAGACATGGATTAAAACATCAAAACAGATATGGATTAAAACATCAAAAAAATAGACATGGATTAAAACATCAAAACACAGACATGGATTAAAACATCAAAACACAGACATGGATTAAAACATCAAAACACAGATGTGGATTAAAACAAAAATACACAAACATGGATTCAAACATCAATATACAGACCATATTGATATCACTACTCCTGGGTTTTTCTGGCCTGATTGGTCAGGAAGTATATATGACTTAAATTTTAAAAACCCATTTAACCAGTTTTAATATGACATGTTTACCTCCTCCCCTGAAGATTCCTACCCCTGGGTTATTTTGGTGGCGCCATGAGGTCAATACATAGGATGCTTTAAAGTTATTAAAGTTTTGGTTCCATATCTTATATTTTTAATAAAAATTTATCCAAATCATTTGAAATTTGAAATATGATATCTTCCCAAACCTACTCCATTTACTGATGTCCGCTGGGTTGCACCCCATTATGGGGCCATGGGGCCAAGAAGTGTGACACTTCTGATTTCATTATTTAAATAATATTCTAATAACCTTGAACTGGTTTTCATCGTACAGTACTTACAATCTTCTATTATCCAATATTTCCTTTCTCCATAAACTGTTGCTCACAGGTATATGTATGTTGGGTGGGTCCTATAGGGTCAGGAAGTTGGACCCTTATTATTTTTTCAACAGCTTATTTTAATTCAATTCAATGCATAACATTTAGATGCTTTCTATCTCTTTATGCTAGTTTTGATCATGGGCTAGGCTCTACAATAAGAGCACTGGATTCATACCATTCTGTTCAATATCCAATTTTACACTGTATTTTGAATGTGAAAATGTACTTTACTTCCAGTGGCATTTCTGCCCTTGGCTCAAGTCTCTGTTTGGGAAATTTTGCCTTTGGGTCAAGTACTGGTTGGGAGACCCTGATATCACAAGATTTTGCCCTTGGATATTTTGACAGTTCACTCCAAGATCATACAGTGCATTTATTAAAATGCATTGTTGGCTTTGTTATAGTTGTGATTTCTTCAGGTATGCTGATTATAAACCAGAAGAGTTTATCAGATGGCCTCATGTCTAATGTCAGACATCTGTCACATTCATCTGTCTGTTAGCACACATTTATTATCACTGCTTATCCTAAACTGTTTGGAGGATAGCCATTGAAAATTCACACTACATTCATCCCAAGGTGATTGTGAATGGAAACTTCCTCTGGCATCCAGCTTGGCCCAACAGCCATCTTAAAATTCTTGTTATTGCTACTTATTTTGAATGGATGGTCATATCACCATGGGGTTTTGACTAAAATAATTCTTATGATGTCTAGTTAGTCTTATAAAAAAATTATGCTAATCTGATGCCTAATATGGCAGCTATCATTAAAATCTTGTTACCACTGCACCTTCTGAATAGAAAGTCATCCAATATGGCCACCACAGTTGCCATCTTGAGAATCTTGCTATTGGTCTCTGCCTGAATGGATGGTCATATCATTGTGGGGTTTTTTTTAATGATGATCATTGGGTCAGAAACAAAAATGGTGACATTCTATTGCCCATAAAGGCCAACATGACAGCCATCTTGAACATCTTATCACTTCAAGTCCTGAACAGAAAACCACATGGGGCTTTATCCAGAAGATGTCTAGTTGATGCTAAATAAAAAATAATTCTGCTCAGACAGCAAATATGGCCACCACAGTTGCCATCTTGAACATTGGCTCAAACAGCCAATATGGTAGGTTCTTACTAAAACTGTGATTTGTTCTTTCCAATATGACTACCACAGCAGAAGTAAAATAAAAATTGTACTGCTACTCATATATTGAAGGTTAAGGGGCACTCTATAGATGAATTTCAGAAAGAGTGAGAGTTGTATGGCATAGTTGTTTGCATTTGTAACACATATAATGGAGAGAATGTTGATATTACCTGTATGTTTCTTTATGTACTGCAGCTGAAATTTCATTGGATACTGTAGTTGTGGAAAATGTACATAATCTATGAACACAGCTACCCAAAATGGTTACACCAGTGTTCTGGAAAAATCAGCCTGAATTAGTTTATCTTTGGCAGTTATTAAAATAATGAAAACAATTTTTGCCAGACTAGAAAACATCAGCTTCTAAAAGTGCAATGAATGAATCACTAAATATACAATATATTGAAAGTAGTTATAGGCATTTTTGTACAAAGTGAAAATTGTAAGCATAGAGACTTTTTGTGAAGTGGATATCTGAATTAAGGTCAAGTAGTATACTGTATAAGCCAAGGTCAAGTGGTATACTGTATAAGGCAAGATCAAGTGGTATACTGTGTAAGCCAAGATCAAGTGGTATACTGTATAAGCCAAGGTCAAGTAGTATACTGTATAAGCCAAGGTCAAGTGGTATACTGTATAAGCCAAGATCAAGTGGTATACTATATAAGCCAAGGTCAAGTAGTATACTGTATAAGCCAAGGTCAAGTGGTATACTGTGTAAGCCAAGGTCAAGTAGTATACTGTATAAGCCAAGGTCAAGTAGTATACTGTATAAGCCAAGGTCAAGTAGTATACTGTATAAGGCAAGATCAAGTGGTATACTGTGTAAGCCAAGATCAAGTGGTATACTGTATAAGCCAAGGTCAAGTAGTATACTGTATAAGCCAAGGTCAAGTAGTATACTGTATAAGCCAAGATCAAGTAGTATACTGTATAAGGCAAGATCAAGTGGTATACTGTGTAAGCCAAGATCAAGTGGTATACTGTATAAGCCAAGGTCAAGTGGTATACTGTGTAAGCCAAGGTCAAGTAGAATACTGTATAAGCCAAGATCAAGTGGTATACTGTATAAGGCAAGATCAAGTGGTATACTGTGTAAGCCAAGATCAAGTGGTATACTGTATAAGCCAAGGTCAAGTGGTATACTGTATAAGCCAAGGTCAAGTAGTATACTCTATAAGCCAAATTACACCAATCAGTCATATACTACAATAAAGTGAATTAAAAGTTCTTTTAGCAACACAAAGAAATGAAAGTTATTATTAAATAGCCAATATAACCAGTATAAAAACCCTGGGAAACTTTTTTTTCTTTAAAAACGTAAACCTATGCAAAATTAGAAATTATAAAATGCCAATTATATCAACAATTTGTTTCCAACAGAAGACTTTGTTGGTACTGAATGAATGTCACCAGGCTCTGACATGCTGTATGGCCAACAAAAAAGTATTAATCTAACTTCGAGTATAGCTGCCACAATGAACATGTTGCAAATCTTGTCACTAATTATGACTACTAATCAACACGGCGTTTGCACCAAAGTCTTTTAATGGTGTCTAGTTTTGTTCTTTGCAAAAAGTCTCTACTTTTTAAACTGGACCGTTCCGTTGCCTAATGGTTAGGGCGTCCACCTCGGATGCGGGAGGTCGCGGGTTCGAACCAAGGCAAACACTTATATAAATGGTAATAGCAGCTGCCTCGCTAGGCGCTCAGCATTAAGAGGTTAGTGTTAGGACTGGTCGGCTTGGTGTCAGTATAATGTGACTGGGTGGGACATTATTCTACATGTCTACGGCATGTTGCCCCAGGTATAATATATATATATATATATATATATATATATATATATATATATATATATATATATATATATATATATATATATATATATATTGCAGACATCGTAACAATATGAATTAAAAATTGGTCAAGCTACGTTAAAAATCCAAGTCAAACTCACGCAAATAATTTTGAAACTCGTGAAAGCTCCAGAAATGTTCAACGCAAATCATTTTTTAAAAAAAGGATATTCTCTCGTCTTCATTTTCTAAAAATTTTCTGCGAAAAATACTTCGTCAGCCCTTTCGAAGAATTTTTCTTTCATCTAGTTTTTCCACCTTAATTCAGAATATATGACATTATATATCTTCATTATTGTTTGGTTACATTCCTGTTCTTGTGTAATGTCCTTCGTTGAGATCGTTGTGATATGCCCAGTTTAACATCAACAACTCGTCTCGGGGAATATTTCTTAAAACACGGTTTTTATTTCTTGGTCTACAGTACCGAGTAGTAACCTTTTTGGAATCGGACGCATGCACTCAGCTTGAACCAAATCCTGTGTAAACTGAAGCATAAATAGTATCGACCGCCTAATAAAACGTTGGCTATATGTCACTTCAAAGTTGATTAAACATCACAAAGGCCCGAAGGGTGCGATTTTATCATACATCCTTGGCTTACTTCCATTTGCAATAACCAAACCGGTCAAGAGGTTATGTGTGGCTATTGGACTTTTTTTTCTTTGTGTTGTCCTTCATTCCTTTTGATTAATGTCATTGATTGTAAGTAAAAAGCTCTGTTCACTCTTATGCAGTTCAGGCTTCCTACGGGTTAGACCAACAAGAGACCTACTTGTTGGTCTACCAGACCAACAAGAGACCTACTTGTTGGTCTACCTACGGGTGCTCACAGACAGAGTACCATTGTCATAACCAGTAATCATGGTAATGAACAATTCGGATTCCTTTGGATGAACATATAATTTTTAAAATATATATGTGCTGTGTGATTATGTGAGATATCATGCATATATTCACGATACTTGTCAATCTCAACAGAGATCCTGAATTTTGAACAAAAGGTTCCAACACTGTCTGGAAAATTTGTGCTTTGAATTTGCAAATAAAAAAAAAACGCAATTTACTGAAAAATCGGCACGTGACCAGCCTGGAATTGAATTCTTGTGAACATTGTCCGTAATCAACAATTTATCGACAGGGGCTATAATGTTGTATAGTGTGCTGACAAAGTCATATTTCTTTCTTTTCTATTAATTATTTTCCAGCTTATTTCATTGTCCTCAAATATTCGATATGATTGTCTGCCCTCTTCCTCAACCGTACCTATTGTACTGGTACAACACAGTTCACCATATATCACTTATATTACACTTGCTAATAAATACATGGTACACTTTATTAGGTTGTAAAAATCAAGCAATTTCCATCACAAAAAGATATTTTTGATGTCCTTACTTAAGAGAATAATAGTTCATATATACATGGCTTCTACTTCCTAAAATAATAAATATAACTTGAATACGCTATCCAGACAGAGATCATGTGATTAAAAAAACAATAACAACAGTTTCCGAATTGCTGTCTCTAGTTAGCGTATTTCTTATTAGAATGTAAAGTGTGTTAACGTTATAGTCCTTGTGGCTTTCCGTGTAGCTTGATAATGCGCACATACATCACGTGATGGAAGAATATCTTCTGTATAGCTCTCTCGAGTTCGCGTAATGGAGTATCGAGATAGCAAAAGGTTTCCACTTGCATTGTCATAGTCGCACTGTCTCGATCATGGTGTATTTGAAGACTTTGTTTTCCTCATCTTAATGACACTTATTTTAATCGAAGAGAGTACACATAATAGTCGAATGGGCTGCTGAACTAAATAATAAAGTTCGATTGGAGTCTTGGTGCGTGAGTTTGGTTTATCGAGAATTAGAACACGGATCACTCCATTACTTACCCAGTCTTGTCGAGTTTGTTGCCTGCTTTTCGTGGAAAAATGAATATCAACTAAGGCCTTTCTGTTGGTCCATCCAACTTTAATTCCCGCACAGTACCCACTGAGTTGTGTTTGCTTTTCAACGTGTTATTGCTGAATAGATGTGTGGTTTTGGCAGCATATCACTCACCTTTAGAGAAGGCCACATGCACTGCTTCCGAATGGTTTCCGAGTGATCTTCCCATGTATAGTTATCGTTGTTCATATGTCATTGTGTTCATTAAACGCTGGAATGGTGACGGTGGAATCCAGACCAGATGTTATCGGGTTCATTAATTGCTAGAATGGTGACGGAGGATTTTTCATTCCAAAGGACGTCACTTTATATGGATAGTGCCCATCTGGAACTACAAGTGTTGACTTATTTTGCTGTTTCAGTGTGGAATTAGCCAGAACCCGTTTAAAATGTAAATTTGGTGATATATTTTGCATTTAAAGATCAATGTTGTCGATGCAATCATCCATTCTTGGCATTAGAAATGAATCAATTCTGGGAACACTGTTGATTTGTCTATAGTCGGTTGTTAGGTATATTTATTTTATATTGTGTGTTGGGTTTTGTTCATGATTATAAATTGTAATATTTTGTAAACAACATGCTAAATAACAAAGTTTTGCCTATGATTGTAGATTATATTTAAAGATCATTATTATAATTATTTTATGAAAAAAAAATTATTTGGATTTGAGTTCAGGCAGGCTTTTGGCCTACCCCTTAGAAATTCCTGGCATACCTGAGTTCTTTTGCCATGTTCATTACAAAAACTCACTTTTTCCGGAAATTTGTTTAGTTCCTGTTTTTAAATTTTATTTATTTGAGAAATCTTTAGTGAAAACAACAAGCTTTCATAACGTCAGAAGTTGTGGAAAACTTAGTTTCAAATCCCACCAAGGAATGGTTAGAATCATTGAAAAGGCCGAACTGCTTCAGCTTCCCATACAATATGAGCTTTGTGAAGCGAAGGCTTCCTTAACGAAGCAGGAAATACATATTTTAGTTCAAAATTTGGTGGAAAATAATTTCGGGGGTACAAGTGCTTTGTATTGGATCTGTAATGCTCCATCTGGATCTGATCTGAAAGTAATACAATTCAAATTAAAACACAAGATGGAAATAGGGTTAAGAAAGCTTTAGCTTCAAAAGCAACTAAATTAAATTAAAAATCACAAAGAGGAAGAAAGAGAAATACATTGCAGAAAGAGGAAAAGGAGGGACGGGAGAGATAGAGAGAATGAGAAGAGAAGCAAATAAAAATGCAAATTCGGAAGGAGAAAGAATAGAAACAAATGCAGATGCAAATTCAAAAGAGAAAGAAATAGAGAAGAGAGACAAATGAAAAGAAAAAAAAAAGATAGGGAAATACAGATACCGAGAGAAGAAAGAGAAATGTAGTTGAAAATAAATGGAACTGACAAGCAGAATTAACACGCAACCACCACATTCAACATACGTTTAGGCTTTGATGCTCCCAAAAACTGTAGCTTAGTTCTTAAAGAAGAAAAAGACGCAGATCTGTGTTCCTCATTTGGATAAGATTGCTGAAAATTTGAAATGGCCAAGAGAGCATTCGACTTTATGATAACCAATGTACTTACTGGCAAAGCTCGTGTAGTCAATAATTCGTTGTCGGTACAACAAAGTGCTTTTTATGATGTGGTTAAGGAATTCGTCTTTAAAAGTTAGTACTGAGGCATATCATCTAAGTTTAAGAAACTATAGAAAAGAAGGACAGCTGATATTACTTTAAGAGCTTCAGAACTACACCTGCAGTTATATCAAGAATTACCTTGAAGTGCAAAAGGTAGACGTTTTAAAAAAAACGTTGCTAGTCCAACTGATGGCTATTCCTTGGCTCACAAAGTTTAATTTGTTAATCTGTCTTCCTCTCAGCACTTTATATGGTTGGAAAACCATCTCAGTTACATACTAGGTCTTTCAAATCTCAAACTAGCCCAACTTTTAGGAATCAGACTTATAACAAAACTGATCAGATCTTTATTGCTTCCTACGTGAACTTATTGCAAGAAGAAATTGGGCCTTATTTATGATTGCTACACATTAAAAAAAATAAGCTACTGAATAAAGACAGAGCTAAAAATGCTCTTATTTCTAAAAGGTCAAGATCATCCATGTTGAAAGGTTTTACATCACTTATGAGTGAGTATGCAAGGCCTATCCCTTTGAAAATTTTAGGAGACACATAAACATCTCAGTTTTAGAAGTATTTTGCTAATGAAAGTATTCTTATCTTGGGAGTAGATTGCGATTTTGTTAATGTTTCCTCCATTATGTAAATTTGTCATCCAACTTGGTGTTAGGACCCTTGACAGTCATAACAGTGCATTCGTTACCCATTGGTAGTATTCTTTATTACTAAGCAATGACCTAGTCGAAGATAAGATTCTTGTTAATCCACTTGTTGTTGTTGTTGTTCTTGTTGGGCTTAACGCCATTTTTCAGCACAAAACAGGCTATACATGGCATCCAGTAATAATGGTGGAGGACGAAACCGGGAAATCGCCGGAAAGAACCACCGACCCACGAAAAGCTACTGGCAAGCTTTCTCACATATATACATTCGCCGAATCCTAGACTCGAACCCACGCAGACAGAGGTGAGATGGCAGATGGCAGTGATCTGTAACGGACAGCGCTTTAGACCACTCGGCCACTCGGGGCCCCTATTCCTCTTGTAACTAACAAAAATTGTTTAGATCAGAAGGTTGGTTTTATTTAAACATTTAATCTAGCATGACATAATGGGCTCATGTGTGCCCGTTAGATGAGGGTAGGGCACTCTCGTGAACTTCATTTTGGATATAGAGTTATGGTCTTTTTTTTAAACTTAATTGTATCACATGGGATGTTGATTATAAATGGCTCATTTCATTCGTTATGTTCTGATGCAGTTTGATACAAAATTGCCCCGTAGACCTAGATATGCATAATATAAAATTGCATCATTGACCTAGACATATTTGATATGAAAATTGATTGATACACCTAGATATGCTTGGTATGAAAGTTGCCTCATAGGCATAAATATTGTTGGTATAAAAAATTGCCCCATAGATCTAGATTTGCTTGATATAAATTTGTCTCATAGACAAAGATATGCTTGATACGTAAATTACCTAATAGACATAAATATTCTTGGTATGAAAATTGCCTCATAGACCTAAACATGCTTGATATAAAATTGCCTCATCGACATAGATATACTTGGTATATAAATTACCTCTTAAACCTAGATGTGTTTGATATGAAAATTGCTTGATACACATAGATATTTTTTATATATAAAATTGCCTCATAGACCTAGATATGCTTGGTATAAAAACTTCTTCATAGACCTAAATAAGCTTGATATAAAATTGCCCCAAAGACCTAGATATGATTGGTATGAAAATTGCCTCATAGATCTAGATGTGCTTGGTATGAAAATTACCTTTTCAACCTAAAAAAGCTTCATATAAACTGCCTCATAGACCTAGATATGCTTGGTATGAAAATTACATCAAAGACCTAAATAAGCTTGATATAAAATTGCCTCATAGACATAAATAAGCTTGATACAAAATGGCTTCATAGACCTAGATATGCTTGGTATGAAAATTGCCTCATGGACCTAAATATGCTTCATATAAACTGCCTCATAGACCTAGATAAGCTGGGTATGAAAATTGCCTCATAGACCTAAATAAGCTTCATATAAACTGCCTCATAGACCTAGATATGCTTGGTTTGAAAATTGCCTCATAGACCTAAATAAGCTTCATATAAACTGCCTCATAGACCTAGATAAGCTTGATATAAAATTGCCTCATAGACCTAAATAAGCTTCATATAAACTGCCTCATAGACCTAGATAAGCTTGGTATGAAAATTGCCTCATAGACCTAGTTATGACTGGTATCAAAATTGATGCATGGGCCTCATTTTCTTAGTATAAAATGGCCTCATAGACCTCGATAGGATAAGGTATAAAAATTGCTTCATAGACCTTGATATGCTTGATATAAAACTTGCCTCATAGACCTAGTTATGGTATTATGACTTGTCCCATCAACTCCATTTGGCACTCATTTATGGAGATGTACGTTTAAAACTTAGAGTCTGCTTCTTTTCTCGTAAATTCCTCCCAGTGCCATCTAAACTAAATGATGTAAAACTAATTGCACTGCGCTTAAATTTCGTGCTTTTAGTTCATAAAACGGAATATTCTGCTGCAGATAGTTGTTAAGAATGATATGCCGAGCAAACGAAGCGGTCGTAATCTGTCAATATTGACAGTTAGGTCTATAATGGAGATAACGGTATGATATTATCTAGCAACAAGGTTCATATAGGCAAAGAAGTCCTAAAACAAACCATCATTTTAAAGAAATTGAACGTACATGCAGTTTGAAGTACTTGAACAATTATATTATGTTAATATTTAATCGTTAACGCACATTTATCTGTAGGTATCTGAGGCATATTTGGATTGGGTTCGTGTATGTCTATAGGTTTTCCTCTTCAAAGCATACTTAGGGATATCACAGATAGTAGGTCATTTAAATTATTATATGTTTTTTTTTTTAATGTACCAATGCTCAACCTCGTCATAATGCAATAAAGAAAACCGCAACGCAAACATAAGTAAGTAAAGTTGTACGCATCCAGATTTGTTCGAGTAATGTTTTCAAAATGTGTTACTAGCATAATTATTGGTCAAAACAAACACACACACACACACACACACACACACACACACACACACACACACACACATATATATATATATATATATATATATATATATATATATATATATATATATATATATATATATATATATATATATATATATATATATATATATATATATATATTCAATTTAAGAAAGAAATTTTAAAAAGTTGTATAACAGTTCTGGATCAAGGTCAAGAACTGGGTGAGCTAAAAATACAAGGTAGAAATACTGGTTATGTATCAAGTCAAAACAGAACTGAAGTTAATTTTCAGGAAGAAAATGTCAAATGCAGCGAATAGAATAAAGTTGTCATTATAATAACATGTAATAAAATTAAAATAAGATAAAATTTTTAACTCACACAAATTACACAAAATACGTAACTATATAATATTGTAAGGTAACATTGTATGCTAAACTTAACCTTGTCCAAAATTAAGTTTATTTTCTACATGTCCTGCATTATTTTTTGTTTCTGTAAACAACTAATGCATAGAAAAATATTGTATATTGTCTATGTGCATTGGTTTCATATCAGAACCATTATTAATAAAAGAAAGCACTTTTATTTGGGTATGGGTCTAGATGATCCCTTACCATGCATAGTCCATGTTATACAGAAGGTTTTTTTCCAATAGATAATAGTTTTTTGGTTGTTATTGTTTTTAGAAAATGCTAATTATGACTTGAGGTCAAGTGGAGGACTAAATAATATTGACACTGGAAAAACTATTCATTCTGGTTTAGGATCTAGCAGAATTAATTTTGTATTACTGTTGTGTCCAGAAGTTCTTTTGGGTTGGAATTATTGTTTTATTTTTTTCTAATTATTTTATTCAATGACTTTTTTCATATGGAAATACAGAATGCTCATAAAAAATAATATTATTGAACAGAGACATTCACTGAGATTTATAGTGAATTCAACCTGAAATTATATTACTTTATTTTTTTTTAATTACTGGTGGTACAGCATTATACAGGCCGCCACAGGCGCATCAAAACCTTCACCGTTGGACTTCCACACAAGTTTATTCGGAACTTTATGTGGATTTTATTCGCAATACCGTAAGTTATTTTTTTTAATTTTCACTTTATACTCGAGAGAGATATATTAGTTGCTGAATTTTATAAAGCTAGCTGCTTTTGCTCTTTCCTGCTACGTATTTTAAGAGCATAGACCCGTAACTATATATATATATATATATATATATATATATATATATATATATATATATATATATATATATATATATATATATATATATATATAATCAAACTTTTTTGGCACAGACCAGGCCTTAAAACTGACTTGAAAATTTACTTAAACAGGGGCAAAGATGTATCACGGGATTGGGGGGGGGGTTGACATTTATTTGACATGACTTGCAAATACGTTATCGGTCTGACATCATCGGCCTATCCCTACGCCTTATCAAATTCGTTTTTTCTACCAACTCGGAACAAAATACGTATGCAGTTTTGTGTAGCTGCCGAAAATGATGTTCACAACAATTGACAGGTTTGTTCATGGACTAAGAATGTCATATTAACTCGTATTCATGAACCATCTCCATGGATTAGCAAGTTAAGTTCGATGTAAATGACACTAACTTGCTTTATCATTAAACCACGTTTAAATCAAATTGCAGTTTTAAAAAAAATGTAAAATAATAGGCTCACCCCTCCAGTATAAAGAAACTTAACTAAATAACCGAATTTCTACCTGCCATCAACCTGAAGTTGCCATGTCACGTTCTGTTAGATCGTAATCATAATCATTTCGATATTCCATTTTTCTCACGAGATTTCGTCATGAAAGCAGCCGCTAATTTTCTATGTGTTGTGTATTTTTCTGTTGCTATGCACCTTTGCAATTCCGATCGTATTAAGTAAGCAATGGTAACAGCGCTTAGGTTTTACATTATTTGCCAAAATAAGTATTAAACTCAAACAAAAGCTGTTGTATCATTTTACTTTATATTATTGCTTATACTTACATATAGTTTTGAGAGATGGATTATTACTGTGAGAATGATGTTGAAAATATTCAGGTGAAATTTCATGAGAATATTCTAGGTGTAAAACAAGAGATATCCATTGCAATCAGATGCAGAGACATTCGAAGCATCAGATAACATATGTCAGATTATTACAATGTAGTTTAGTATAACGGGATTAAGAATTCGCACTGATGTGACGGAATTATTGATATAGGCATTAGAAGTAAATGATATCGTGCTGTATTTTGACGTTTGTTTTACGATACAAGAACGTATGGGTATCTCGATGTAAATGAATGTGTGACAGAAGAAATTTAATAGCCGTTATCTGATGATAGGCTGTGCTCAGTACCGGATTTAGGCATAAGCTAAACAAGCTATAGCTTAGGAACCAAAAGTTTGAACTCATTCTGCTGGGGCCCCTCAAATTTAATTTATACCAAAGATGGCCTCTATAGCTAACCATAGCTTAGGGCCTAGCTTCGTCTAAATCCGGCACTGACTGTGCTTAGTATGAGACGAAAGGGCTAAGTGAAAAAATTGTGTTTTTACAGGAGGCGTTTGGGGAAAAAACTTCCGGTTCCGTTGAGTTTCGAGTCTCCAAGAGGTGGAGACGGAATTGAGACTAACTGAACAGTCAAAGTCGACAAGTCTAGCTGGTAGAGAGAAGGTATAGAAGTGGAGGAGGGAACGGAATCTGGAGGAGAAAGTGGATGAGAAGGAGTATAGCGAAGTCGAGAAGGAGTAGAAGGAATTTGGAAATGGTGGAGAGGAATAGGAGAAGGAATTGGGAGAAATAAGAGAGAGAAGAGAAACACAAATGAGTAGAATACAATGACAGAAGAAATGAATCTCACACTTCAAATCAAGGATTGCAATAGGCTATTCAAGGGTTGAGCGGAAGGTGTTTAATTGGAAATTTGAATCATTTGACTATTGAATTGTTATTAAATTTGTATCTATTGAATTTCAACCTTTTGTATATTTAACCATTTAACCGTCGGCAATCCTGACTGTGGACTCGGTGCTAACAACATTGGAAATGTGCGAAGGATGGAAATATTCCACTGTTCCTTTTGCAGTTGCATTACCTCTGACTTGGACATCTTTAATGTCACGTACGAGTCCTTTCCTTTGGCTACATTAAGTCATGTTTGGTCCACTACACTAGGACATTTCCAATTAACTTTGTCTTAGAAAGCTTTACTATGAATCTTTCTTATTGCGCTTCCTTTTGTCACAACTTGCTTTGAGCTAAGACGAACCTTCACTTTGTGATAGGAAATTATTAATTAAAAATGTAACAGGTCCTATTGTTTGTTTAAAAATCTTTACTGGTTGTCCACAGTCGGGTCAATAACTCTCATACGGCTACCTACCCACTCCAACAATAGCATCTTATATGAAAGAATCAGCAATTCATTTGTAATTGCCACCAACAGGTCGATTAGTTACACGTACATGAAAGCATGTCAATCATGGACTGGTTAGCCATATCCAGATGTTCCAATGAAAAGTAATAAAATGGGCACAATCCAAAGAAATGTTTTGGAGAAATATGCAGTATCAACTGTTTGATCCAGGTCAATGTATAATAATGGCTTCTGATATATACGTGCGACATAATCGTTTTCTAAGTCAAGAATAATTTATTTGGTGGGTTCTCGGTGAGTTTTCACAAATCACGAACAGGCTTAGTCCACAACTAGTCATCTTCCCATCACTGACTTTGCAAGCATCGAATCAGAGAGGCGTTGTTGAGTGGCTTAAGAGATGCTTTTACTGACCGTGCGGACATTGTCGCTATCGATTTAGGTATAATTGTTCTTGATTCAACAGCTTTTAATGGAGCTTGAATAATCATTTGTGGTAATCGATCTCGAATTGATTGAACCGCTTGCAATCCTTGATATATCCACTGATCCTCAGCAACGTTTTTGATATCAACAACTTGCATTGCAACTTGTTTCGTAATTGGTATAACGCGCGAAGACAAAAAATGGGAGAATCTAAAATTTGCCTGTAAACAATCCTTGAATAACATCGACAGGCCAATTTCATGTCATGGAAATAGGGTTTTTTTCTTCCGTTAACAGAACGTACTGGTATCACACGTCCACCACATAAGTATCAGGTCGATCTCTAATCTACATTTGTCTTGTTAAAGTCTTTCCGTGCAGATCTAATACGTGTTTGTTCCACAAGGCTCAAATGAGTATAAATCAACCGTGAATGGCAAGGTGCTACAGGAATAGTCGATATCGAATCAACCGGTTCGACAGTTGGTGAATATCCCAACAGTATGTAACCCTGTGACGTTTGAATTGCCGTCGCTGAAGCTTCATAACTGTCGCATTTTAAATAGATTTGAATCGTTGAGGTAATCCTGACAATATTTGGCGTGATATGGTGTCCCATTTTTTAACATTGTCCTTGACTAATATCTCCTTGTCAACCCAAAATTATTCTTACTGAAGACCATGTGTTGTCAACTGCGTACTGTGCAGATTCGATTGTACTGACAGAGTTGAGCGTAGGCTAATATTCATATTGACGGTCACAATGTAATTCATTGTCAGATCTCTGCATTGATCGATTCCATGTAGTGGGCATCGTCAGGAAGGTCAATATTTTTTCAGGTGGTGCCCCTGTCTGCCAAAAACACAAACTAGTTATTTGCACCAAGACACACAAACAATAGTGATCGGATATTAGGTCAGCTGTAGCCAATCTCGAGTTTTCGTGAGCGGAAAGTTAGTTTCACCTAGGAAGATTGCTGAGGTGATCCCTATATAAAACGTCACATATAACTCTGATATTGTTGATGATATTGTAATCATTTAAGTAACGATCGGAATTTTATTTGCAACAATACGCAGCATCGCAACATAGATTTCATGTAAAACACTAAATATTTCAACGCGAAGCGTATCAATACGAAGAGATCAAGAATTCATCATCGGTGTCGTAATATATTATCTCTGATGTCTTCAGTAAGTTCATGCATCATCAACAAGAAAAACGTTACCGGGTACATCATGAGCAAGCAGCCTCTGACAAATCGATGCGACCTCACTTATGATTTTTAGTGCGCTGTGGCCTGTCTCAATAACTCCCACTAGTGCTTTGAACCGTGTTTCGACTATGTGGTCATATGCTAAGTAACAGACAGAAGAAAACCAACAGCTTTTTATAAAACTAAAAAAATAATTTGATTATCAAAGTTATAAAATAAAAACATAAGAGAAACTTACACTTTTACCAACTAAATCCAACATGATCCAAAAATGTTCTATTCAAGTCTATTAAAATCAATCTCGAATCACAACAACTTTATCCATACACCCCTCCCCCAAATAATTCACAGTAGTCCATGAATAATGTTCTTGCCTAATGAGCATTTTGTAATTCCAATGAATAATTTTAGCAAATGCATCATTTCAAGTAATCTAAACACAACATTAAACAGTTCTGCAGACTGGTTCAGCATATAAATAAGAATCTGGTTGTTCATTTATCTCCTTATATTCACCTTAAAAAGTCTTACACAGCTATATGTCGCAATAAAACCTAGTGACAGATATTACTACTCAAACTAATATTTCAAAATACTTAAACATATGACCTAACCTATCCAATATGAAATAACTTAATTCTTCTAAAAACCCACCTGACCGAAACGATCTAGTGGGAAATAACCCCAATCTAGTAAACAGGTGTTATTATTAATATTATTATTAATGGTCTTAAATACATATGTCAACAACTATTTATCAGTCCTATGCAATCTACACTCTTAAAACAGAATTGTATACCATTGCACAAAAATTAACAATATAATATCTTGATTATAGATGATCATTACAATTTATGATCATGAATAAAAGATAACCATACTTTGGACGCAATCAGGTAAAAAGGTTATATATATATATATATATATATATATATATATATATATATATATATATATATATATATATATATATATATATATATATATATATATATATATATATATATATATATATATAAACCGATCCACAAGTTAATTTTCATTTTTTATCACACAGTCCACCAAGACTTTCTACCACAGATGGTTTTTGTTTCCGAACTTCATTCTTTTGCGGGTTCACGTTCGTATGGACCAGTTATACCTTTTTCGATGTTTTGCACGTTTTCTCGTCTTTCCTGCTTTTATACGGTTTATTGATATAATTGTTTACTTTCTACAACGTTTTTCTTCTTAATAATACCAATCATTCCCAGTGATCTCCGTGAATACAAACTTATGCCATATTTTTTCATACTTGTAATCACTTGAATCCGCTAATATTTTCAGCACAATATCATTCTAGTTGCTTGGTCTGTTGTAACTGGCATATATGAGATCTTCAAAAATCCAATGACGACCTTCTTTAGTGAATAATTGCTTCGTGATTACGTTATTGACTTATACATGGATTGTGATGGCTTTGCAAAATTCGCAAGCGCCTCTCTGACGTCTTCGTCGAGTATCTGGGTGCCGTTAGCTGTCACACCAGTATGCTTTCCTGTTTATCCAATGTCTTCTTTGATTTCATCTGAATCTTCTTAAATTCGTTTTCCATCTACACTGAAAAAGCCCCAAGTAATTGCCATGGTTTCCTTCGTGGCTTTCTGTATATTCTTGGAGCGTTTAGCTATTTTATGACTTGGAGACGGTTCTTCTACTGTTCATGTCAGCTGTTACCTGTTCCATTCTTTCTCTCGTGTCTCTCTTAATATTCACATCACGTTCCGCAGTTTCCGAGTTTTGGCTGCAGTCTCTTTGTTGGCTTAATCAGGAGTGGAAATGTTTGTTCAAAGCCCCCCCCCTTATGGGGTCTTCCTGTGCATATTGTTGCGACTGTATCATGTATTTAACAAGTTTGAGTGCACCCATATGTTTGTGTAAAAGTTCCAGTTGATCGCGTGCGACTTTGCTACCGTCAACAAGCAGCTGTTGTTGTGATATGGCTAGTGGATTTTGTCGTTGTAAATATTTTATTTTCAAATAATTGTTAAATTGTTTTTGAAACCGCTTTTGTCAAGCCAGCACCATAATTTTGCCCCGATTACAAGACTTATCCGCGGTCCACCTATCAAGTCAATCTTGAGAAATCTATATGGCTCTTGGGTGACTTCCGCAAAAATTTCGAAAGGCATCCCACGAATGTCTGCAGGTCACCAGTTCCAATGACTGTCTGTGAGTCCATGCGTATCATTGAAACTGAATATAATTAATATGTTATGTTTGTCTTGTAATTTTTAAGGAACGCGTGCGGATCGTTGTGTGACATGGATCACGTCTGCGTTTTTATATCGGCCTGGGAAAATATTATCGCTGAATTTACTTGGTTTTTAAAAATCACATCATCGTAAAGAACACTATTTTTCTAACATCAATTAACGAAAGAAGCTTCATCGATTGTGGGAAAGAAATCAACGGTGAACGGCCTACTTTTCAATGACAACTGAAGCGCCATCGTAATAGCATTGATTATATCATAACATGTTTAATCATCAACCGACAGCGCAGTCTTGTATAAGAAATCCCACATTAACCATCTCAAAACCACACTCAAAAACAGATCGATTCCCCCCGATCGTACCGGGGCAATAATCAATGCACAGAGTCTGGAGACAAGTAACAGTGTTTGAGTGGTCTGGACTTTACCTGAGCTGAAAAATCGATGACAGTAAAAGCAGAGATTTTGACATCTGTGATTTTTTTTTTACTCCAATCATCGGAGCCATTCCTTTTTCTGAATGTCACTTGCTATACAACGCAGTTGCTGTATAATACAGTAATGTCTTCATACAATGTGCGATACCACATAAAACTGAAAAATGATACCAGTCGAGTTGCGATCGCGGATATTCGTGTGCGATGTAGAGTAAAGAACTTCATATTTGTCAGACCTTCCAGGCCCATCGTTGGAGCTGAAATATCTCGTTTTTAAACAAATGTCCGCGGTGATGTCACTTCTTTATTAACGAAGATACTGACACAGTGGAGTAAAAGACCGAGTGAAAAGCACATATGACCCCCTATGGGATCTTGATACAGTTGCTTTGGGCCTGGAACAAGGCTGGATACGACTTGATTCTAAGAATCAACCAAACCCCAGAGAATCACATATAAATAGTGTCGATGATGCATTTTGCCAACATGATTTTGTTTTTAAAGAAGTTCTTAAATGATATATGTGCGCGCCAACGTGCCGATATAGATATCATCTGTGACTAGAATTTGATTAACCCTACACTAGAACTACGAATCACCATATGAGTCAGCAAAGAGGGCATCAAGGCTAAGATTGCACTGGCGATCGCTATATAGCGAACGCTATATAAAATATACAACTATTCTATAAGTTATTGAAAAGGTGAAGGTTCCGTTGAAAAGATAGCAAAGATCATCGAGCATGATTGACCAAACAAGCGGTGTGATATTTTCACCTACCCGTGCTAAGAAACAATTTCGCGTGGATGGTTTTGATGTGAAGACTCCCAACACAGTTCAACAGGCTGATCTTTTATTTCTTCCACATCCGGGTCCACTCAGTTGAATGTTTGCTTTTTATATGAGGGAATAGTGCATGCCGATAAAACTTCTTTTTTTTTCAAGCGAATACATTAACACCAATACTTCGGTGTAGTTTTTTAAAACTTTTTTAGTTTTGCTTTAGTGATCTACACAGAAAATGTATATTATCAAAATGATACTCACCCAAATGTTGCTTTGTTGCAAGAAGTAACGCAGAAGCCTACGCCCATTCAAAACATTGATTGTCGTCTTTTTCCGCGGTGGTGTTATGTGTAACTCGATACTCGGGATGGTTTATTTGTGGAAATGTACAGTCCAATTTACATGTACCTGTTAACACGATCCTAGTTTGGAATATTTCTGGAAAAAAAATTCAGAATTATTGCTAAACCTTTGTTAATTTCATGCTTCATCAATGGCGCCAACGCAAAGATTTCGGGGGGGGGGCAAGGCAAACATTAAGTGGTCATCTATGAAGTTTTACAGATGCAGGACAAAATAAGCTCTGCTCTTCAAAGGTACTTCCAAACTTCACTGATGTGTTGCAATGCTCCGGATACGTTTTAGAAGAATCATATATCGTTTTCAGCTAATTAACAAATCTGTATGATACATTTAAAAGAAACAGAGATTTAATCTTTTACGGACATGTTGATTCTAGAATTGGTTACATTCGTAAATTGTGTCAAAATAATATTCCCATGAATCTGTGATTTTTTTTTCTCCATTTATAGGATATAAAAATATTCTCTTGCATCCGTTAGTATACAATATTCTCTGCCGGAATGAAATATTCACAAACTAACTCTGTCAGTATAAAATATTGTCGCACTAAGTCTGCCACAGAAAATATACCCATTGCAGTGACGATCACTAATTAAATCGGGCATGTAGGTCTCACCAAAAAGTGAAGAATAGCTCCAATCAATGATATGGACCTAAAATTTTCGCTTTGCTTTGCGAAATTGTTTACGAAATCAAAGAATGTAATAGTTGTAATTTCAAAACCTATTAAATGTATTTCCTAAAAAATCAATAATAGTAACATAGTTGTACTCTTGCCTTTCTTTACTACGTAAAAACTTTAAAATTCACGTCATAATTATATCTTCGTTTTTTACATCAGCTACACTTGCGTGTAGCATCGCGGCAAAAATAAAATAGAATCATGATGTATGGAAGGCATGGACCCTGAAATATAAACTAATGTTAAACCCACGTTCACGTACATCATTTAGTGATCCTGTATTTAAGAAGCAAATGTTTTATAAAATAAAATGATATAATCACCATACCATTATTTCCAAATCTCTAGAATACCTCAATTAATTATTTTTAGTTCCTTTTAGGATTTCATAGTGCTAATTGATATTTCATGGTCAATAATAAAATGCACAAGAAGACTATATGATTAATTAATTTTTTACATTTTTTTTTACATTTTACATTTTTTATTTTAACATAACTTCTCGTCTTTACATTATAAGGGTACTTGAGAATACATTCCCATAAACGATTGTGTTGTGTGTTTATATGATTTTTCATCTAGAAAATTAAATTTGATCTTAACAGTTTCCGCATCATTTGCACAATAACAATCCCATATCTCTAAACTATATACAAGTATAATGTAACAACAGCATTTATTCAAGTTTCATACTTATCTTGTCAAATAATGTAAAAACTAATCGCTGCTAAAACGGCTTACTTAATACGATCGGAATGGCAAAGGTGCATAGACTTAGATAAACAAACAAACAAAGACACAAATATAGCAAGAGAGAAAATCGTATCGATTGTGACAGATTGGCGGCGTGCAAAACACCCCCCTCTTTCACTACGGTTCGTTGCTAGGGAATGACCTCCGCGGTGTGATTTACCCAGTGTGGATAGATAGAAAGAAGAATGCAGATCACTGAACAAGTATATTGAAGAAATAAACACGACGAGCCCCCTTTCAATGAACAAATATAAAATTTAATCAGTTTATCAACAGAATGTAAAATGAAAAGAAATCAATGACTTGGTTACAAAAGAAGGAAAATGGTACTAACGTGTACTCAAAAAAAAGATAATACAAATTTCTTTAAACGCTAAAAATACTTTCCACGTCGATCTTTGTCTAGCTGTTTCGTCTTGGACTCTTGTCCGTCGAACTCTGACTTAACAATCGTCTCTGGACTTAGATTTCTGCGTAGAATTTATTCTGGTCCTGTGATTGTTCAGGGATTTCTCATGTGAATCCAGGAAAGCTGTTTCCTTTTGCCGTTTCATTTGTTCGTTTCCACGAATCTCACGTATAGTCTGTCTCCTAACTGAGACAACTATCTGGCCCTTTACTCAATAATGAAGACGTACTTTTTACGAATTCAAAATGTAGAGTTTGCCTACTTGCTGAGACCCCCCCCCCCCGTTTTACTGCCAAATCACGAGATAACGTCTCACACGATCCCGGAATCATTTAACTTCCCTTGCGAAAGATTAAAGATTGCTGAATTTCCCTAAAGTAAAACCTTTAATTTCTTACAGAGTTACGCCCATAAATCCATATTAACCAATCGGAATAGATTGTTTCCTAAACCTGTTCGTAGAATTTTTGGATTGACAAAAAAACTAAACAACTAATCATGCCGTAATTAATCATTACTTTGAACTATCATCTATAGCCAGCTGCTGCCTTTAAACGGTCGATTTTGGGGAAAGGTCTTATGTCATTCTCTTGTACCATAGCATCTGACTCGGTCATGTTACGTCGGCTAGAACGAATTCCCTTTTGACGTTCAGAGATGAAATGAAAAATAATCATCTAACTATCTCTAGCCCTTTCTACTTTAATTAAGTTGACTTTGATACAACTCCTTTAAACAAAGCTTCTAAGAGTTTTCAAAATTCGACACATCATATATATATATATATATATATATATATATATATATATATATATATATATATATATATATATATATATATATATATATATATATATATATATATATATATATATATATATATATATGAGACCCAAAAATAGCCTTTGGTCTTTGTTTTTGTTAACACCGTTCAGTTAACAGAGAAGGGCATCGCACGGATCTTCTTCGCTTCCTCAGACTTTGTCTGATCTCTGGGTCGTAGATTATGGCTCTTTTCAAACAGTTTTCCTCTCCACATAGTCTTTGTTTCCAAAGAATTGTATCAGACATCATATATCAATGATGTCGCCCAAGGAAGCCACTGGCCGCAAAGGAGCGAGGGATTACTAAGCTGTATTCTACTTCATTCATATACATCATATTGTGTTATATTCATAATTTAGGAATATCTCTTGATGATCTCTAAAAACGTATCAAAGTTTTCATTTCTTACAACGTTTGTATATATTGTTCAAAATTTTAATTTGTTTATTTTATTTTTATTTGATTAAAGTACGAGTATACTATGAAAATGACTACTCTAGGACAATGGACACCTGAAAAAGGAGGGAAACATAAATCTATTTCCCCACTGAAATAGAAGAGACCGAACATGGGAGAATTTTGTATGCATACAGAACACCCAACGGTAAGTTGATTGATTTGTCTGAATTCCGTTTGTTCATTTTTACTGCATAAATATTTAACGAAATATACAAAAAGCAAGAAAACTTTGTTTATAATATTTTAATAATTGAACTAATTTTATCTGGCTGACCACACAAATCAAACACTATAACCAATTACAAATTAATTAGTAATTTGTCAGGGGAACTAAAATTTACGTCTTAACCGGAAAAACGTTATATCCAAGACTGTAATAAACAATCTTTCCTGTGGATTAAGATATATGCAATACGCTTGGCATACATGGCCCAAACAAAAAAATGCAACAGAGTGTAATTTATCTCACCACATGTAAGATTTGTAGCCTTCGGTATGTTGGAGAAACTGAAAACCTATACAGATGGATTAACTTTCATAAAATCTGACTGGATGACAAAAAAGCTGTACAGAAGCCCGGTCGCAGAACACTTCTACCCTGGCCACACTTTCAGTGATATAGCACTTATTGCATTTGCTCACAACCCAACTGCTCCCGTGGCCTAGTGGTTAGAGCGTCCGCCTCGGATGCGGAAATTCGTGAGTTCAATACCTGGTCTAGTCAAAGACTTATAAAAATGGTGCTAACAACTAACTCGCTTGACGCTCAGCAATAAGAGGTTAGTATTAGGGCTGGTCGGCCTAGTGTCAGGATAATGCGACTGGGTGGGAGATCATGCTACATGTCTGCGGCATGATGCCCCAGTGCTAGACATCACTAAAAACTGCCACACTGTAGATATTGTAGCGATATGACTGAAACATTGTTAAAGCTACGTTAAAAATCATAATCACATCACATCACATGCTCTCATCGCCGAATGGAGTTCCGAAACCAGGAAAGAAATCCAATTTTACTGGATACGCTGCTTTAGAACATTGAAACCAAGCGGTTTAAACCAAGAAGACTAGAAAAAGACAACCATGCACAAATGGATTTTTTTTCTTCAGCCGACACATTTTCTTTTAATAATTCTCTAAATTTGCCTAATAGCCTATAACTGCCAATATGATAATGAAATATCTGGGATATAATTTGCGACTACATAAATTTACATAAACAACAGATGTAGTTATGGTGTCACGGAATTATATAAATCCATTTATATATTAGATACATGTTTTTGGGTTTCCTTTATTGTCTACAATGATATCCGAGGATGATTTATGTACTGTATATTGTACAATATTTCGAAACAGTGAGTTTGATTCATGCTATGCCGTACGTGCGAAGTGCTTTTGATAGGAAAAACTGAATTCTTCCAGCACAGATGATATAGGCTAAATTGTCTGTGTATAAATATGCCTCACCGTAAGACGATATTGTCACATTACATGAAGTCTTATTAGTAAGCAGTCTACTTAGCGACCAGCATAATGGAAAGGACTTAGAGGTTTGCGAAATTCTGAACCCCCTAGTTGAGAAGTAAGTCTTATTATAATTGAATTTATGTATTTTGCAACAGATACACATGTTTAACGAGGAAGATGGAAAAAAGGAATCACTGAGTAACGAACGGAACGAATACGGACTTTGATTTAAGGCAATGGAGGAGAATTTGAAGGACGTAATCAATGCACTGCTTGATGACGAGACTCCTCCTTGTGATGTAAAATCCGAGTATAGTTATAGCTATTGTAGTACTACCATGCTTATTTTTGTATGTTTTTAATGTAGCTATGGCTTGGGTAGTATAACTGAAGTATCTTCTATTCTTTTTTTGTGACTTAGCAAGACATTTATATTAGCAACACAAAGTTGCATTTCATTAAAAAATGTTTAGTACCATAGGAATCTTATCGGACACAGGTTTGCTTCTAAATCTGTACTTTTTTTTTGTAATGTTGTACCGATAATGTAATTTGTTTAACTTGCCGTATATAACGTCATTACGTTCTATCGTATATACCCGTGTCATGCATAGTACACTGTGTTAAATGTATCTTTTGCTTATCAGAGTGAGCCACACTGATCGTAGTCGACAGTTGTGCTGGTCGAGTAGCAGGCGATCGGGCGTTGCTAACAGAATTGTTGGGCGCTGCTTGACCGAGAAATTAATTGTTGGTAGGTGACTACCTATAAGAAAGCTTGCTTGATTGACCAGTGTGACTTGTAGCCAAGTGTCCATATTGACGGGAGTATTGTGTTACTCCTTGCATGTAATCTTTTAGCCGTGATCTAGTTTTGATGTTTATTATACACAGTATTTTGAGAGTGTAAAGATATTTTTGTATACCTGTCCAAACAATTCATGATTTTACTATTTGAGTAAAATACGTCAGTTTTCACTATTTGAGTGAATACATCTATTTTTACTAATGAGTAAAAGTTCCTTTCATCCTCTGAAATTACTTTTAATCGTTCATCTTTGTCCTTCTACTGTGTAAGGTCATTTATTTGTATTCATATTTGTTACATTATTAGGTTCGTACGGATTATGTTAACTTGTCCAATATTTTGATCTTATACACGCACGTATTAATCAGTATTTTCTCATTAAAATCATACATAAATAAACATTGTGTTTGTATCTTCATCAATAAACATTGTGTTTGTATCATCGTCAGTAAACATTGTTTGTATAATCGTTAATAAACCTTGTTTTTATCACCATTAAAAGTGTTAAATCTCCGAAACACAACCCGGTCATCTTGTTACATATGGTTCGTCGATATCTAGGTCAATAACTATATTTTCAAGCATCCGCAACAAGTTGAAATAAACTAGCTGAAACAATAAATTTAAAGGCTTAATTTCCCTTGAATATGTATTTTCCCTTGAATATGTATGTATGTATGTATGTATGTATGTATGTATGTATGTATGTATGTATGTATGTATGTATGTATGTATGTCTAAGTATATATGTATATATCTATGTATGTGTGTATATATATATATGTATGTATGTATATATATGTATATACATATATAGATATATAGATATATAGATATATATATATATATATGTATATATATATGTATATGTATATAGATATATATGTATATAGATATATATATCTGTATATTTATATATATATATATCTATATATATATATATATATATATATATATATATATATATATATATATATATATATATATAAGATAAGAATTCTTTATTTCAGACTGCATAGTCCATACATCTAAATTAAAATACTGATATAGAGTAAAACATTGTAAACATAAAAGAACATATATATATATATATATATATATATATATATATATATATATATATATATATATATATATATATATATACACACAAACATATACACACACATATATATATACACACATACATACACACATACACATACATACATATATACATACACATACACACATACATATACACTAAAACATATATACATATCATATGTACAAGTATTCAGATACATTTACAACAATTATTTGTGCCATGCATTGTTAAAAAATAAAATTTAAGTGACACATTTAAATAGTAATTGGTTCCATCTACTAACAATGTGAGAATTTAAATTAATGTCATATTTCCAAAGTGATTTCAATATACAGTTCTCACTATTAGAAAGTCTTGTTATCATTGAATATACATACTTTCTCAGTACTTCCTCAAAACTTAATACATTATAATTAACAAACATGTTGGAGGCACTGTTCCATCCAGGAAGACCTAATAGAAAGCGAAGACTATTATTATAACCAATTACTAGTTTTCTTTTCACATTTTCACTAAAGTTTGTCCACAGTGGAGCACAATGCATAGTGCAGCAATAAGATTTGAATAATCTAATTTTGATACTCAATGAACAAGGCTTAAATTTGCGTAGAAGCATGTTTGTTCGAGTACACAAATATCGATAATGTCTCATCATATCTTCATTATCTGACTGATTGGATTTCAAAATATAGCCCAAATACATATAACTGTCGACATACGTAAGAGCGTTGCCGTTAAGATGTACAGAGGGAGGTGATGATAATTTAAAAGAAGTTGGCTGAAAGACCATGCATACAGATTTTTGTGTATTATAGATGATATCATTCTCTAATGCATATTGTTCACATATCTTCAATAATTTTCTTAAACCTGCGACAGACAAACTTATCAGTGACATATCATCAGCAAAGCTAAAATTGTTAAGAAACAGCCCATTTGGTGGCAGACGTCACCTACGTTGCAATGGCCCAATATACGATTTAAGTCGTCAATGTAAATATTAAATAACATAGGGAAAAGAATACCTCCCTGCCTCTCTCCATTGGTTACAGGGAAAGCGCTGGATATTACACTTCCCCATAGCACGTAATGCAACTGTTTGCCATAACAGTTGACTAAAAAATGAACAATGTATACAGGAATTTTAATTTCCAGCAACTTTTTAAAGAGTGTCCAATGATTGACTCTATCAAATGCCTTACTAGCGTCTAAAAAACATGCAAATACTGGGCTGCCATGTTCCACATAATAGCTAACGGTTTCCTTAAAGGCATAAAGACATAAATCTGTAGAATGCTGCTTTTTAAATCCAAACTGATTATCAGAGATTAAGACTTCGCATCTTTGTAGTATGATGCATTCGAATAGTTTTGAGATAATAGTCGTAAGAGCTATAGGTCTGTAGTTATTTTTGTCCGCTAGATTACCAATTTTGCTTTTTAGTAGCGGTATAATTGTAACTTTTGTGAAATCATCTGGTACAAAGTTATGCACAAACATACAATTAAATAAAACCATTAATAGCCCATGAAGTCTAGTATCTGAATATTTAAAATGTTCCACATATAAAAATTCTGATCCTGGACATTTACCACCTTTTTGTCTTCTTATTGCATTTTGTATCTCAGATAATGTGATTACCTCAATATGAGCAGAAGGGGTATTCAATGCTGAAGTAACACGCTTCTTATTCGATTCGTTTTTGACACTATTGAGTAAGTCTTCAAAATGATTTTTCCACATGTTGCATATATTATTTTGACCATGGTACCCATCAATGCAGATTGGTAGTTTATTGGAAGTTGTCGTAATACTTTGTTTAACTTGCTTCCAGAATTCACGTTGGTCGACATTTTCAACTTTTTTGTGCTAGTGAGTCTGCTCTGTTTTATTTCGTCATTCTTGCATGACCTAAGGGCATACTTAAATTGTGCTCTAGTTTGGCGCATTCGGTTACTTAATTGTCCATGACGAGGTTTACCGTTATCACGCCACATTAAGTAAGCATTTCGTGCAGAGTCGTGTAGTTCTTTGACAGTCATTCCAGCCTGGTATTACCCGGTGGCCACGTTTGGATTTTCTAGTCAATTTATTACTGGATTTTGATAGAGCTTTTACTACATCAGCGTATCTCTCTCTCTCTCTCTCTCTCTCTCTCTCTCTCTCTCTCTCTCTCTCTCTCTCTCTCTCTCTCTCTCTCTCTCTCTCTCTCTCTCTCTCTTTTTCCTCTCTCTCTCTCTTTTTCCTCTCTCTCTCTCTCTCTCTCTCTCTCTCTCTCTCTCTCTCTCTCTCTCTCTCTCTCTCTCTCTCTCTCTCTATATATATATATATATGTGTGTGTGTGTGTGTGTATTATATGTATGTTTCATCGATCTTCATGTCAGTACAACTTGTTTAAGAAAAGTTTTAGAAAAAGATTACTCAAGATTACCAATTTGATGCGTAATTGTTTGAGTAAGAATTGGTAAAATAAAAAAATAATAATTCAAAGAACCTGTTGGGTCCCTAATTGTGCTTTTGAAGAGCAAAACCTAAAGACATACATGAATACAATCCAAATATGTTTCAGATACCTACAGATAAATGTGCGTTCGCGATCAAATATAAACATAACATTTTTAAGATCTTAAAACTATTTGCCTAGATAAACCTTGTTGCTAAATATCATACCTCTATCTCCATTATAGACCTAATTTACAATATTGACGGATATCAACCGCTTGAATTGCTCCAGCTGTCTCATTTAATAGCTATATGCAGTAGAATATTCCGTTTTATGACCCAAAAGCACGAAATTTAGCTTTACAAATGCAATAATTCGGTCATTTAATTTATGATGGCACTGGGGAGGAATTTATAAGAAAAACAAGCTATAAATTGAGGGATGTAAACAAAATGTGCAACATTTCCATAATTGAATGCCAAACGGAGTTAATAAGAAAACGAGTAATAAAAATGATAGATACGTCTGAGTCAATTTTCATACCAAAGCACACAATATGTTGCATGGCTCTTGAAAATAACAAGTAATGATCGGCATTCCATGTAAAGAAGCGAAGTTAGTTTTAGTCTAACCGAAATGGATTGGATGCAATAAAATGCATGAAAAATTGTATATAATTGACTGAGACGATACACACATGAAAGTGCATCCGAATGTGTTGAACTGTTCTCGAGTCATGCTGGTTGCGATGATTTGGAGGAATTCAAAATTGATTATAAAAGTTTATACTGCACCTGACAAGACGAAACCTTTAAAAGGAACATTACGTGTGGCAGGCAATAAATCCATTAATTTGATAGCAGGAAAACTAACCAATCAACTGGAACATCTATGGGCTACGTGCAGTGTAATGCATACTATAAATAATATTCGACTACCCGGATGTATTTCGTCCGTATAACCATTTTGCTCTATCCAGCATACGGCAGTTTTAAAATCGTTAATTGATAACGGTTAAGATATTGGCTTAAGGACTAATTAAACAGTGCATTTTGATGACGTCACCAAATTTCACTATTCCTTGCGTATTTGATCTCTTGTGCATGGATACTGCACATAAATTTCGACAATTTGTAAAAAAAAATAATTCCCAAATCCTTGTTTAATGAACTCCAACTTCGGACTTTCTGCTGTTCAGAGAGAATCAAGAACTTGAAGATGTGTATCATTTTCTTTTTCACTATTATGAGTTTTATTTAAAAACTGTAGTATTTAAATGGCGTTGCATAGACCGCCACACGATGGCGTATGATATATAAATCATTAAAGATCATAACAGTGCGACACAGTATCAGGCCTAATGCTAGTCCTACAATGTAAGACCTCGACCCTTATATTTGTTTGAGCGTAGAGGTCTTACTGCCCAAATAATCGCGCATCTCGTACAAGCAATTGGACTTGTTTTCAAGTTTAGTTGGCTTACATCTATCTCACTTGTCTGGAATGCGATGAAAGCCGGGAATGCTAAATCGGTTGAAATTAATTTCCTTACGAAACGAATACAAAATACATTAATATTGAAGAAAATGTTTAAATATCTTCGTTTCGTTCAAAATTATTGTCATTCTTTTAACCAATTTTGTATTCTCGGCTTCAACCTCATTCTTTAACAAATAATTGATTTCCCTGGAATACAAAGTGAAAAAGAGAAAAAGAACTTACGGCATTGCGAATTTAATCCCAAAATAATCCAAGAATTACAGACACGAGTCCAAGTAATTTAAAGTCCTGAATAAAACTCAGTACAATTCCTGATGAAATCCAAAACTGAAAGCGATGATGTGTATGTTATCCCTTAAAGAGTTATCATGTGTCAGCAGTCTTTAGTTGAATCACGGTAATATAATTCCAGTTTTGAATATACTAAAAATTCCAGTGAATGTCTGTATCCAAGAATTTTATCCGTGCACTTTTCTATTTGCGGAGAAAGTAATCACTTGAATTCAATAATCTGAAGAAATAAAATTCATCCCATCTGGAAACAACATAATACAACTTGAAAGTGCAAGATGTTAAAGCACGAATGACCAAATCCTGATATTATTATTATTATTATTATTATTATTATTATTATTATTATTATTATTATTATTATTATTATTATTATTATTATTATTATTATTATTATTATTATTATTATTATTATTATTATTATTATTATTATTATTATTATTATTATTATTACAAATAGGATTGCTATTATTTATTACAAAATATTCTGCAGCAGTGTCATTAAAAAATGAAAATAGTAATAATTCAATAATATACGGTTTATATACGATTATTTACATCCGGGGTCTTCTTTAATATCTCTTCTTTTAATAAAATCCGCTTTTTGACTTTTTTGCCATATTATGTTTTTGATAATATATTGATATGAACAGGTAAAATTTGTTTACTTTTGCGGAAGAAACTAGAACAAATAAATTAACAACGGAGAATCCATTGTAAAAAGTCGGTAAAGTTCATGTAATCAGAAATTATCATTACATTTTAAAGCTATATTCGAGATAGTTGCTAGAAATAACTGAATATTCAATACTATTATATTTAGTATCACAAGATTATTACTTTTGCATAACTATCAGTATTTTCACAGCGGTGTCAATTTCCTGATGTAGTGTTAATCGGTGACTGCTCCGGTGGCTTAGTGGTTAGGGCGTCCATCTTGGATGCGGGAAGTCGAGGGTTTGAACCCTACCCGAGTCATACCAAAGGCTTATAAAAATGGTATTAACAGCTGCTCGCTAAGCGCTCGACATTAAGTGGTTAATGTTAGGACTGGTCGCCCTGGTGTCAAGACAAGGTGACTAGGTACACGACTGCAGCATGATGAACCAGTGATAGACATTATAATTAACTGCCACACTGCAGACATCATCGCGATATACGACCGAAAAAATGTTAAAGCTGCGTTAAATCTTTTGAGAGCTTATCCTAGTTGTAAGTGACCTCAAAAATAGAGACATTGCTTTTATTTATGGAATTTCTGTTCTTTAACAGTCTACAGTTTGGAACACTCGTTACTATAATTAGCAACTGAATCTTTGGTGAGAAACTGAAAGCACATGTTTCAAACATATGCAAGTCCAGAAAATATCCTTTCCTCTACACAGAAGCTGACATCCAGGTTTCATATATACTGATAAACATAGCTGACATCCAGATGTCATCTATACCAATAAAAATAGATTTGATCATGAGCACTCAGAAATTATTAGTTACCGAAGTTTTAATATCATGGTGTTTGCTTAGGTTTTCTATATAATCTAAATTAGTAATGTGAGTCCTATGGAAGCGAGGGAACGCATGTACTCAGATGCGTAGGTGGGTGGGGTGGCGAGCACAACAACAATAATGGAACACGCAAAATATTAAGGGAAAAGAGTAACAATACTTTCCTAAAGCGCTTCAAATCTGCACAGAAGACCTCAAAATAAACGTCGTCATCAGTTTCAGAATCAGTTTACCGACTTTAAGCCAATACATGGAGTCAGACTGAAGGATAGTTACAGAAGGAGATATAACTCTTTCAACTGCATCTAAATTAGTCGTCAAATACTGAGTAAGCTTATTGCCTTTCTGCCAACCAGTACAGGAAACCCCAAACGATAGCTATGTCTAATCTTGCCCTGAGAAATGGCATTAAACCCCAAAACAATAATAAGAACATAGTCAAAATCCTAAATCTGAAAAGATTAGTATACCTATAAGGGGAGATCACCACGTACACTAAGTCTTCCTATCTAAAGCCTCCGCCTATTCGAATAGAGGGTAGGCTTTATATATAATCAACAAATTTATATAAAAAAAAGAATCAACGAATAGGTCTACCATTTTATTGTTTAAATTGTATTATTTCGTTTATAAAACAAAACGAGTTATATTATTGCTTTAGTAGATAATAAACATGAATACAATACAATACACAATGAGTACATTACAATATACGAGTATAATAAAATACACAAGGACAATACAATATACATGAATGCAATACAATATGCAATGAGTACGATAAGATATACAAGTAGTACAAACATACAAAACATATAGAGTACAGCAAACACATAATTGTAGAATCATACTTGGATTCTTTTGTTCAGTAAATCAGTTTTCAAAAGTCTAACTTTCAATATTCCGTATGTACTCAAATGCAAATTAGAATTATGGCTTTTAAATACGCACCTTGATCAACTTTATTCCTCAGTTAACTGGCAGTCATATATATATATATATATATATATATATATGTATATATATATATATATATATATATATATATATATATATATATATATATATATATATATAAGAATTAAAGAGGAATTAAATATATTATACAATACATATTAAATCTAATACATGATAAAATAAACAGTAAAAGGAGAATATTTATGAAAATTAAAATGAGCTTTTTACTAAAAATATTCTTTTACTTTAAATAAATAACATCAATATTATTTATATTATTCCTTCTCCTTTCTGAATCGTTTTATTTTATTGGTCAAATTTTAAATATGCCAACGCCTTTTCACAATTATCGGTGCTGTCTCTTTTTTACAGTATTCGGTGTGAATTCTTTTAATGTATGTGTGTTTGTGTGTGTTTGTATGTATGTATGTATGTATGTATGTATGTATGTATGTATGTATGTATGTATGTATGTATGTATGTATGTATGTATGTATGTATGTATGTATGTATGTATGTATGTATGTATGTATGTATGTATGTATGTATGTATGTATGTATGTATGTATGTATGTATGTATGTATGTATGTATGTATGTATGTATGTATGCATGCATGTATGTATGTATGTATGTATGTATGGATGCATGGATACATACATAAGGTTTCTTTTAATGTGTGTGTGTTTGTGTGTGTTTGTATGTATGTATGAATGTATGTATGTATGTATGTATGTATGTATGTATGAATGTATGTATGTATGTATGTATGTATGTATGTATGTATGTATGTATGTATGTATGTATGTATGTATGGATGCATTGATGCATGCATATATATATATATATATATATATATATATATATATATATATATATATATATATATATATATATATATATATATATATATATATATATATATATATATATATATATATATATATTTAGAGAGAGAGAGAGAGAGAGAGAGAGAGAGAGAGAGAGAGAGAGAGAGAGAGAGAGAGAGAGAGAGAGAGAGAGAGAGAGATCTTGATCTGTACATGTGTCCTCTCCAATTCATCTGATGCAAAATTATTTTGGGTAGACTCTGAATCAATAGTTTAAGTTTAAAAGTTCAAACAGTATTTCCTTCAATAAATTTCAACTTTTAAATCATAATTAGGAATTGGTTAAATTAGTGTAAAAGTACAATTCACATTTAACCTTTCGGACACAATCACAAAAATTGATGTAGAGTTATAAGTTGAAAAACAACGCTTTTTAAGCTTGTGCGCCGAAAGTTTCTAATCAAGTGTGAAAGAACCCATTTATAATTACAACAATTCCAATAAATATAAATTTATTATTAACACCTTTTTCCAGCCTTTATAGAAGAACAAGAGATATAATTTACTATTTTGCTCTCTTAGAGACAACTATAATTGTCATGTTGTTTGTATTAACTTTAAGATGTTACATATAAAAATATGTACTCAGATCATATAGGCCTTTTTGATAAACCCTGTTTTGACTATGAAATTATTATTAAATTATCTGCGTATAAAGTCATAAACAGTTGTATTATACCTGAATCAACATCTTGAACTGATAACAAATTCTTCTTCAGTATTATTATAAGAAAAAAAGCAAAATGGAAAATAAGAAGGGTAAGAAACATTCGCTTTGACGCAGTTACGTATCCAAATTTTACCAATAACGTATTAATTGACTCTTTCTCAACTATTGACACATTCATATAGTGAATGCACATTATTAAATATTTTGCTTCTAACTAATTATACCTTTAAATGTCCCTTTTAAATTAGTTAATGAATTATCAATCCATGTAATTTAAATATATTATTATTTACTGACATATTTTCCTAAAACCAGCTTGAGCTTTGCCAAATTCCTTGTGATCATCCACCCTATTAAAAAGTCTATTATTTCAAATCCTTATAAACAATTTACTCTTGATACTAAAATAGTTTTTACCTCAGTAATTTGCTACGTTATTTAATTCATCTTTCTTTAGAATAAGTCTGACAATTCCCTCAGACTAAATGCCAGGAAAGCAACCATTATTTAAAATTACATTAGGATGTAGAGTGGATATAGTCGAGAACGTCCTTGCCACATATTCATCAAATAAATTGTCAGGACCGCTTGTTTTACTGCGATGTGATTACTTTTTTGTTTCGATTTTCCTGTGAAAATAACATCAGTGTAATTTTGACTATTCCTGTTCTTCTTAATATACCGGAATTGGTAAAAAGTCTCCCAAAACAGACTCCTAATAAAAATCGGGAAAAGATCGAGGAAAATGTAAGGTTTACAAATAGCCCGGAGCCAGATCAGGCATCAGACACAATCAGCATGAAAATGTACAAATGCTCAAAGTGGAGGATAAAGTAAAATAGCTAAGACAAAATCGTGCTCATAGCATTTGTGTTAGTAAAGTTAAGTGAGTCAGAAATTGTTACAGATTACTGACTATTGCCATTTTGCAACTATGAGCAGTAAGTTTAATTTGCATACCATTTGCTTATATCACGCATTGCCCATTTTTATAAAAATATGTAAAATATAGGTAATTTCAAACCATTCGTTAAGTCATATGTTTTAAAATCAATAAAATCAAGAGAACAGAGTTCAACATAGACCTATAAATCTCACCATACCCCTCTTTCAAATCTGTATTGATAGTGATGGACTATGTGTGGGTCTTTTGTCGCCTGTTTATTAAAATGTAGAATTTTGCTGAATGCAAATCTTTCCGAACCACGCCTGCGCACCGTTTAGACACTTACCAGCATTTGGTAAGAGCGCGAAATTCCAAATGGCCACAAGACAAATGGAAGTGTTATTGCACATATATTTACAAGTTGTCAAACATAAGATTTGATCGGGAAATAGTAAATGTACAGCGATGAGTGCAGACAAAATTGTTAATATATTTACAGGTTTGTTGCTGATTTATTAATCTAATTTTAAATATGCGACACATTGTTGCAATCTCTGATTTGAGTCAAATACATCATTTTAATTTGGAATATATATCCTGCCTCAAAATCTCGATCCCTTAGGATCCCATTGGAAATTTTTGAATGCTTGTATTGAAAGTTTTGGTGCTCCAATGTTTTTCTTTTATTATTATTTATATTTTCTAGTATAAATATGTCTGTATTACAACTAATTATTATGCTTAAATAATGTGAAAATTTCAATATTTTAACTGCATTATCCGCTATGTATTACTTGTTATTTAGGTACCCTGGCTGTCCCAGTGGTCTAAAACCCGTCGGGTGGCCTAGTGGTCTAAAGCGCTCGCCTTTACCAATCACTGTCATCTCACATCTGTCAACGTTGGTGTGAATCTCGGTCTTGCTTATATGGGTGCATGAGAAAGCCTACTATTAGCTTCTTGTGGGCAAGTGGCAATTAAAATGATATTAAATCCAGCAAAAACTTGTTATTCGCTGATTCCAAATAAATAATTATGGATTCTACATAAAAATGCTTGATGATACTAATATATATATATATATATATATATATATATATATATATATATATATATATATATATATATATATATATATATATATATATATATATATATATATATATATGTATATGTATGTGTGTGTGTGTGTGTGTGTGTGTGTGTTATAAATACGAATAAACGGCATTATCATACAGGTTAGAGAGCTTATATTCGGATACAGCGGAGATTAAAACGATAGAGTATTAATGAAAATTCTCTGACCTGTATGATAATGTAAGCCCATAAGAATGCCCGGGCCAAACAACACTTTTTAATTTTATAAAAGAAAAAGTGTGTTTGAACAATAACAAGGAGAGGAACTGGTGTTTCTCACCAGAGGGTCAGTGATGGTTCTCTACGGTCCTATATATACAATCCTGTCGGGCAAACCTGCCCACTTAAGGTTTCCATAACAAATACTAAAGCAAAACGCATACCGAATTTGACCGAATAAAATACTAAAATGCTTGCCATTTAAAAGAGATAATTGTCACCAGAATATTCTATTCAAAATAATATTAATTTTGGACACACCGGATACAACCTGTGTTTTGGACACACCGGATACCACCTCTGTGTTTTGGACACCGGATATCACCCCTGTGTTTTGGACATACTGGATACCATCCCTGTGTTTTGGACACACCGGATACCACCTCTGTGTTTTGGACACACCGGATACCACCCCTGTGTTTTGGACACATTGGATATCGCCACTGTTTTGGACACCCCGGATACCACCTCTGTGTTTTGGACACACCGGATGCCACCTCTGTGTTTTGGACACTGTGTTTTGGACACACCGGATACCACCTCTGTGTTTTCGTGATTCACGATATGTCTGCCTATCCTACACATAGCTTTGAAAAATTTAATGTTTATTAATCCGGCATTTGAAATTAAATACATTACTCTAGACACTTTCTGTCAGCATATTTATCGAGTAATTAGGTCAGGTTTATAGCTGGTTTTACAAAATTCACGTAATAATGCCAATAAATAGCCTGAGATATTAAGCAAACTAAACTGATAGTGTAAACAAAGTAATAATGTTTAACGTTTTATTAAAAAAAAGCTATTATATTGAAGAGAACCAACAATGAAAAGGACGTATTGTGTTGACAACATCTCGTTTTACTTTTATGGGGAAAAAATTACTAAAGAATTGAGAAACAGACTACACGATGGGAATTTCTTGAGCATCCCATTCTAGCGGCAAGTTCACACTTTGGAAAGCAGACGATTTTGTACGTGTTGGACAACTAGCAAAATTGGAAACTTGGATTAAAACGCAGTATTGTTTTAAGGTATAGGTTTTCGTATATAATGTATTTATTGTATGATTATAAAAGATACATTGCAAATAGGATTTTCTGGGTTAAAAGTTCAAGAAGGTTATGGAGTGGTGCTTCATGTTGACATTTAGAAGTCACATTTGCATATACATTTAGGATAGAAATGTGGGATATTTATGCACACTTTATGAATATCACTTTCATTCATTAAAGAAAGACCGTTCTTTCTTGATACGAATTGGATTTTCGACCAAAAACAACACGTGATACAATGTTTACAAGAATGTCGTGTCGCTGCGCAGAATTACCCGACGCGCAGAATTATTGGCCGACAAGGTAAGTATATGATGAAAACTGGCGTAAACCACAGTCCGTCTTATTGTATAATGTGGAGCCTGGATTGGTTATTAAATCACCATCATCATCATCGTCGTCGTCGTCGTCATTATTATTATTATTATTATTATTATTATTATTATTATTATTATTATTATTATTATTATTATTATTATTATTAAACGTACTGCTTGAGTTCTTTATTTTAGTCAGATTAAATCGGAATGCCTAAATTATTTGAATTTTGTATAATTTACTGTTGCAGTTCATTCCAAAGTTTTGTTCAACAGTTGCTTCTCTTAGTCTCGCACGTTACGGGATAATCTAAGTTAGGTACGATGTTCTGAGTTAGCTACGATGTTCTTTGCTGTTTTTATTCCCAAAGTGTTCTAGACACACCTTTGCAGGTGATGTTGGACGAACATTGCTGTCGGCACGTGTTGGGTTAATTCTGACACGCGGAAAGACGTTAATTAGAGCTTATGCTCCGTATAACTATAATTACTTAACGAGCGAACGAACCTAGACACTCCTACCAATCACTACACACACTGACGTTGCACAGCGAAGACTATAGATTGATACGAGATGCCATTAAATTGGTCGTTATTAGCAGCAAGAGGCATTTACTGCACAATCTGGTGCAGGAAGCAGTATTTACAATGTATGCATCGAAGTCGGCATTTTTATTTTAAGCAGATTCGAATACAACAAATAAATTTTTAAATATATCAAGATTTTTGTTTTGTTTTGAAATGAGCATGAAGTGTTTACCATTGTAAATTCTCAATTTTTGATATTTTTTTTTATTATATAGCTTTCCCTACAATTTTCCCATCCGTAGGTATACTTACGCAAGATAAAAAATTTATTTATGTAAGTTCAAGACTAATTTCTTTTTATAATGAAATTACTTGTCAGTTACTTGACGGTCCATCTGTTTTAAATTATTTTTTTTGTTGTTATTAATTCATAACTGGTATGGGTTTACCTGGCGCACCTGTCTCACCTGTCGTATGACAAATTACTGTCTGGCGGAAACGAGCCTATGAGCGCCCTCTGGCGAATGGGTTATAGCGACATTTTGGATAGAAATGTGACAGGTTAACAAGGTTTGATCGTCTCCACTTGTTCCTGTAAAATCAGATGTGGTAGGTAATATATTTATATAACGATTGTGTTTGCGATGCTTCAATTTTATGCATACACATTTATTTATACCAAACAGCAATCGAATGATTTACTTTCCAATGATCAGTGTATCTCACGGTCCAGTTAAGATGTCAATATTCCTTAAGTAGGAGAAAAGTTGTCGCTTCCGGTATACTTCCTGTTTCTTATTGCTAAAGCTATGCACATTAGAATTATTTTTCATGTAGTACAATGTTGATCAGACCTTATGGGGCTTTTTCAGTCATGAACCGCATATGCGGGACAATTAGCCACGATCTCACCTTACTAGCCTATACAGGTAGGCAGGTGTGGCCCTCTTGTTAGTGTCAGTGTCATATAATTTTGTTATGTATATGCACTTTCGGGTTAATCAGTGATACAGTATGCGTTTACACTTCTCATTTATTACAATTTGCAGAATGTTAGAGCCTAGGTAAAGCATATTTAGTTGAACTAAATCGGGTGGAAGGACTTTGCCCTTTGTTTATTTTTCAAGAGTTGTTATTATACTCACTTGGTGAAACCATTGTATTCGATATGGACGTCTGTTTTCAAAAACCAAACTATCCAATATATACACCAGTTTCCAACAACCAATCTAATATCTAATACCAGTTTCTTAAAACCAGAGCAGTAATGCAGAGCCCTTTTAAGAAGTTTGGGGGCCCTAGGCAGAAACTAAAACCATAAAGCAGGGGTCAGTTACCAGGCAAAGTAGGCGAAAAAGTCACCTGAAAGCTAGCCATCTTCTGTTAGGAAAGGGAAAACGACTTTGTCCTCTGATTTTTCAGACATAATATGACTGTAGATTAGGACTTTGAGATGCCCCCTCGCTGTAACCAGTAAGTTCTGGCACTGTTGTAACCCAACACAAAATGTATTTACGTGGTGTTTATACCAAACAGCTTATGGTGACAAAGAAATTCTTGCACATTCACATGCAAGTTTTAATAGCTAACTGACCATTAACCCTTTTCCGGAGCAAGATATTACTGCTTAATTTCATGAAGTTGGGCCTACTGTACTGTTATGAAAAAATATACCAAATTCTGTTTCGAAATTTAAACATAAATATGCACATAGTAATTTGCTTTTAAAAATATGATCGGTGAAGAGCATTTTCTAAAATATATCCTATTTTTAATAAATGGAGATTTTAACAGCCTTATTTGCGTATTTTCATCGAACATCAGTTTGAAACCATAAATGAAATTGTAATGGTGGACATTGCTGGTGTATATGATTAACCACTTAATTAAACTGTGAAAATATGAAAAATATATATAGTAATGAAGCAAATAATATTTAACCAATGGATGTCATTATTTACAGTAGTTAGACAAACCATAAATATGCAGTACTTTTAATAGATTTTTGTAACGCAAGCATGAAAGTGTGTAGTTCGAGAAAAACCCGCCATCTAAAAATAGATGTACTTTCTCTGTGCAAGACCAATTCTTGGATTTTTGGTTGGGGGTAAAAAGGGTCCAGTTTAGTTATATATAGACTTTAGTGTTTCAATGTATTGTCTATGAAAAGTTACAGAAATGTTTTATCGGTAACAATGAAATCAGGATGAACAGTATGGTTTGAAGTCACTTGTACATTTATTCCTATGTACATGTATTAGGGGCTGTTTCAAAGAATGCTAGATATCTTTTTGACTGCAATTGTACACAGAACTTAAGAAAATAAAATAATTAAGCAGTAGTTTATTAAGCATTTTTACCAACTTTCAGTTACAAGACTCTAAAATTAATTGCAATGTATAGCTTCAGATGTGCTTTTTAAGTCATATAGCCAACATATACAACACTGCATTTACTTCATTTCAAAAACACATATACTATGTATGAATAGAATGGGTATGAATATAATTTTTTTATACACATACAAAATATATTGATACTCACAAATAATACATTTTTTTTCAACTTGAAAATAAGACATTGCTTAAAACACTTAAAAGCATACCAAGAAATAGAGCACATCATTAAAATAAGATAATGCAGCTTTCTATCTCTTTTTCTCTCTCTTTCTCTCTCTCTCTCTCTCTCTCTCTCTCTCTCTCTCTCTCTCTATATATATATATATATATATATATATATATATATATATATATATATATATATATATATATGTCCTGTTTATTTTTTCAGTCTCCCTTCTCCTTGTTTAACTCCCACTTTTCCCTGTTCTGAGCAAAAGGAGAAGTCACTTCTCCCTAAAATTTAAGTCTAACTTGACCCCTGTTAAAGTAACTAGAAATGGGCCTCAGTCGCTCATTCTCAGATATAGAGTACTGTGATGTGTCAAATTTTGAAAACTCTTAGAAGCTTTGGTAAAAGGAAGTGTATCAAAGTCAACTCAATTAAAGTAGAAAGGGTTAGAGATAGTTAGATGATTATTTTCATTTCATCTCTGAATGTCAAAAGGGAATTCGTTCTAGCCGCCATAACATGACTGAGTCAGATGCTATGGCACAAGAGAATGACTTAAGACCTTTCCCCAAAATCGACCGGTTAAAAGGCGGCAGCTGGCTATAGATGATTGTTCAAAGTAATGTTAATTACGGCATGATTAGTTGTTTAGTTGTCTTGTCAATCCAAAAATTCTATGGAACAGGTTTAGGAAACAGTCTATTCCGATTGGTTAATATGGATTTATGGGCATAACTCTGTAGGAAATTAAAGGTTTTACTTTAGGAAAATTTTTTAGTCTTTAATCTTTCGCGAGGAAAGTTAAATGATTCTGGGATTGTGTAAGATGTTATCTCGTGATTTGGCAGTAAAGCGAGAGTTTTGTCACATCGAGTAGGCAAACTCTACATTTTGAATTCGTAAAAAGTACGTCTTCATTATTGAGTAAGGGGCCAGATAGTTGTCTCAGTTAGGAGATAGACTATACGTGAGATTCGTGGAAACGAAAAAAAGAAACGGCAAAAGGAAACAGCTTTCCTGGATTCACATGAGAAATCCCTGAACAATCACAGGACCAGAACAAATTCTACGCAGAAATCTAAGTCCAGAGACGATTGTTAAGTCAGAGTTCGACGGACAAGAGTCCAAGACGAAACAGCTAGACAAAGATCGACAGAGCAGGGACGATTGGAAGTCTTGATGTCCGCATAAAATAGGTGATGAAGTCTCTCATCGTTGCACTCAAAGGTCACATCTCATTGGCAATAAAGATAGTAATTTAACGTTGAAAGTAATTTTACATTTAAAGAAATTTGTATTGTCTTTTTATTTGAGTACATGTTAGTACCATTTTCCTTCTTTTGTAATCAAGTCATTGATTTCTTTTCATTTTAAATTCTGTTGATAAACTGATTAAATTTTATATTTGTTCATTGAAAGGGGTCTCGTTTTGTTATTTCTTCAATATATTTGTTCAGTGATCTGCATTCTTCTTTCTATCTATCCACACTGGGTAAACTACACTACGGAGGTCATTCCCTAGCAACGAACCGTAGTGAAAGAGGTTGGTGTGGTTTGCACGCCGCCAATTTGTCACAAGTACTGCATTGCATTCCATGTACATGTCATTTTATTAAATTTATTAATATAGTACTATACCATTAACAACATTCACCAAAATTTTCTTTTTGGTCACCGTGGGGGCTCTTTGCTGTGCAGGGCTCTAGGCACGTGCCTATGCCTTAAAACAGCACTGCAGTAATGGTATCAGTACACAGAAATTGTTTGATTTTTCATAACATGAAACAGTATTTTGTTTGAGTGCTTGCTGTCATAATCATTAGTTGATCATGGTGATGGTGAATTTAATATTATTTTAGCTAAAAAAGAGTCCCCAATTATATGAATGAAAGGATTATTAGTTATTAATTTTATTATAAGTAAATAATGAGTATTGACTTTGATATTTGTATATAATCAATATTAAAATTCAGTTATAACATCAGTATTGCCATGAGATCATGCCGTACCTTTTTCTGTCCTGATTGTACTGCTGGTTATATCACATTTTGTAACAGGTCTGCTTGCAAGACCAGAGACTGAGAGTCTGTTTCTGTCATAGTTGTGGATTTGGTTAAGAAATTCAGAGATGCTATAAAAGAAGCTAAGAAGTTGGATATAAAACTCACTCTATTTTTACTTGTGCAAATCTTTTGAAACTGCTCCTGTGGCCTAGTGGTTACAGTGTTTGCTCCTGATGCAAGAGGTAATCTGTTCGAACCGAGTCATACCAAAGACTTCTAAAAATGGTACTAACAGCTGCATCGCTAGGCACTTAGCATTAAGAGGTTAGTGTTAGGACTGGTCGGCCTGGTGTCAGGATAATGTGACTGGGTGGGACATCATGCTTTGTGTTTGCAGCATGATGCCCCAATACTAGACATCACTTTAATCTGTCATATTGTAGATGTCATAGAAATATGACTAAATAATTGTTAAAGCTACATTAAAAATCTAAATCACACACACACACACACACACACACACACACACACACACACACACACACACACACAAATCCTTTGTTCAGATTGACAAACTCATCTTGACAGTGCAGAGGTACATCATAATCTTATGCTAATGTCTAGTTTTAGTAGCTGTGCTGTGATATGCTGAAAAAAATCATGCTGCAAATCAACTAATTTCGAAAGGTAGAAAAAGGGATGGCTACAATAGGAAGTTTTGTTTTTCACCACAACTATACCCAGAAAAATATTTTGCTGAAACTAAAAGAAAATGTATCACCTTTGAAGCACTGATTGCTTTGTATAAATACTAAGCAAATGAGAAGTTTGTCTCAATCAATATTTTACAATTCTTTGATGTTACTGCCACAATAATAAACCAACATTTATTTGGTCTTCCAAAATTGGCTTTTAGCAGTGACTTTACTAACACATGAACCCTTTGTCAAAGCAAGCCAACTACAATCTTTAGTAAAACAAAGTACCTTTAATGAAAGGAAGTCAGTACCAAACTGAAATAAAAGCAATTGAATTTGATCGATTAATTGCATTTTCCAAAGAGACTGAAACACGTTAATTGTGCAGTGAAAGTTTCTTTTTGTAGGAAAAATACTTAAGCTTGCGGTCACTATTAATGTTGACATAACACAGCAGGCTTAATTTTAAATCTTTTGAAAGCATAGATATTTGATTTTCAGATTAATTGATAGTTGGACATTTCGCAAAGATATTTAATGAACTTTTTTATTTGTTCACGTTTTTATTTCTCTTGGTAGTCCCAGCAAGATGATTGCTGTCTCCACTCTATAGTCACATACTACTGGCCATAAGAAATGTATTAGTGAATTGTTAACGACAGTGGGATGTAGATCAAATGAGGAGTAACATAATTGTGTACTCTTTGTGGTTTCTAACAGGATGTGAGTGAGATATAAATTTTCTAATGGGATGTTTCATATGCATTAAATATAGTACTAAATGAATTCTACAACACAATTGTAAGTTGTCAATGTATTTCAGACTAGTTATGGTTTCATTTAAGATTTCCATTGTTTATTTTCTCGTATTGTAAATCCTACTAACTGATGACAGGTCACCTCTTATGAATTTCATGTGTGTGTGAATTTAATTTTCTATTTAAAAAAAACCCATCTCAACATTTGCTTAAGTAGACAATATTACATTGGTCCAGAGGGTGTTGAGATAAAAGGGTAGAATTTATAACGAAAATGGCAACATTTTTGTAAAAATTGATTACAGAATAATGATGTTTTTATTTTTTGCAAGCTTTTTAAAATCTAGCAACATTCTTGTGTTCTCGTACCAAGTCATTATTGGGGCCCAAGTGGCAGAGAAAGCTTGCCAGTAGGTTCTTGTGGATTGGTGACTGGCTCTTTCCAGGGTTTTTCTGGGTTCTTCATCCATCATTTATACTGCCCGCCATGTATAACCTATCTTGAACTGAAAAATGTTAAAACCTATAACAGCAACAACCAAGTCATTATTTGCTTATGTCAGGTCATTCTTTGCATAGTGCAAGGTTGTTTTATGCAAACATCTAATGTTTTTTTGAATTGCAAATTGTCCTTTTCATTCCTTGCAATTGTGTACTAAGACTTATGCACTTAATTTCAGTATCTTTTATGATCAGAAGTTTCAATATAACTGTTCCCAAACCATTATACACAGGGTGGCTAGTCACTGCAGGGCTCAAATTTAACACAAATTTTTTTGTAGCCAGAAGGACTTGTATGCTGAGAAATTTACTAGTTCCCCCAAATTTTTGCTAGTCCTGTCCACAAAACAATGTCTCACTTGTATTGAGATAACAACAATATTATTCATAAATAGCATTATCATATGAAACATAGAACTACATAGCTATAAATCAAATCCTGCTTCAAATCATCAATCTGTCAATTGGCATTTCTTGTTTCTCAAGATAATCTGGATCCAATTCCAGCAAAGGATCCAATTGTCCTTTTTCATCCTCCACCTTCACTCTGGGTCCATAAGGGTTTGTTTGGTCTCCTTACTCATTTCCTTGAAACATTCCACAAATTTATTGCTGGTGATGAATCATATGTTGGAATATCATTTGTATGGAACATTATAAAGAGTAGGTAGAACAGAACCCAGTCACAAACATGATCTCCTGTCACTCTTCACCATTTTCATCTCTGAGAAACCCCTTTCATTATCAGCATAGTGGGCTGGGATTGTCAGGATAGGATCAATCAATGCCAGATGGGGGTAATCTAAAGTATTTTTGTTATTGTATGATTTTTTTCCTTCAGATTATTTTTTTTTCTTCTCAACATCAAGCTTGCATCAAGCACTTGTGGTGGTCAAAGACATTTTGATTTAATTTTTTCAAGATCTTACAAGTGGTTGATTCTTTTGGTGGTATCTGCATAACTGCTTTTCTCTCTGAACTTTATTTTGTGTTGCCCACAGCTTTTATGCACATTAACTGATTCAGTTTTAAAGTTGGAGCAACCTGCAACAAAACTAGATGTTTTCTCTATGTTTGATTTTTCGAATTCCAACACCAGTTATATTGCATAACATTCTTTTCTTCATCACAATTCAGCAATTCCCTGTCTTTTGTACATGTCTCCTGAAACGTTTGATTACACTTTTCACTATCATAAAAATTATTCCTCTCTTTTATGTCATTTTCATTCAACTTTTTTTTTTCCAGTGGATGAACACCTATAAAATACTACATTTTGCCTGTTATAAGAATCAAATTGTATTGTTTTGAAATAGAACACTTTACAGTATAGCTGATGCAAATAATTTAAAGTAAGAAAATGAATGTCACAGTGACCTTTATATAAGTCAGTGCAAGAAACACCATTTCTAAACATTTGCCTCTACCTCCCTCATTAAATGGTCTCTTCCTGATAAAGACTTTAACACTTGTTCTGCAGGATCAAAGCAGTGGCTCTTGTAAACACTTACAAAATATTAGCATCAGAAGATAGTGTTACTTTCAGCTTAGAAAATGTATGTTCTCATCAAAGGAACCCATCTGAATCGGCATGTTCTGTATAACACCTCCAATTATGGTCTCATTAATAGTGAAAGTGTGGTAATTTTTGATAATTAATCAGACCTCAGTGTATTATTAAAATTAATAATAAGGCGGAACATGTTTAAATCTTAGATTCACATGCTCAGAGATTTTAATTCCCAACAACTGTTCAGCATTCTGCTTATATATCTCCACATGTATTCAAATATATGTTCATTCTTGTAAGGGAAAAAAATATAAAATCTATTATCATCATTTAAAAAGTAGTTATAGAAAGGATGTGTAAAAAAATTAATTGTAATAAATTGATCTAATTCTTATCATTATTTTGATGCAAGTGTAAAATATGTAGTTACTTGTTTGTGACTGGAACAATTGACTAATGAGCAAAACAAAAAAGAAAAACTTAATCAAACAAACATGCAAACTTTAATTTTTTTGAATAGCTTTCCCAGTGTTCATTTGTATGGTATACCACTTTGTAGTTTATTTATGTGATTGAGTGAATAAAGTGTGATATCACATCATTTTCATTTAATTCTTTATCATATTGTTAATGACAGGACTATAAGTGGTGCTGTTCCAGAAATGCACAAAATCTGATGGCTTCTTGTTATAGAAATGCACACCTTTCCAAAGCAGATATTGACTTTATCTTCTCCTGCTAATATTTTTGGACTGATGACAATGGTCACAGCTTTGATTCTACAGGACACCTGCCAAAGTCAAGTCTTTTCCTAGGGAATGGCATAAACAAACCCTGACTGTTGATAACCAAAACTTACTAGCACATCCCCCTATTAATGTTATGAAAGTAACTAGTCTGACAGGAAATCTACTAGCCTTGGGCTAGCACTGTTAATCAGCACCACACCTTCATGCAGAACAAAATTTTGTTCCTTCAAACTGTATTGCCCACAGCATTGTGCACATTTTAAGTTTTAGATGGTTAACAAGATAATCAATTGAGGATTTTGGATTAACAACAAAATACTGTTGGTATTAATACTTAATATTTAATGATGTATGATTTAACTAATACATGAACTATGACCCATACATGGGTGTATGGGTCCAAATATTGGACAAATTAACATAATTCACATGAACCTACTAATGCAAAAATACAAATAAAAATATATGATCTTATGCTACAAGGACAAAAAAGAAAGAACAATTTACAAAATAAAAACAGTTGAGTTTTACACAATAACAAAAGAAGTATTCACTCAAAATAGTGAACTGATATTTTACTCAAATAGTAAAACAAAAATATTCATTCAAAATAGTGAACTGATATTTTACTTAAATAGTAAAACAAAAATATTCATTCAAAATAGTGAACTGATATTTTACTTAAATAGTAAAACAAAAATATTCATTCAAAATAGTGAACTGATATTTTACTTAAATAGTAAAACAAAAATATTCATTCAAAATAGTGAACTGATATTTTACTTAAATAGTAAAACAAAAATATTCATTCAAAATAGTGAACTGATATTTTACTTAAATAGTAAAACAAAAATATTCATTCAAAATAGTGAACTGATATTTTACTTAAATAGTAAAACAAAAATATTCATTCAAAAAAGTGAACTGATATTTTACTTAAATAGTAAAACAAAAATATTCATTCAAAATAGTGAACTGATATTTTACTTAAATAGTAAAACAAAAATATTCATTCAAAATAGTGAACTGATATTTTACTTAAATAGTAGAATGATAATAATGCAGATATCACAAGATCTCTCTTTATTTCCTAAACACTTGGTATAACAAGACCCCATGGCCAAATAATTTCATGTATGGAGCAACACAAACACTCCCTCAACATCACACTTTGCTACAAGTTTCACTGACCCAATAAGCAATGGTTATAGTTAGTCATTGGCCACAATTGATTCCTAGGTCAAACAAACAATTAGCACCCATCACTTTGATCTACAATGCCCATCACTTTGGTCTACAATGCCCATCACTTTGGTCTACAATGCCCATCACTTTGGTCTACAATGCCCATCATCAGCTACTTGACTATAACATGCTTCACTCATCTGCACCACCACCATCTAAACAGCTCTGTTGCCAGCCCCATCATCAGCTTCAAATCCACTATGGCCAGCACCACATCCATCATGGTCAACTTCCATGGTCAGCTCTTTAGCAGGTACCTCAACCCTGACCACCATGGTCATCTCCACAGCTACCTATTCTGATCACCATGGATCAGCTCTGATCACCATGGTTAGGTCTGATCACCATAAATCAGCTTCACAGCTGTCATGGTCAGCTCTGATCACCATAGTCAGCTCTGATCACCATGGTTAGGTCTGATCACCATGGATCAGCTCCACAGCTGTCATGGTCAGCTCTGATCACCATGGTTAGGTCTGATCACCATGGATCAGCTCCCCTCATCATCATCATCATCATCATCATCATCATCATCATCATCATCATCATCATCATCATCATCATCATCATCAGCTGAAAATACATCTAATACCATATACTATACATTACATGGGTATATACGTAACATGTAATAATGTTATATATGGTAAGTTATAAACAATGCATTATCGGTCTTTCATTGCAAAAAAATAAACAATGCATTATCAGTCTTTCATTGCAAAAAATTAACAGATTCAGAAGTGAACCTGTGAATCATATGATTCCTATAGCATTAAAATGTTTCTTAATTAAATGCAACTTTGTAAAGTTCTCGCTAAGTCACAGACACAAATAGAAAATATTAGCATTATACTATGCAAGTTAAAACTACAGAAATAAAAAAAATAAAAGTGGTAGTAGAATAGATATAACTTAAAATACACATAAGAACTAAATAAATAACTTACCTCTACAGCTGAAGATATGCAGGTCTCTAAGTACACTGCAGACTGATAAAATGTTCTGTAATGTGTCTATCTAATCTTACTATAAGGCATTTATACACAATGTAACTTTACCTCATCTGTTTTACATCTGACATAAGGTGGAATATGCCATATTATGAAGCTGTGTGTCAGTCTCTATGTTGCTAAATTCTTTTCCACCAGAATAACTTGTGTTGTCCACCTCTGAAAGTTATTATTCTTAGTGGGTAGTTTGGGGTAAGGCCTGTCGATTTTGGGGTCACAAGGTCATTAGTCAAGGTCACTAAGACTGATTGATGGAAGATAAATGGTTTCTGCACAATAGGTCACTCTCCAGCAACTGCAGCTTTTGATGTGCTTTGATGTCAAGGTCACAAAAGAAGGAAAATCGTTTCAGCTGAATATCACTTGTTCAAATTCAGTCCTGTGCTGAACTTTGTGAATAGCTTGCACTTTCAGTTATTGACCATGCTCCTTTGTCAGTTTGTATTTTTCTGTGTACTGTGCAACTGAATATCATGTTTTACCACTGAAAGAATTACACATTTAAGACAAGTCCTGATGTGCATAAGTAAAGTCCCAACAATGATGATAAAATTTGATTCAGTTGGAATTCCATTTTATACTAATATTTATATTTGTAGAATTGGAGTATCTTTCTTGTTCTCCTTTTCTTTCTGTTTTAAACCTCCAATGTTAAATCGGCTGGAATAGATTTTCTTCATTAAATCGGATTGAATAGAATAGATTTTTTCCATTAAAGCAGATGGAATAGAATAGAATTTTGATGTTAAATTGGATTGAATAGAATAGATTTTCTATGGTAAATTGGATTGAATAGCATAGATTTTCTATGTTAAGTCAGATGGAATAGAGTAGATTTTCTGTGCTAAATCGGATGGAATAGAATAGATTTGCTACGTTAAATTGGATGGAATAGAATAGATTTGCTACATTAAAAATCAGATGGAACAGATTTTCTAGCATAGCATAAAACAGATTTTGTATGACCAATATTCGTAAAATATTCTGAACATGCAACTCAATTTGCAGTTATTACTTTTAATATGTAATGTTATTGAAATGTTGGCAAGCTTATAGAGAAAGCACAAGTTTAGAAATAATGATAGTTCAGTCATTTCAGCCATATACTGATCAAGGTTTGATGTCTAGCTGGAGTTTCAAGGTCAGCATGTTATGAGAATAGGCATTGAAGCTAGAGTTTCAAGGTCATCATGGTATGAGAATAGGCAATGGAGCTGGAGTTTCAAGGTCAGCATGTTATGAGAATAGGCAGTGGAGCTGGAGTTTCAAGGTCAGCATGTTATGAGAATAGGCAGCGGAGCTGGAGTTTCAAGGTCAGCATGTTATGAGAATAGGTAGTGGAGCTAGAGTTTCAAAGTCAGCATTTTATGAGAATAGGTAGTGGAGCTGGAGTTTCAAGGTCATCATGATATGAGAATAGGCAGTGGAGCTGGAGTTTCAAGGTCAGCATGTTATGAGAATAGGCAGTGGAGCTGGAGTTTCAAGGTCAGCATGTTATGAGAATAGGTAGTGGAGCTGGAGTTTCAGGGTCAGCATGTTATAAAAATAGGTAGTGGAGCTGCAGATTCAAGGTCAGCATGTTCTGAGAATAGGCATTGGAGCTGGAGTTTCAAGGTCAGCATTTTATGAGAATAGGCAGTGGAGCTGGAGCTTCAAGGTCAGCATGTTATGAGAATAGGCAGTGTAGCTGGAGTTTCAAGGTCAGCAGGTTCTGAGAATAGGCAGTGGAGCTGGAGTTTCAAGGTCAGCAGGTTCTGAGAATAGGCATTGGAGCTGGAGTTTCAAGGTCAGCATGTTATGAGAATAGGCAGTGTAGCTGGAGTTTCAAGGTCAGCAGGTTCTGAGAATAGGCAGTGGAGCTGGAGTTTCAAGGTTAACATATCTTGAGGATAGGTGGCTGTTCTCTGTGTTGGCTGTTCTCTGTAGGGTGTGTACATTAGAAGACTAACACTGAAGATTTACTCTACAATTTGACATAACCAAGGTTGCAAGAAATCAATAGCTTGAATGATGGCATGTCAGCAAAGATATATTTTGATGAATCCATTTCAGAGCATTGAGTTAGCTTTGTCAACTATCAGCAAAGAAGATTTGTGATAACTGTTTCTGTTCATAGGAGAAATAATTATTTCTATTGAGTACTAGTTCTCTACTAGTAATTCATGTGAAGTATTCAAGGGAATTGGCTGTCTTAATGCTGTTATTGTAAAGTAGGAATACTCATAACAGGATTAGACCTGGATTTGACATTGCAGTCACATAATGCACATGTTTCCCCCTCAGATGTTGCACCTAGCTAGTTTTTGATTATATTATACAGCATATCAAGGACAGATATCAGGATAAGCCTGATGTAACAATAAACTGTTAGGGTGCAAAAGTTGCAGTCTGAATTAAGCCAGAAATCATGTACTTTCTTACACTTGGCTACAGTTGCATCCAAGCTACCAGTTATAGCAACTTCAGCACAGGTCTGAATCTCATTGAAATCATTATATTTCTGTCTAACTACAAAACACTTGTCTAAATTTGCAAACAGCATTTTGTCCAAGTCTCTTGATTTCCAGTGCACAGGCAAAATATATACTGCAACAACCAGAAATTAAATCTAAGAACATTGATTGCCCTGGGCTTTGCCAATGTCCCAAATTGCAATTGTGTTTTTCCTATCAGCAACAAAAATATACCTTCTGGCCATATTTTTGGCTGATAAAAATGTACAGACTTGAGTTTGGAGTGGAGAAATTCAAAGGCACCATGACCTGAAGCTGCAAACTTGGATATAAAAATGCACTGGAATTAATTGTTACATACACATAACCTTATGTCCTAGGAACAAACCACCCTAACAGTTTATTGTTACATCAGGCTAATGCTGCTATCTGGCCTTGATATGCTGTAATATAATCAAACTAGCCATGCAACTGACTAGCTACAATCAACATCTGAGGGGAAACATGAAATGACTACAGTTGACCACACAACAGCAATTTAAAAAAAAAACATTAAAAAACCCAGAAAAATAGTTTTGCTGAAACTTTAATGACAATAATTTCAATAACACATACACCTTGATCAAAGAAGTCAGCAACAAACTAAAATTTAAAAAAAAGCATTGCTTCAGTTTTCATAGTGATTAGAACATATTTATTTTGCCACAATAGTTTCCTCCTCCCAACAAAAATGTGTATGTCTGCAATTTTATGTGTCCCAAATCAAAAGATTACATCCAAATATACATAAGTGTTTCAGAGATCTCTGCGCTATCTTCTGGTCTCAGGTCACCTTCAGCAGCCATTGATTATTGGACATATCCTTTTAGTGCATGAAATTCATGCAGGTCTGCTGATCAGGTTATTTCAATGTGCTGTGACAATTACAAAGTAGGTATGTAGTAGCATTTTGCAGCATATCGGTATAACCATGGCCATTTGGTGCCAATCAAAAGTAAAAGTAAAAAATGTTTTTGCAAAGTGTGGGGACATGATATGATTAAGAAAAAAAGAGTGAGAATATACATCAGTGCTGGGTAGATGCATATGAATGGCTGAAATATGACCCTGGACACATGTTGTACTTTTCTGTGCCTTGTATTCAGAGATAAACATAAATACACAGGGTACTTCATTATGATTCATTGATGGGTGCAGAAACATTCATAAATTGTCACAGAAATCATATTAATGATGTTACTCCTTAACTCTATAGACATAATCCATGAGATTCTGTAAAGCATGTTGTGTGTTGGACAAAAGTCTTTTGGACCTAGATCTAATGAATCATCTGTAGAATCAAAATAGAAATTCTAAACTTTCTTTGAGTTTTGTTGGTGAATTTCAGTTGCAATTATTTTGATTTGATGTTTAAAGATTAATAAAAAAGGAATTAAAAACAGGACTGACTTCTGTATGACCAAAGGGACAAAATGTACAAGGCTGAATGGACAGGAAGTACACCCACAGTTATCAGGTTTCTATTTAACAAGAAGTTGGGGAGGTGGAGAATTTGGTAAAGTGTCAAAATCCATGACAGTTTGTGAGATTTATGACATCTTTGCTAACCAAGGTTCTGATGCAATAACCCTATCTACACCTTGGCTTATCCAGCAGATATTTTTTCAGGTTTGTGAATTTCATTGGATGCAGTGGTAAGCCACATCATCCAATTAAAATTAAGTTGTTCAAATTTGCTACATGTTTAAGACAAGGGTAGCACACAACTTGAATGGACTAATAAATAAGCAGTATTCCAGTACCAGTCTGTGTTTATGTAAATTGCATCCACCATTTTCTGCCAATGAACATTGCACTAACATAGATGTCATTAGGACAAAGCACCAGTATCTTCTATCCACCATATCATGTTGGAACTTTGGCTAGCAAAGATGGATTCAGGAAGGCAGTGATAAATCTGGTAACTGGATTAGCATTGTGAAACATTTTGGTAACTGAGTTATTCTTTTTAATACTAACTTGTACTGAAACAGTATTAAAAAGAATGACCCAGTTACCAAAATTTGTCACAATGCTGATCCAGTTACCCAGATTTACATTTGCCTTCCTGAATCAATCTTTGTTAGCCAAGGACAAGTCTCAAAGTTTGAAATTCAACATTAAAGGAAAATAGCCACAATTACTGTGCACATATTCCTTATTCATAGTTCTCATTAAGATATTGCTTTAATTGGTCTGAAAATAATTTTATATATCAAATTAATTTTATATAGCAATATAGATGATATGGCAATATAGCTAATCATCAATTCAGGATAAAGTGACTGGGTAGGAAATGATGCTACATGTCTGTGGCTTGATGCCTTGGTGCTAGACATCACTATAAACTGCCACACTGCAGACATAGCAAAATGACTGAAATTTAAAAAAAAAACCTCAACATGCACACACACACACACACACACATTATATTTGAAGATCACATGTATATGTATTAGCATATCAATTGCATATATCCTTTCCAGAAGTTAACTTCACTTCTTTTAGTTACATTAATTCTGTCCTTCACTTATAGAATTTTTATCTTTTCTATTGGAGGTTCAAATGTTGTTATGAAAATGTTGATGTTATCAATGGTTAGTCATAAAAATGATTTTGACCAGACTGTATATGTGTGTGTGTGTGTGTGTGTGTGTGTGTGTGTGTGATATTTATAATACACCTGAGTGATGGATAACATCTTGACTGAGTTTGTTACCACTCTAGAGACTATTCATGATCCAAGTTTAGTCTATATTTTGGTTTAAATCATTTATGAGCAAGATCCTTGCATATTAATGAGATGATTTGGCATTTGACTGGTAGAGGTTGTTGACACTTTAGCTACTCTGTTTCTGATTATATTTTTTCTCAAACTTGACAGAAAGGCTTAAATCTTACGAATGTGTAAGATTTTTTCTTTATGAGGAGGATCTGTGCGCCTTAATGATGAGATCTTGAATATAATTGGCTGAACTTATTACATAATTTTTCTGACCAAATTTGTTTTGCAAAATTGGTAAAAATAGGCTAATATTAAGATGTATGATTTTGTTGAGTAAGACCAGTACATGTTAATGAGCAATAGCTATGCATGTTCATAAGCAAGACTGCTACAGCTACAGGAGCAAGACCTCTACAGCAAGACCAGTACATGTATATGAGCAAGAGCTGTACATGTTTATGAACCAGACCAGTACATGTTTATGAACAAGACCAGTACATGTATATGAGCAAGAGCTGTACATGTTTATGAACAAGACCAGTACATGTATATGAGCAAGAGCTGTACATGTTTATGAACCAGACCAGTACATGTTTATGAACAAGACCAGTACATGTATATGAGCAAGAGCTGTACATGTTTATGAACAAGACCAGTACATGTTTATGAACAAGACCAGTACATGTATATGAACAAGAGCTGTACATGTTTATGAGCAAGAGCTGTACATGTTTATGAACAAGACCAGTACATGTATATGAGCAAGAGCTGTACATGTTTATGAACAAGACCAGTACATGTATATGAGCAAGAGCTGTACATGTTTATGAACCAGACCAGTACATGTATATGAACAAGAGCTGTACATGTTTATGAACAAGACCAGTACATGTATATGAACAAGAGCTGTACATGTTTATGAACAAGACTAGTACATGTATATGAACAAGACCAGTACATGTTTATGAACAAGAGCTGTACATGTTTATGAACAAGACCAGTACATGTATATGAACAAGAGCTGTACATGTTTATGAACAAGACCAGTACATGTATATGAACAAGACCAGTACATGTATATGAACAAGAGCTGTACATGTTTATGAACAAGACCAGTACATGTATATGAGCAAGAGCTGTACATGTTTATGAACAAGACCAGTACCTGTTTATGAACAAGACCAGTACATGTATATGAACAAGAGCTGTACATGTTTATGAACAAGACCAGTACATGTATATGAACAAGAGCTGTACATGTTTATGAACAAGACCAGTACATGTTTATGAACAAGACCAGTACATGTATATGAACAAGAGCTGTACATGTTTATGAACAAGACCAGTACATGTATATGAGCAAGAGCTGTACATGTTTATGAACAAGACCAGTACCTGTTTATGAACAAGACCAGTACATGTATATGAACAAGAGCTGTACATGTTCATAAGCAAGATTTTTACATATTTATTAGCAAGACCTGGATATGTATATGAACAAGAAGAGCTGTACATGTTTATGAACAAGACCAGTACATGTATATGAACAAGAAGAGCTGTACATGTTTATGAACAAGACCAGTACATGTATATGAACAAGAAGAGCTGTACATGTTTATGAACAAGACCAGTACATGTATATGAACAAGAAGAGCTGTACATGTTTATGAACAAGACCAGTACATGTATATGAACAAGAAGAGCTGTACATGTTTATGAACAAGACCAGTACATGTATATGAACAAGAAGAGCTGTACATGTTTATGAACAAGACCAGTACATGTATATGAACAAGAAGAGCTGTACATGTTTATGAACAAGACCAGTACATGTATATGAATAAGAGCTGTACATGTTTATGAACAAGACCAGTACATGTATATGAACAAGAGCTGTAGATGTTCATAAGCAAGATTCTTACATATTTATTAGAAAGACCTGGATATGTATATGAGAAAGAGCTGTACATGTTTATGAACAAAGGGCTGTGCAAGTCCATGAGCAAGACCTTATGAGGAAGATCGAGCTGTACATGTATATGAGGTGATTGTGATGTGTCGAATTTTGAAAACTCTTAGAAGCTTTGTTTAAAGGAATTGTATCAAAGTCAACTTAATTAAAGTAGAAAGGGCTAGAGATAGTTAGATGATTATTTTCATTTCATCTCTAAAAGTCAAAGGGAATTCGTTCTAGCCAACATAACCGAGTCAGATGCTATGGTACAAGAGAATGACATAAGACCTTTCCCCAAAATCGGCAGGCATCTGGCTATAGATGATAGCTCAAAGTAAATGATTAATTAGGGCATGATTAGTTGTTTGTTTTCGAACAGGTTTAGGAAACTGTCTTTTCCGATTGGTTAATATGGATTTATGGGCGTAACTCTGTAAGAAATTAAAGGTTTTACTTTAAGGAAATTCTTTAGTCGTCTTCAATCTTTCTTCAATCTTTCGCAAGGAAAGTTAGCATGACTCCCAAATTCGTAGAAAGTACGTTTTCGTTATTGAGTAAGGGGCCAGATAGTTCTCTCAGTTAGGAGACGGACTATACGTGAGGTGAGGTTCGTGGAAACATAAAGAAACAGCAAAAGGTACGCAATCTTAGTTTCCCGATTTTAATATGTTATTTCATTTGTTGATCTATTTTGCAAATGTATTCTTGATATGATGTATGTATGTATTATTTCATTTTTCAGGATTTTAGTGAAATGCTAGTCATGACATTTTATCCTTTGATTTCCTAATTATCAATTCATTTGGAGAATTGGCAAGATTGAATGTAATAAAAATTTCATTAGGTTAGTTGAAAAGATTGCATGTAATTGAATCTTGAATGAATTAAGTTTAAGGAATGATGGGTAATATTTCATAGTTTTATGGACTAACTCTATCTAAAATGAGTATGACCTAACATTACATGTATATTCATATACTAGTTTGTAATATTTAATTGATCACTTAAGTGTATATCTATATGCTGGTTTGTAATATCTAATTGGTAGAGTAAACTATTTTAGAATAGTTAGATCTGAGGGTCTAAGCATATGTATCTTAAGACTGCTAGATTGGTAGAGTTACATACGAGTGGGGGTTACATGGTTACATACGGGTATGCTGAGTTGAATTTAATTGACCATCCCTAGTGTGACTGAATTAAGGTCAGGACAAGCATCCACCGACCCATAACATAACAGTTAGCTAACAGAAGTTACTTGCAGAATTTATGCCTTTTGTTTTCTGAGCTGAATTAATGTAAAATATATATATAGGAATGTGACCTATAGTCTATTTCGAGACATTTTTATTTATTGAAGGAAACAGCTTTCCTGGATTCACATGAGAAATCCCTGAACAGTCACAGGACAAGAACAATCTACTATGCAGAAATCTAAGTCCAGAGACGATTGTTAAGATGGACTCTTTCCAAGACGAAAAAGCTAGACAAAGATCGATGAAACGAACCGGAAGTCTTGATGTCTGCATTAATTAGGTGATGAAGTCTCTCATCGTTACACTCAAAGGTCACATCTCATTGGCAATGAGGAGAGCAATTTAACGTTGAAAGCAATTTTACATTTAAAGAAATTTGTATTGTCTTTTTTATTTGAGTATATGTTAGTACCATTTTTCCTTCTTTTGTAACTAAGTCATTGATTTCTTTTCATTTTAAATTCTGTTAATAAACTGATTAAATTTTATATTTGTTCATTGAAAGGGGGCTCGTTTTGTTATTTCTTCAATATATTTGTTCAGTGATCTGCATTCTTCTTTCTATCAATCCACACTGGGTAAAGTACACCGTGGAGGTCATTCCCTAGCAACGAACGGTAGTGAAAGAGGTTGGTGTGTTTTGCACGCCGCCAATTTGTCACAGTGATCTTGCATCAGTTTTGGATATTTAGTGGAAATATTTTTTTTAATATGATTTTAATCAGTCCTGGTAAAAAGTTTGTATTATGAAGCTTTTGGTTGAGTATGATTTTTATTGAAATTCAGACATGTCAGTGACATCATCTTGCATCTTATTGGCTGAATTTGTCAACAATAAAGCAACTGTATTTATGATCAGATTTGGGCTTGTTAAATAGCCTGATGCCATTAAGATGTTTGAGTGCAAAATCAACACACATTATTGATGTAATTGTGTATCAGATTGGCTGAGTTTGACCATTCTGGAGACCAGCTTCCAATTGGAAGTTGCTTCACAGAAAGCTTATGCATGTATTGTCATTGCCAATATGTGAGATCAGATTATGACATAACACCATTATCATTGTGCTTAGCAGTGCTTAAGCATAGGTACCCTGTTGACCAGAGGGCCCATTTTCTTGACAAGAAAAGAATTTTTCATTGTAAGAGGCTTTATAACTTAACTAACATAGGGCCTCATTTGTCCTAAATCTGGCACTGCCTGAGTGGCTGAGCTTTAATAACCCTAAATTTAGACTTAATTTCTTATCCAGTTTCATAAAACTTGGTAAATAGGTTCATATCATTGATAGCCTGGATGACTTAGATTATTAAACAGCATATTGATGGTACATTTATCATTGGAAGGAAATGTGTCAGGTTATAGTAAAATAGGTAAAATTAACAGTTGAAATAGTGTGTTGTTTTTATTCTTGTGAACAATATCATTCCTACTTGAATTGCTTGCTTTATTTGAATATCCATACATTATTTGTTTGGTTTTGATTTTTCATGACCTATTAGGGAGATTTTTTAGAATTGTCTGAGACTTGTCATTGTTTTTCAGCTGTGATGCAAATTGTTCAACCTAAGGTACAAGAATATCCAATTTATTTTACTTCTTTTTCTTTAGATTTTGAAGGAAGTATAATTTCATCATATAGTACTTGTAGTTAGTGAAGTGGTCTAAGCTGGACAAAGACCATAATAGCTTTAAAGATCTAAGATCTCTCTGGCCCTCATCTGTTAAGTATTTATTATTGCTGCTGCTACTGTTACTGTACTAATTGGACATGTTGCTACTTTCACTGCTACTGTACTACTTGGACAGGTATTGTTGCTACTGGTACTACTATGATAGTACTTAAACAGATGTTATTGCTACTAGTACTGCTACTGTAGTACTTGGACAAATGTTATTGGTACAGGTACTGCTGCCATATCACTTGGACATGTGTTATTGCTACTTTTTCGTCTACTTTACTATATCAACAGATGTTATTGCTACTGGTACTGCCACTGTACTACTTGAACAGATCTTATTGTGACTAGTACTGCCACTGTACTACCTGAACAGATGTTATTTCAACTGGTACTGCCACTGTACTATTGGACAGATGTTATTGCTACTGGTATTGTCACTGTACCAATTGGACATGTTATTGCTACTGATAGTGCCAATGTACTATTGGACATATGTTATTACAACTGGTACTGCCACTGTACTACTTGGACAGATGTTATTGCAACTGTATTGTACTATTCTGTAAATTGATTACACAGAGGATTAGCTTCATTTTTGCAATATTGCCTTTGAAGTGACTTTGTTAATTATGGAATGATTATCACATGTAATCATACAGCAAAATGTATATTATGATTGCTTCAGTAGATATTTTCTATTTTTGATAAAATTAGTGTCCTCAATTTATGTTTGAGGATGGATATGGGGAAAATTCATATAAAGGTAGAGGTATATTTTTAAGCATGGTTGTTACTCAGTCTTCAGGTAAATAATATTCACAAGTTAGACTCTGTGGCAGTAAAAAATATCATGTATGAAACACCCAAGAGATTGGAGCAACATTGGTTTGATTATTATCCATTACACAAATTCACAGACTCAGAAGGAAAGATCTTTTGCAGCTGTTGCAAACAATATCCAAAACTGGCATTGGTTGATATTCTTTGGAGCTGATGAATTCAGAGTAATCAATCATACTTCATGACAGTTTTGTATGCCCTAATGCCTGTCTCTATGCACACTAGTCAGAATTTACAGAAAATTCCCCATGTTTGAGTTGCTATCACTCACTAGGAAAGGTCATTTTTAAATTAATATGACAATGAAATGAAAAACAATAAATTACAGCTATCTCTAACACAGTCTACACTAGTCCAATATGGAAATGCTGTGCATGCTTCTAGAGCAGAACAATGATCAACTTGGTGCTATAATCATAAAAACACTTGGGGAGGGGGCAGGAGACTTTGTCCTGTCACTTAAAAAATAGCTTCTAGGGGCTTTATGCAGTCCATATTGTTAATGAATAATAGGGCTGGAAGCAAGGCCCCAGTGCATTGCTTTGCCCAGAGCCTACAATGTTGTTAAGATAGCACTGAGTATGGATTTTATCATATCAGCAAGAATTAGTTTATACAGGATACTCTGACAGTAGGGAACATCGGAAGATTCCTTCTGTGAATGATGTCACAACTAAGCGTTGACAGAGCTCTGGTTGACAGAACCACCATGGCGACTAAGGAAGATGATCTATATATCTGCATAGATCATTGTATAGTGTTAATTGTATACCTAGTAATGTTTTGATTTTTTTTGGATATATATGTATACCTGCAACTAATGTTTTGATTTTTTTTTTGGATATATAATTCAAGTCATATATATCCATTACATTAACTAATTTTCCTTTTATATATATATTAATAGCAGTAAAGTAATACATTAATTGCAATAAAGTAATACAGTAATAGCTGTAAAAGTAATACCTTAATATCAGTAAAAGTAACACGTTAATAACAGTAAAAGTAACACATTAATAACAGTAAAAGTAATACATAAAGCAGTAAAAGTAATACATTAATGGCAGTAAAAGTAATACATTAATGGCAGTAAAAGTTATATTTTGATGGCAGTAAAAGTAATACAGTAATAGCAGTAAAAGTAATACATTAATAGCAGTAATAGTAATAATTAATAGCAGTAAAAGTAATACATTAATAGCAGTAATAGTAATAATTAATAGAAGTAAAAGTAATACATTAATAGCAGTAATAGTAATAATTAATAGCAGTAAAAGTAATACATTAATAGCAGTAATAGTAATAATTAATAGCAGTAAAAGTAATACATTAATAGCAGTAATAGTAATAATTAATAGCAGTAAAAGTAATACATTAATAGCAGTAATAGTAATAATTAATAGCAGTAAAAGTAATACATTAATAGTAATAAAGTAATACATTAATATCTTATTGTGTATACATGCTTGGCTTACTTCTGAACAGTTCCATTACCTGCTAGACTGATATCTCAGATGCACATAAATACACAAAACAATATTTTGTTTCAACATATTTAGATTACATGTATGTTAACACATGAGCACTGATTATAGGTAACATGGGCAATCAGTTCCCCAATCATTGGTCACATTCTTTGTAAAAATTTACAGCTTTTGAAGTGTGATAAGTAGATGATCTTCATAAAGGTAAGGGGCAACATGAGAATAAATTTTAATATTTTATCTCTTCAACCATCTTGAAAATACATTTCCATATTTCATCACTTAGATTGCTGTACTCCGTAAAAAAGAATTTACACCTCAGTAGGAATACAGAAGGGTCTGATCTGAAATTAAAGGGGCCCCAGGTGTTGCATTTTTATATTCTTTTAGTATTGCTGTATTTCGTTTATTTGTTCAATATATTGTCATGCAAATTTAGACACAATTTGGACAGCATCTGAATGGGTAACTCAATTTGAGTGCGGGGCTTGATGTAAATGTAGAGGAGTCCTGAGCATTGGGGTGAGTTTTTTTAGTACTACAGTTTTATCCTTTGGGTCTAGTTGGTCCTAGAAGAAAATGGTGCTCCTTGGACATCAGCATGTTGTCTATCTTGAAAATCTTGTTATTGGTGACCGTTCTGGTGGCCTAAATGGTCAGTACATCCTTTTCAGATGTGGGAGGTCATAGTTTAGAAAACTGGCTAAGTTATACCAAAGATTTATAATAATAGTTCTAACAGCTTCCTCACTTGCTGCTCAGCATTAAGAGGTTATCATTAATTAAGACTGTTTGGTCTGGTGGGACAGTGCTGAATATCAGTGGCATGATGCCACAGTGCTAGACATCACCATACACTGTACAGATTATAGTTTATAGACATAATACATATAATAGTGTAGATACATACATACATACATACATACATACATACATACATACATACATACATTCATACATACATACATACATACATACATACATACATACATACATACATACATACATACATACATACATACATACATACATACATACATACATACATACATACACACACACACACACACACATACATACATACATACATACATACATACATACATACATACATACATACATACATACATACATACATACATACATACACACACACACACACACTCTAAATATTTGCTAGAACTGTCTGTTTGAATTTTGGTTCAATTATCCCAGTTGCTAGAATTGTTTCTACATATATTACATCTGGCTGCTCTTGGTAGAGTGTTTTGTGTGCAAATTATAGTAACATTATATTTTAATATTGGTTTGCTTGTAAATAGGCAGGTATTTGACCTATACACCTCACAGAAATAGAGGGTTAATCCTTGCTTAGATGTTTGATCATCAGAGAAATGAATCATCATTGGCTTTCTAAATCTGGCTTGTAGGGGTGGGGTAGTATGGTGAGAGGTCTGGTGTATACTTTCTTGTGCTACATAATGTATTATTTAAGCCATTTGTGTCATCTATACTGATAAGATTACTTAATATATATTGTTGCATATTTCAAGAGCTTTGATATGTATTGTCATGTAAGTTGTTGGGTCTGTTTAATACCTAAACATTAGTTAATACCTGCCAATAGTGCAAACTTCCTGCTACATGTAGATTCTGTAACTGGGTCTAGACTGGAGGATTGTTTGAATATGAAATATTGGCTTTGTTGTTTTTAAAAGCACTAAAATGACCATGAAAATAGTTATACATGTAGTTATATGCTGTGCTGGTTGGTCTGTCAACCCTCTTTTTAAAAAAATAAAAGAAATCCATTTAGAAACTTCCATATTGAGTAGATTGGTATTTACCAGTGACATGTTCTGGCAAATTGTGCAATAATGAGACCATAATCTTGAAATTTTCTCAAATTCAAGAAAATTTATCTACATTTCCAATTAAAGGTTGTAGGGCAATTTAAGGTGCAGTATGTACTATTAAGCAGGCACCTGTAATGGCAGAAGTTAGGTTTTCTTTTCATACATTTATATAGCAAATGATATGTTTAGTGTAGATTCCTGTAAAATAAACGACAATGATGAGATCTTTGATTAGTCAAGTATGATAGACAATGATGAGATCTTTGCTTTCTCAAAAATTTGTTATTAGATTAATTGTTTACAAGTCTTGTTAAGATAAATCCTAAAGTCAATACTGCATGGTAAGGAGGACAATATCCTAACTTGTCAAGCAATTAGCCATACCTCAGGTAGATCAATGGGCTGTTAATTACATCACCTGTCTGCATTTTCCAAACAGTAGCATTACAGTATTAGCCCAAGGAGACAAACTGTTAAACACTGATTTGGAGAAAGGAAATTGTTTCTAACACCAATTTCATATTAATGGTATTTGTTGGGCTGTTTTGTTCAAGCATGACCTGGTAATTTGATGGGATACAATCTGATTGTGATTTTGTTTTGACCTTAAAATAGTCAGTACATGATGTTCATTTGAAATAAGATGAATGGTTTTGAGTTCTGTTTCATCACAAGGTTGTAGAATTTATTATTGTGTCTTTTGTTGTTTTGTTGTTTGCACACTCAGTGTGTACATGGATGATAGTTGGTAGTTTTGAGACTTCCATGAATCTGATATAATAATGTTAATTTTACTATTAATCCCCTCAGTAATTTACCTTCATTATTTGTTGGGAAAAATAATTTTGTATATAATATTCAGGATACATGTATTTAGAAAACATTGGTACAAAAAATGTAATAAACAGTGTCCTAGGGTAGTTCCAGATGATTCAGTGTTGTGGTATTGTTCAGAAAATTCACTGTTCTGGGGGTAGTTCAGACAATTTAGTGTTTTGGGATAGTTCCAGTCAATTCAATGTTGTGGGATAGTTAAAAAAATTCAGTGTTCTGGGGTAGTTCAGACAATTTAGTGTTTTGGGGTAGTTTCAGTCAATTCAATGTTGTGGGATAGTTCAGAAAATTCAGTGTTCTGGGGTAGTTCAGACAATTTAGTGTTTTGGGGTAGTTCCAGTCAATTCAATGTTGTGGGATAGTTCAGAAAATTCAGTGTTCTGGGGTATTTCAGACGATTTTGTGTTTTGGGGTAGTTCAAGACAATTCAATGTTGTGGAATAGTTCAGGCAATTCATTGTTTTGGGGTAGTTCAGACAATTCAGTGTCCTGGTATAGTGCCAGTGTTGTGTGCACCACACTTGGGGTTCTGTTGTGAAAGTAATTTAGAGATGTTAATTTTCCTTTTTGCTTTATATTAAAGTGCCTTTTGAGATTAAGGGATGGAACCTAGTGTAATTGCACAACTTATTTAGCAGATATGTTATATGTTACATTTTGGTTCTGCTCTGAAGGTCATGGTCATGTATGTTTGTGTGAATGTGTATGCTGACCTATCTTCAAGGCCATGGTTACAAGACTGTTTTATGTTTCTGCATCATTTTCCTTCTGCTCTATAACTTAAGAGTTGTTTAAGATCAATGTGTTTTGTTGTTAGAAGATGTTATGCATTTCACATTTTGTATTGAATCATTATTTGCACTTTAGCTCAAATAACTGCTGAGATACATGCATGAAACTTTGTTACTTTCTGCTTCAAGTGTGTTCACATGTATTATAGTCAGATTTCATCATTGTTTACTTTTGGTGACCTCATCACAGTCACTGTCTGATATTTGGCCCTTACAAGTATGGCCAAAGGTCATTTTCTGATATTTGGCCTGTACAAGTATGGCAAGGTCATTGTATGTATACAAATGTATATACTATATAAAACCTGTATCCTATGGTTTATTTTGGAACAAATACTGTACAAATGTATACACTATCTATATGTAACCCATTGTACAATAAGGTAGCATGTACCCTTTAGGTTATCCTGGAACAAATACTGTACACATGTATAATAATAATAATAATAATAATAATAATAATAATAATAATAATAATAATAATAATAATAATAATATACTCTATTTGAAGAGAGTAACACAGCATATTATGCCATTTTTCCCTGAGACCCTCACTTCAACAAACTATTGTAAATACAAGAGTAGAAAAAATAAATTTGGTATAAAAGCACAAAATGTGAAAAGTGAAATGCATTAACAAAACTAACTTGAGTGCATGCATTTAAATATTTACAATGAAATGCCTTTTGAGATAGTGATCATATGATTTTGTTTTGAACACATTCATATTTGTTTGTATTTCTAATTGCTTTTGGATGTTCATTCCATAGAATATATACAGTATAGTGGCCTGCACCCCATGGTGTCATGTTACAGATACTACAAATACAAATGTTACTTGTAAATGATTAAGGTAGCCTCCACTCCATGGTTTAGGATATTACAAATACTGTACTTATGTGTACATACATACATGATGCATGTACATACATGCATCATGTATCCCAGGGTAATGGCTTCATTATTGTTCACGAATGTTTACATCCATTTCTTCAGATGATACCAAACAATGTAGCTTTTTATTTGTGCTGACATATTCATGCACTAGTGTTGTTTGACTTGAATGTTTGTATGGAGGAGGCATGTACAAAGCAAATAGAATTTGGCATGTTTAAGTCCAAGTGTTTCCACATTTGATAATAGCTATGGCAACCAATCCAATTCATTATCTTGTATAATGTATTCAAACAGCAGTATTCCTTTGACATAATGTGATATGTCATAACATATACCATGGTCTTAAAAAATTGATACCTCTGCAGCAGGTGGTCAAGAGGTCTAAGGCACATGCCTGTATAGATCTCTCACATCTCGACTAGGCATGGCTAACATGGGTATGTGAGATGGCTGCTGACAAATATTGCCTATTATGTGCTGATAAATGACATTATACCCACAAAATAAAAACAAATTATGAAATAAGGTACAATATTGTAATAATATAAACTGATATTAATAATAAATAATATGCTAATTGAAAAGGCCAAAAATATTGGTATAAGGTATTTATGTTTGTATTATTGATATAAACCATGGGGTGTTACATGCACACATGCACACATACACACTATGGTACTAGTAAATAAATACAGCGTTAGTATAGAATATTTTATACCATCGTGATGCTTTCTAGGTACTACAATGATTCAGGCAAGAGCAACAGTCATACAGTTGTGTAAACTACATTATATATAATTTCATACTGAGGTAATAATTAATAACATGGTTTGTATTATTTAATTTAGATAAAATTATATACAATATTTGCTCCCTTTCCCATTTGTGAGTTCCCCTCTATTAGTTTAAAATACAAAAAGCAGCAAGGATATAAAAATTTGCATAAAGCACTGTCAGGGAATCCTTAACATTGTTGTAATATTTTCATTTCAACCAAATAGAACTTTCTAAAGTGAACAGCAAACCTGCAATCCTTTATTTGCAATGTCCAGTTTTATTATTTCTCAACAAAAAATTATAAAAAAAATACGGGCAAGTGGTGTAACTCTTATGTACTTATGTGCCACAGAATGTAACACCAGGGATAGGTAACTGAGTTGAAATTTTAAATACTATAACAACCTTCATTAAGCCACTACCCATTTTAATGCAGGTATGGTCATAGATTGAGTTTCATTGCTGAATGCTATTCTGTCATTTCAACTTGACATATTTCACTTAATTTTAGTTTTTGGTCAATGAGAACCAATTACAATGTATTTTCACATCATTATGTTACCTAAGGTTTTGTTTTTGTGCTCCATTATAATCCAGCCTGTGTTAAAACTTACCTCAATGTTAGACTTCCTCATTGCAATGCAGGTCATTTTATGGATCCCTCCCCTCATAGCAGTGGCACAGATCCTATTGCTTCACATTTGATGGTACAGAGCCTATTGCCTCACATTTAATGGATTAGATTCTATTGCCTCACTTTTGATGGATCAGATCCTATTGCTTCACATTTGATGGTACAGATCCAATATCCTCAGATTTAATGGATCAGATCCTATTGCCTCACTTTTGATGGTACAGATCCTATTGCCTCACTTTTGATTGTACAGATCCTATTGCCTCACATTTAATGGATCAGATGCTATTGCCTCACTTTTGATGGATCAAATCCTATTGCTTCATATTTGATGGTACAGATCCTATTGCCTCACATTTAATGGATCAGATTCTATTGCCTTACTTTTGATGGTACAGATCCTATTGCCTCACTTTTGATGGTACAGATCCTATTGCCTCACTTTTGATGGTACAGATCCTATTGCCTCACTTTTGATGGTACAGATCCTATTGCCTCACATTTAATGGATCAGATCCTATTGCCTCACTTTTGATGGTACAGATCCTATTGCCTCACTTTTGATTGTACAGATCCTATTGCCTCACATTTAATGGATCAGATCCTATTGCCTCACTTTTGATGGATCAGATCCTATTGCCTCACATTTGATGGTACAGATCCTATTGCCTCACCTTTGATGGTGAGAAGTTTTAATAAAGCTGCAATGGCAATGAATTTTCATATGGATTGACAAACCTCATCCTTTGTATGTTGACTTTTAAGACAGATGGCTGATAAAACTTTGTTCTTGCTATCATGTTTAAAGTAATCTTGCTGTAAGTTCTGTTTTTGAAACCTGTTTGTTAAAGACCAAAATGGGACTAGAGTGTTTCAAACCTATTGTTAAAGACCAAAAAGGGACTAGAGTGTTTCAAACCTATCTGTTAAGGAAATTGGAAATAGTAAAAAATGTTCTTAAAGACAATACCACCTTTATATTGAGAAGTTGAGCCAAAGCTTTTTCAATGTGCAAAAGAATTGAAAATGAATAAATTATATCCTGTTACTCTCAAGCATAATTTGTATTAGAAATACCTTTAATGAATAGATTTTTTTTGTGCAGTAACAGATGTCTGTGTTCACATTATCCAGGTGTCCTTTTAATCAAGGACATTTGATAGGATTCATTATTAGAGGCTATGGAAGGTTTCTATTATGGTAGCTGTCTTGCATATTGAAGTGTCACATTTTACAGTCACATACCTTTGAATTTCAAAGAATTGTATTTGGTCTGATTTTTGTGGTAGGAGTATTATTTCCCAGAGTTAACTATTAGGGCTGGTATAGTTCTATCAGCTTTTTTGTACTGGAACACATTCTTGAACAAGATTATTAGGTACCTTGATAAATCAAGCAAGTTGTTTATCTTGAATTCCACTTAAGTTGTCAGAGTCCTGTCATTTACAATTCCCTATTACTGTGCTAATGATGCTGTGACAGGGGTTATTTCTCTCTGATTATAGCCTGATGATATTTTTCTGAATAAAAAACAATTGATTTAGTGAGGCAAGAAGCCTGGTGTACTACTTTAAGGTTTTGTTTGCATGCAGAATGAAGGAGACATGTAAATTACCTGTGCTATTTTGGTATTGGTTAAGATGTGACCACACAGATCAAATGTAAATTTACAAACCCTGCAATTCCATTTTGGAAAGTGAAAATGCAGTGATTTTTGAAATAAGACATGCAAGATATTTTCTTTCTACTGTTACTGATATAAAACATGACTGGTTTACATGATATTCCTCTATGTCATGTTGAATATGACCAGTTTAAATTTATATTCCTCTGTGGGAGTGTGTATTAGTAATTAGCTAAATCAGTGAGGCAGTGTGTATTAGTAATTACACAGCTAAATCAGTGTGGCAGTGTGTAGTAGTAATTACACAGCTAAATCAGTGTTGGAGTGTGTAGTAGTAATTACACAGCTAAATCAGTGTGGGAGTGTGTAGTAGTAATTACACAGCTAAATCAGTGTGGTAGTGTGTAGTAATTACACAGCTAAATCAGTGTGCGAGTGTGTAGTTATTACACAGCTAAATCATTGGGGGGTGTATTAGTAATTAGCTAAATCAGTGAAGGAGTGTGTAATAGTAATTAGCTAATTCAGTGGGGGAGTGTGTATTAGAAATTACACAGTTAATTCAGTGAGGGAGTGTGTATTAGAAATTATGCAGATAATCCTGTGAGGGAGTGTGTATTAGAAATTACACAACTAATTTTGTGTGGGAGTGTGTATTAACATTTATATAGCTAATTCAGTGAGGCATTGTTTATTAGAAATTACAGTTAATTATACACCTAATTACACGGCTAACTTAGTGAGGCAGTGTGTATTAGAAATTACACAGCTAATTCTGTGAGGGAGTGTGTATTAGTAATTACACAGCTAATTCAGTGAGGCAGTATGTATTGGAAATTACACAGCTAATTCTGTGAGGGAGTTTATATTAGTAATTACACAGGAAATTCTGTGAGGGAGTGTGTATTAGTAATTGCACAGCTAATATCAGCAAAAACCTGGGATGCTGATGTTAAGATTTAACTATTGGCTTGCTGGAAAACTAACTTTTACAACTTTTTTGTGTATTTATAATCTTCCCAATAAGGTTAGATAATTTACTATTTACTATGAAATAGGGAAGAATACTGATTGAAAAGTTCAGGTTGGAGGTTTGAGAAGGGCATTGCATTCATAAAGTATATACTTGTAAGGGGTTTCAGATTACACAAGATGATAAACAAGTATGAGAAAGACTGTTGATGGACACTGTGATTCCAGATATGCATATAGCCTATAATTACATCATAATGTAATTGTTTAATGTGTACTGCTGTGCCCAGACTGAAGTTGCAGATAGTATCCAGCATTATGTAAGAAAGTGTTTACAGTGAGTTTATTGCTGTGTTCAAAATTAGAATAGCACATAGTATCCAGCATTATGTAAGAAAGTGTTGACCATGAGTTTATTGCTGTGTTCAAAATTAGAATAGCACATAGTATCCAGCATTATGTAAGAAAGTGTTGACAGTGGGTTTATTGCAGTGTTCAAAATTAGAATAGCCCATCTGTCCAGCAGTATTGTGTAAGAAAGTGTTGAGCTTGTATTGCTCTGCTGAAGCTTGAGAGCAGCAGGTGTATAAAATCTAGGAATGTTATACAGCTTTCAGGCTAGAGACATGACTCAAGTACTTCTTTCACATAATTATTTTTAAAGCACCTGTTACAGTTGTGTACAAATGCTTCCAGCTTGATTGTATTGGCATTTAATACAAGTTTCTGCATGATGCTGACTTGAAAGTAGATTTTGCATAATTTCAAAGAATTTTGACTTAGGTTTAACTGTGAATAGGGGTGATAAGATTATGAAGTTTTCTTTGGTTGCACAATTATAAAGTGTACCACTGCAAAGATTCCATTTTGAGAAGATAAACAAATGCAGGTTCAGACCAAAAATGAAACAAAATTTGCCTGACAGCAAGTATAAATGTTGAGTTGTGAATGTTAGCTTTGGGAGCGTTTAGAAATGTTAGCTTTGTGGGGCTTTTAGAAATGTTAGCTTTTGTGGTCTTTTAGAAATGTTAACTTGGGGGGGAGGGCTTTTAGAAATGTTAGCTTTGTTTTTTTTTTATAAATGTTAGCTTTGTGGGACTTTTGGAAATGTTAGCTTTGTGGGGCTTTTAGAAATGTTAGCTTTGGGGGCTTTTAGAAATGTTAGCTTTGAGGGCTTTTAGAAATGTTAGCTTTGGGGTTTTTTAGAAATGCTAGCTTTGTGGGGCTTTTAGAAATGTTAGCTTTGGGGGCTTTTAGAAATGTTAGCTTTGGAGGCTTTTAGAAATGTTAGCTTTGGGGGCTTTTAGAAATGAATGAGTAAGGCTGATATGCAGTCTGTGCAGCCTACATAACAAGTACACTATTTACCCCATCTGTTATCTTCAGAATCGGTTGGGGAAAGGTGCATCTTGATTATATTTTTGTACACCTGTGGTTTAATATCCATCCAAATTTATTATTTATGTTTAGTAAAATCTCTTGAGATGCTTCTAGTTACAGATATATGCTGATATGGTTTGCTGACGTAACTACATATGCTGGCTTGTTCATATCTCTCCATTGACATTTATTCAGGACATTTTAAGCTTTTCATACCTAACCACTATAACTTTGCTGCTGTATACTTTTCTAGTCTATCTTTAATACAGTGTCATAAATATATATGATATATGGAAATATAGTTTTCAGTCTCTGTCAGTGGCTGAGTGGTCTAAAGCACTGTCTGTTACATTACCGGATCACTGCCATCTCACCTCTGTCTGTGTGGGTTCAAATCTAGCTAGGAGTCTAGGGAGTCTAGGATTCCGTGATATGTGAGAAAGCTTGCCAGTAGCTTCTCTGGGTCCCTGGTTCTTTCCGGTGGTTCTTTCCCCGTGATTTCCTGGTTTCTTCCTCCACCATTTATACTGGCTGCCATGAATAGCTTATCGTGTGCTGAAAAATGGCATTAAGCCCAACAACAACAATCAGTCTATGTCCAGAATTCACCATATCACATTGAAATGTGGCTTTATGAGTGGCCACGTCAAGATCTTCAATGTTGAAAGGTTGTATGAGTGGCTACATTAAGATTCTCATTATTAAAAGTAGGCTGCAAAAGTGACCACACCAATATGCTCATTATTTAAAAGAGATTTCATGAGTGGCTATGTTAAGATGGCCATTTTTGAAAGGCAGTCATTTGAGTGTCCACACCAAGATCCTCATTGAAAGGAGGCTGTACAAGTGGTCATGCAAAGATGGTCATTATTAAAAGAAAGCTGTGAGTAGCCACACCAAGATAATCAATGTTGGAAGAAGCTTGATGAGTGGCACACACCAAGATGCTCATAATTGAAAGGAGGCCTAATGAGTGGCCACACCAAAATACTCATTATTGAAAGGAGACCTGATGAGTGGCACACCAAGATACTTATAATTGGAAGGAGACCTAATGAGTGGCCATGCCAAGATACTTATTGAAAGGAGGCCTGATGAGTGACACACCAGTATGCTCATAATTGAAAGGAGCCTGATGAATGGCACACCAAGATGAATGGCACACCAAGATGCTCATAATTGAAAGGAGGCCTGATGAATGGCACACCAAGATGCTCATTATTGCAAGGAGGCCTAATAAGTGTCTATACCAAGATACTTACTACTGAAAGGAGGCCTAATGAGTGGCCACACCAAGATACTCATAATTGAAAAGGGTCTTGATGTGTCCACACCAAGATGCTCATAATTGAAAGGGGTCTTGATGTGGCCACACCAAGATGCTCATAATTGAAAGGGGTCTTGATGTGTCCACACCAGGATGCTCATAATTGAAAGGGGTCTTGATGTGTCCACACCAAAGATGCTCATTATTGAAAGAAAGCTTTATGAGTGTCCACACCAAAATGCTCATTATTGAAAGAAAGCTTTATGAGTGTCCACACCAAAATGCTCATTATTGAAAGAAAGCTTTATGAGTGTCCACACCAAAATGCTCATTATTGAATTTGGATTTCTGCTATAAATGTGGATTAACATGATAGATTACTATTCATATATGAACTAGGAGGTGGAGAAGCTATGGTGGCAGTCATTAGTGGTTCAGACTGGTAACCAGAGTATTGCCGGTTAAGAATACAAAAAAAAAAAAACAAACAAAAAAAAACAAACAACAAGCCTGGTCAGCTGCCATGATAAGTCATATCTCTTGGGAACTTTGAACTGGACTGTATTTGATGGATTGTACAATGTTTCCATATTTTATTGGAAAACCAAATTCTCAAAATCAGACTTGAAATCAGAACTTATTTGTATAAATAATGCAATTTGTAACATAGTTACTGTATACAGATTACATATTGTAACATAGTTGCTGTTTACAGAATACATTTTGTAACAGTTACTGTACACAGAATACATATTGTAACAGCAATACATTTATTTTCAAGATGCCATATGAATAAAATATTTTCTGTCAAGTCAGAACAACTTTGAAGTGAATGTAAAAACATTTTTATTGATTCACAACAAAAAAAAAAGAATCTTTTTTTTTCTAAACTAGGGACATTTATTCCATAAAACAAACATGACTGTTGAAACTTGATTATTTAAAAATTGTTGTTAGTAAATAAAACTTATTTCTCTACTATGAACCATATCTGTGAAACAAAGCTTTTTCAATATGTACTCATTTTGGTGATTTGCATTGCTATCTTTAATCACATTTATGATTGATGCAGCTAATCAAAGGTAGCAGCTAATCTAAGGTAGTTGAGTTATATTAGGTACACTAATATTTGTAAGAGAGAGTGATGAATTGAGTTGACCTGATGCATCACTGGGTTCACTAGGTTATATGCATGTAGGACCTAATGCCTGAAACTTTTCTTTTATTCCACTGCTTTTTTTATTTGATAAAATCATGTAATTACTGTGATAATACAAAGCAGATTTACTTTTAATTCACAGCAACAATATAGCAAGTACTTCTGCAAGTCATATATTAAAACAATGTTTGCACTTAATTTGGTTTAATAGAAATGCTGGCAGATACATCTGTCGTAGTAGATAGACATATTTCACATTTGAATACAAGATGATTCATGATGATTACACTTCACTGAACTATAAGAACTATAATAGAATTTCACTTAATATAATTTTTTAAATTGGTATTTATTTATTCAGATGCTTCCATCAGTAGGTGTTAGTGATCTTTTCATTTAAATTTTGTGGAATTTATCAAGTACTATTTTTTGAAAGAAAATTTAAAAAATATTTTTAAAAGTTGAGTATTTCATAATGTTGACTGAACTTTCTGGGCACTTCCAACTGTTTTTATCAATTAAATGAGCACTATCTGGTTTTCATTTACAGATTGTGATTGCAATTTTTCTTCACTTTCAGCTACAAAAGGGATCCAAACCTGACCCTTATTATAATGACCCCTGTTAGAAGTGGGTTTGTGAGTTATGGAGAGTAGTGTTTATATAAATTTTAGAGGGGGGGGTCCTGGCTGGCCATAGTTGGTATGTGAGAAAGCTTGTCAATAGTTTTCCATGGATGGTGGTTCTTCTCAAGATTTTTTTCTCCACCATTTATGTTGCCCACCATGTATATCCAGTCATGAAATGAGAAATGACAATAAGCAAAAACAAAAATAAAATCACTAAACATATAAAAAGACTTTACTTTCTACATGCAATAATGATTCTGAATTTATATAACACATTTTCAATTCTGTTTTAAAAGAAAACATGATGATACATGTGTTTAATGGGCAATGTAACCCTCTCATCTTTTTGTGATGTGTCAATAGTCATTGCAGATGATGCTTCTGTTACAAACCCATACATGCCTGTTGTGGTTTGGTTTCTTTTGTAAAGTTTTGATGTTTAACAAGTCTTTGTGTGTGATTGGCTACATTTGTAAAACTACAAGTCTGTGTGTATGATTGGCTGAAATTAGTTGTTTGTTAGGACATCATTAGTTGTGACTTTGTTCAGAACATTTATGTGATAATCAAGTACTAAGTATATGATTCAGATTATGTTCAAGTGTTACATACCACAGTCATGAAAATAGATACACTATGCACTCATTACACAAACTAGCTGTGGCAGATTCAGCAAACAAATTCTTGTCTAAATGTGATGTTGATAAACAGATAAAAGGCAGATGTGCGTAGTTTTGCACAGTATTTGTCCGTAGCTTCCTAACTTGTATAATGCTAGAGGCACATGTGCAGTTCACATTAAATTTGTTTGGTCCAAATCCATGTTAAACTTGTTTGGTCTAAATCCACATTAAACTTGTTTGGTCTAAATCCACATTGAACTTGTTTGGTCTAAATCCACATTAAGCTTGTCTGGTCTAAATCCACATTAAGGTTGTTTGGTCTAAATCCACAGTAAGCTTGTTTGGTCTAAATTCACATTAATCTTGTTTGGTCTAAATCAACATTATTAAACTTGTTTGGTCTAAATTCACATTAATCTTGTTTGGTCTAAATCAAAATTATTAAACTTGTTTGGTCTAAATTCACATTAAACTTGTTTGGTCTAAATTCACATTAAACTTGTTTGGTCTAAATTCACATTAAGCTGGTTGAGTATAAATTCACATTTAGCTTGTTTGGTCTAAATAATATATTAAAGTTGTTTGGGCTAAATCCACATTAAACTTGTTTGGTCTAAATCCACATTAAGCTTGTTTGGTCTAAATACACATTAAGCTTGTGTGGTATAAATCCACCACATTAAAGTTGTTTGATCGAAATCCACATTAAACTTGTCAAGTATAAATTCACATTAAACGTTTCTATATAAAACATATTCAAATGTAGGACCTAAGAAAGTAATACCTATTAGAATGTAGGGCCTATGTATGTAAAACATATTAGAATATAGGGCCTAAGAATGTAAAACATATTAGAATATAGGGCCTAAGAATGTAAAACATTTTAGAATGTAGGGCCTAAGAATGTAATGCATATTAGAATGTAGGGCGTAAGATTGTACAATATTAGAATGTAGAGCCTAAGAATGTAATGCATATTAGAATGTTGGGCGTAAGATTGTACAATATTAGAATGTAGGGCCTAAGAATGTAAAACATTAAAATGTGGGGCCTAAGAATGTAAAACATTAGAATGTGGGGCCTAAGAATATAATTACATATTAGAATGTTGGGCCTAAGAATGTAATTACATATTAGAATGTAAGGCTTAAGAATGTACAATATTAGAATGTATGGCCTAAGAATGTAAAACATTAGAATGTGGGGTATAAGAATGTAATTACATATTAGAATGTAGGGCAAGACATGTTAGACTGTATATGGCCTAAAAATGTAAAACATAATGTAGGGCCTAAGAATGTAATACATATTAGAATATAGGGCTAAAGAATGTAATACATATTATACTGTAGGGCCTATTTGTCTAAAACATTAGAATGTAGGGCCTCAGTATGGAATACATATTAGAATTTAGTGCTTAAGTATGTTATATATGTTAGGCTGTATGGCCTAAATTATATAAGAGCATAAGAATGTAGGCCTAAATATGTAATACATGTTATATTGTAGGGCTAAAATATGTAATACATTTTAGAATGTAGGACCTACATAACATAGGAACCTAAGTATGTAATACATGTTAGAATGTAAGGCCTACATAAAATAAGAATCTAAATATGTAGTATATGTTAGAATGTAGGCCTAAATATGTAATACATATTAGAATGTAGGGCCTAAGTATGTAATACATGTTAAAATGTGGGTCTAAATATGTAATACATATTAGAATGTATGGCTTGAATGTAATACATGTTAGAATGTAGGGCCTAAGTATGTAATACATGTTAGAATGTAGGGCAAACATAATATAAGAGCCTAAGTATATAATACTTATTAGAATTGAAGATATGCAAACTTTTTAGCCCCTAAGTCTAGACTCTTAGTAGCCTATGGGTTAATTTGGCCCAGGCTAAACAAAAAGCCTATGGGTTACTTTGGCTAAACAAAAAGCCTATGGGTTAATTTGGCTAAACAAATAGCCTATGTTTTTTTTTGTTTGGTCTAAACAAAAAGCCTATGGGGTAATTTGGCTAAACAAAAAACCTATGGGTTAATTGGCTAAACAAAAAGCTTATGGGCTAATTTGGCCCAACAAAAAGCCTATGGGTTAATTGTCTAAACAAAAGCCTATGGGTTAATTTGCTAAACAAAATGGCTATGGGTTAATTTGGCCCAATAAAAAGCCTATGGTTAATTTGGCCAAACAAAAGCCTATGGGTTAATTTGGCCCAACAAAAAGCCTATGGGTTAATTTGGCCAAACAAAAGCCTATGGGTTAATTTGGCCCAACAAAAAGCCTATGGGTTAATTTGCCCCAACAAAAAGCCTATGGGTTAATTTGTTGAAACTTAAATGCCAAGAATTCAAGACATGCATGCAATGGTCAGTGCAGTGTTTGTCTTGATCATGTCTCAGCTTTATATAGAAGGAAGGGTTGACTTTTTGCTGGCATTTGTCTCAGCTTTATATAGAAGGAAGGGTTGACTTTTTGCTGGCATTTGTCTCAGCTTTATATAGAAGGAAGGGTTGACTTTTTGCTGGCATTTGTCTCAGCTTTATATAGAAGGAAGGGTTGACTTTTTGCTGGCATTTGTCTCAGCTTTATATAGAAGGAAGGGTTGACTTTTTGCTGGCATTTGTCTCAGCTTTATATAGAAGGAAGGATTGACTTTTTGCTGGCATTAACAGTTTGTATGATTTGAATGCTGAATTTTTGTTTCCACTATCCTCCAATATGGCCAGTGGTATGAACAAAGTCATAACCACACTTGAATCCTGTAATATTGGGTACATTTTGATTTGTATACATGTACTATTTTCTTGAATAAAATGTTAATTAATTCAAATTACCATATAATTCCTAAATTGTAAAATATAACCATATTATAAAATGAGACACAAAAGTCATGGAACGGAAGTGTACACTCCATTCTAAAAGAAATTGGTGTATAAAGTTAACAGAGTTTACTCTCAATTTTAAATCAAAGTTGTTATATATACAAATTGTAAAATTTTATTTAGCTGAAGAATTGACATAAAATGTGGATAGTTTGTTTGATGAAATACAAATGATTACACCTCTTGCTTGACATTATGCACACATCAGGGTCCCAAAACATAAGCAGCACTATAACTGGTAGTGTGAGTTGCAGTGGTACCGAAAAAAAAAGAAAGAAAATGGTGCCATGCAATTCCCTCTAGACATCAAGAAAAAAAAGCATGTATGGGGGAAGGGATAGGGTTGTATAATGGTCAAATACAGGTTTTATAATTGCATTGGGAATAACGATAAAGAAAGTTCTTTTTCTAATGAACTTGTTTTTTTGTGTGTGTAAATGACCTTTATTATCAAGATATATGACCTCGGAAATATCACCAACAACATTACTCGAAGTTTCAAGAGCCGTTGTGCGTGTGCAAAAACATTTTGTATATTATGTCACTACTTTTTATTTAAACATTCACAAGAAAATAAGATTCCTCTTCTTCCCAAACTTTGGACAATTATTTTGTGAAACAATCTTTAATGTCAAAACTATTTCTTTCATTGCAAATGACAATGAAACTTTTCATTCTTGAGAAAATCTCTAGTTTGCCAATTCAGGAATTTTAAGTTTACTACAAACTCTTGAACTCAATTTTCCATAATGATTTGTATCAAAGCTTTTTTATATTCGCTAGGTATTCTGTTCAGTTACAGTGCTGTGTTGGATGATATTTGGGAAGGAGTAAGATAATTTAAGTAGGTTTAATTATATTATTTACAGCAGTATTTCATTGATTAATTATGAGTTGACCATGACCACTAGCATCTCTTTTTTAAATTTTGATTTGACCGACATTTTTTACTTTTGAATTCCAGAAAGCATATTGCATTTAGGATTACACTGAAACTTATTTAAAAGATTGAACTGAAAACCTAAATTTCACTTGATAAAATTTAATTAAAAGATATTTATTGAAGCATTGTCACTAGTAAGCAATAGTGACATTTTGATTGATTGCATCAAATATAGTTAATCAGAGTGTGCTTGGAATGAAAATTTAATAAAACAATCAAGTTGAGAATTTGTGATATTGATTCAGATTTCCAGGTACTAACTGCTGAGCAGTATATCAGGGTTTCTTACCCCAATTTTGTTAATTTTCTTAATGCTCCACCAATAGGGGCCAATTTTTCAAACAGCAAAAACATGGATCCGTGCCTTTTCCCTTAATTAAAAAAAGTCATGAATTATCTGGGTGCAAATTAGCAGTAATGATGTATAGTGGTTAATTTACCCTGGATCTATAATTTGAACATGTAGTTAAGTTGAAGAGCTCCTTGTATATGGGTTCAATTTGCATCCAGAAACTCGTTTATTGTATTATTCAAACTGGAAATGTAAAACTTTAAGTCTGCTCTTAAAATTGTACTGGAACAGTTTGAGCCTTTCTTACCTTGATTAGTCAAAAAAGAAATATGTTTATTCTTCTGCATTGGTTTTACAATTAGCATAGGTAGGTAATTTTTTAAATGTTATTGGCCTACCATATATTATAATGATTACAGTAGTATATATAATGTATCAAGATTTTCAAACAACTGGGCAACACTGCAGGCTAAATTAGATCCACAAATCAAATTTAAGATTTTTTTTTTTTAAAACCACCTGAGAATGGGAGTGCTGTGGTTTGCAGTGAGAAACAGGTACAGAACAGAAACACATTGTTGTCCTTTGTTGGCCTTATGGTTATAGATTGGCCTTTTATATGGTTATAGATTGGTCTTTTATAGGGTTATAGATTGGCCTTATGCTTATAGGTTGACCTTATGGTTATAGATTGGCCTTATGCTTATAGATTGGCCTTATGCTTATAGGTTGGCCTTATGCTTATAGGTTGACCTTATGGTTATAGATTGGCCTTATGGTTATAGATTGGCCTTATGCTTATAGATTGGCCTTATGCTTATAGATTGGCCTTATGCTTATAGGTTGACCTTATGGTTATAGATTGGCCTTATGCTTATAGATTGGCCTTATGCTTATAGATTGCCTTATGGTTATAGATTGGCCTTATGCTTATAGGTTGACCTTATGGTTATAGATTGGCCTTATGGTTATAGATTGGCCTTATGCTTATAGATTGGCCTTATGCTTATAGGTTGGCCTTATGCTTATAGGTTGACCTTATGGTTATAGATTGGCCTTATGGTTATAGATTGGCCTTATGCTTATAGATTGGCCTTATGCTTATAGATTGCCTTATGGTTATAGATTGGCCTTATGCTTATAGGTTGACCTTATGGTTATAGATTGGCCTTATGGTTATAGATTGGCCTTATGCTTATAGATTGGCCTTATGCTTATAGGTTGACCTTATGGTTATAGATTGGCCTTATGGTTATAGATTGGCCTTATGCTTATAGATTGGCCTTATGCTTATAGGTTGGCCTTATGCTTATAGGTTGACCTTATGGTTATAGATTGGCCTTATGGTTATAGATTGGCCTTATGGTTATAGATTGGCCTTATGGTTATAGATTGGCCTTATGCTTATAGGTTGGCCTTATGCTTATAGGTTGACCTTATGGTTATAGATTGGCCTTATGCTTATAGATTGGCCTTATGCTTATAGGTTGACCTTATGGTTATAGATTGGCCTTATGGTTATAGATTGGCCTTATGGTTATAGATTGGCCTTATGCTTATAGGTTGACCTTATGGTTATAGATTGGCCATTTTTGGCCTTATGCTTATAGGTTGGCCTTATGCTTATAGATTGGCCTTATGCTAATAGATTGGCCTTATGCTTATAGGTTGACCTTATGGTTATAGATTGGCCATTTTTGGCCTTATGCTTATAGATTGGCCTTATGCTTATAGATTGGCCTTATGGTTATAGATTGGCCTTATGCTTATAGATTGGCCTTATGGTTATAGATTGGCCTTATGGTTATAGATTTGGCCTTATGGTTATAGATTTGGCCTTATGGTTATAGATTGGCCTTATGGTTATTATTTAGCCTTATGGTTATAGATTGGCCTTATGGTTATAGATTGGCCTTATGCTTATAGATTGGCCTTATGCTTATAGATTGCCTTATGGTTATAGATTGGCCTTATGCTTATAGATTGGCCTTGTGCTTATAGGTTGACCTTATGGTTATAGATTGGCCTTATGGTTATAGATTGGCCTTATGCTTATAGATTGGCCTTATGCTTATAGATTGGCCTTATGCTTATAGGTTGGCCTTATGCTTATAGATTGGCCTTATGCTTATAGATTGGTCTTATGCTTATAGGTTGACCTTATGGTTATAGATTGGCCTTATGGTTATAGATTGGCCTTATGCTTATAGGTTGGCCTTATGCTTATAGATTGGCCTTATGGTTATAGATTGGCCTTATGCTTATAGATTGGCCTTATGCTTATAGATTGGCCTTATGCTTATAGATTGGCCTTATGCTTATAGGTTGACCTTATGGTTATAGATTGGCCTTATGGTTATAGATTGGCCTTATGCTTATAGGTTGGCCTTATGCATATAGGTTGACCTTATGGTTATAGATTGGCCTTATGGTTATAGATTGGCCTTATGCTTATAGATTGGCCTTATGCTTATAGATTGGCCTTATGCTTATAGGTTGACCTTATGGTTATAGATTGGCCTAATGGTTATAGATTGGCCTTATGCTTATAGGTTGGTCTTATGCTTATAGGTTGACCTTATGGTTATAGATTGGCCATTTTTGGCCTTATGCTTATAGATTGGCCTTATGCTTATAGATTGGCCTTATGGTTATAGATTGGCCTTATGCTTATAGGTTGACCTTATGGTTATAGATTGGCCATTTTTGGCCTTATGCTTATAGATTGGCCTTATGCTTATAGGTTGACCTTATGGTTATAGATTGGCCTTATGGTTATAGATTGGCCTTATGCTTATAGATTGGCCTTATGCTTATAGATTGGCCTTATGCTTATAGATTGGCCTTATGGTTATAGATTGGCCTTATGGTTATAGATTGGCCTTATGCTTATAGATTGGCCTTATGGTTATAGATTGGCCTTATGGTTATAGATTTGGCCTTATGGTTATAGATTGGCCTTATGGTTATAGATTGGCCTTATGGTTATAGGTTGGCCTTATGCTTATAGATTGGTCTTATGGTTATAGGTTGGCCTTATGCTTATAGATTGGCCATATGGTTATAAATTGGCCTTATGGTTATAGATTTAGCTTTATGATTATAGATTATATTAGGAACATAATAAATCCATACAGTACATACCAAATCCATATAGTACATAATCAGCTGGCAGATCAGTGTAATTTATTTTGTTCTTTCCATTATGTAAAGAAATACATGATTTCTAAGTATTGAGGACAGATTCCATAATCATTTTATAGAGGATTGATTTCATATTGAGGACAGATTTTTATAATTTCATATTAAGAATAAATTTGTATAACCTTTTTATGGTTGATGGACTTCTGTAATTTTCTATTATGGATTGATTATTTTTATTTTGTTTTGAGGAAGAATTTATATAATTTTATAATGAAGATGGTCTTCTAAAATTGTATTATGAAGATTGAATTAAGTCTTTGTTTTTTGGGGAGCTGTGGTTGCCAAGTGCAGTAATCCTGACTGAAAGGGTGCTTACTTGAAGCTATCACATTATCCTGTGTCATTTCCATGGTGACTTGGGCAAAGTAGAGTGCTTACATTACATTAAATAACCTACTTGTGTTGCTGTACTATGAAGCAGCAATCAAAATGTTATTTTGGTATTTGCAGATGAGCAAGTGTTGTAGATAAAAAAATATTGTGGATTTAAAATTTGTGATTTATTAACAGACTATAACAATATTTCTGATGCCAATTGTTTTTTTTTTAATTTTTATTAATTACACAAAAAAAAACTATTGTCAGACCATTTAAATTGCAACATTTTTGGGATTTATATTTTCGAGTTTTAAGATTAGATGTCTTTTGCAGTTAGGAAAAGTTCAATTCAGTTTAAATTAAATTATATATGGCTCCATTTCAAATTGACCTAAATTATAAATGGTTCCATTTGACAGGGCATGTCCTATAACTGAAAATGACCTGGGGAATCTCCTCATCCATTAAATAGGGATTAAATTTAGGTCCTACATTATAATATTCAAGGTATGTTTCCCTAAGTAACACTTTTGTCCCCTCAGGTTGTTTGTTTCAAGTGTTTGCCATCCTTTTATTATTATTATTATTATTATTATTATTATTATTATTATTATTATTATTATTATTATTATTATTATTATTATTATTATTTGCAAATTGCAAATGCTGTGACTTTCATAGTGATTTTCAAGCTTGCTTAATCATTTATTGTACTATGTCAATTTCTGTCAGGTTAGAATTGGATTCTATAAGCACCCAAGGAAATGAGTTGTCCAGTCTATTATAGAGGAATATTGGGATTAGAGGCCCTGCAGAGTGAATAGTAAGACTCAATACTTGTACTGGTATTGATGATGAGACAATACAGTCAGCAGAGCTTTTCTTACATTAACCCTGGTATGGATTGCATGAGGTGTGTGGAGTCAAGAAGTCAATGTTTTACAGGTCTCTCTTCAGATTTTTTTTTTGTATGGAAGTAAATTTGATCCATTTTAGGGGACAAAAAGGTATTTTAATACAGAATGCTTCTAGTTCAAGTCATGGATTTTTTATGGTAGTTATAAATAAACATGCCATGTATTACTGCATGCTTTTACTGCTGTTATATTGCATGGCAACTTTCTGTTATCAAAGAGGCAGAGCTGCAATGTTGGTGGATACACTCCTATTTAATTCTTACCATGTGCACATTACTTTCAGGATATTTGTGCCAGAAGTGATTGTCTTCATGAAGAATTCTCACTAAGGTTTGTCTTTGCTAATTCTTTTTATAATGATTAACAAAGAATTTAATGAAATTTGTCCAGCATAAAGTTATTTCAATACTTATTCACATCAATGTACAGTAATGAAATTACATCATGTGCAGTAATGCAAATATATGTATGTTTATAGGTATTAATCACATGTACCAGACATGTATATTTTATAGATATTTTCACATAACTAACAATTGGGCAGAATGTGATAAATTTTGGCTGTGTTTGTGCATGTGCATGTGTGTGTGTGTGTGTGTGTGTGAGAGAGAGAGAGAGAGAGAGAGAGAGAGAGAGAGAGAGAGAGAGAGAGAGAGAGAGAGAGAGAGAGAGAGAGAGAGAGAGAGAGATTCTGATACACTTCAGATGTTTCATTCACTCCAATCTCTATTCAGAACATTAGGACAATTATATTTTGACAAGTTAATTGTGACTGTAAAAGCTTAATAAGCTTGAAAGTCATTGTAGATTTTGATGTTGAAAGTCACTGTACATTTTGGTGTTGAAAGTCATTGTACATTTTGGTGTTGAAAGTTATTGTACATTTTGGTGTAGGAAGTCATACATTTTGGTGTCAAAATTCTTTGCAAATTTTTGGTATCAAAATTCATTGTACATTCTGATTTTGAAAGTCATTGTTTATATTGGTGTTGAAAGTCATTGTACATTTTGGTGTAGAAAGTCATTGTTTATATTGGTGTTGAAAATCATTGTACATTTTGGTGTTGAAAGTCATTGTTTATTTTGGTATAAAAATTCATTGTAAATTCTGATGTTGAAGCCAAGTTCAATTGCAAACAAAACAGACCCTAATCACACTGCTCTGACAGATCAGGGTCTGTGTGCTACTGAATAATTCTCACAAACAGCATAGACCAAGATCATTTGGTTCGTTATATGACAGCAGATCAGGATTGATGCAGTTTGTGGTTGGCCTTCACATACAAGAATGTATCAAAGGTATTACATCTAATGTGAGAAGTAAATAGTGTTTACCAGGTTTTGCTTGTTTGTTGCAGTATCTAGCAATTCTTCACTGTTGACATATTCCTCAGGTTGAGTTCCTTTCCACTCACATGGACAAGGTTAAAATATTGTCATTATCTGTCAGTAGAGAAAGTGTTCAGTGTATATATATATATATATATATATATATATATATATATATATATATATATATATATATATATACACACACACACACACACAACATCCTAAGTCAACAGACATCTAGGAGAAATTCTGTCAGGGTTGAATAAAGGTCAGCAACTGGAAGACTACAGATGATGAAAGAAACATGATTTGCTCTGGCTTTAAAGATTCATAGTTTTTCACAGTGGCAGTGATGGAATAGTCCATGCTGCATTCATTTGATGGAATGGCCTATGATGCATTCATTTATTTGATGGAATGGTCCCTGCTGCATTCATTTGATTGAATGGTCCATGCTACATTCATTTGATGGAATGGCCTATGCTGCATTCATTTGATGGAATGGTCCCTGCTGCATTCATTTGATGGAATGGTCCCTGCTGCATTCATTTGATGGAATGGTCCATGCTGCATTCATTTGATGGAATGGTCCATGCTGCATTCATTTGATGGAATGGCCTATGCTGCATTCATTTGATGGAATGGCCCATGCTGCATTCATTTGATGGAATGGTCCATGCTGCATTCATTTGATGGAATGGTCCATGCTGTATTCATTTTATGGAATGGCTCATGCTGCATTCATTTGATGGAATGGCCTATGCTGCATTTATTTGATGGAATGGTCCATGCTGTATTCATTTGATGGAATGGCCCATGCTGCATTCATTTGATGGAATGGCCCATGCTGCATTCATTTGATGGAATGGTCTATGCTGCATTTATTTGATGGAATGGCCCATGCTGCATTCATTTGATGGAATGGTTTATGCTGCATTCATTTGATGGAATGGTCCATGCTGTGTATTCATTTGATGGAATGGCTCATGCTGCATTCATTTGATGGAATGGCCTATGCTGCATTCATTTGATGGAATAGTCCATGCTGTATTCATTTGATGGAATGGCCCATGCTGCATTCATTTGATGGAATGGCTCATGCTGCATTCATTTGATGGAATGGCCTATTCTGCATTCATTTGATGGAATGGCTCATGCTGCATTCATTTGATGGAATGGCCTATGCTGCATTCATTTGATGGAATGGTCCATGCTGCATTCATTTGATGGAATGGGCCATGCTGCATTCATTTGATGGAATGGCCTATGCTGCATTCATTTGATGGAATGGTTTATGCTGCATTCATTTGATGGAATGGTCCCTGCTGCATTCATTTGATGGAATGGTCCCTGCTGCATTCATTTGATGGAATGGTCCATGCTGCATTCATTTGATGGAATGGTCCATGCTGCATTCATTTGATGGAATGGCCTATGCTGCATTCATTTGATGGAATGGCCCATGCTGCATTCATTTGATGGAATGGTCCATGCTGCATTCATTTGATGGAATGGTCCATGCTGTATTCATTTTATGGAATGGCTCATGCTGCATTCATTTGATGGAATGGCCTATGCTGCATTTATTTGATGGAATGGTCCATGCTGTATTCATTTGATGGAATGGCCCATGCTGCATTCATTTGATGGAATGGCCCATGCTGCATTCATTTGATGGAATGGTCTATGCTGCATTTATTTGATGGAATGGCCCATGCTGCATTCATTTGATGGAATGGTTTATGCTGCATTCATTTGATGGAATGGTCCATGCTGTATTCATTTGATGGAATGGCCCATGCTGCATTCATTTGATGGAATGGCCTATGCTGCATTCATTTGATGGAATGGTCCATGCTGTATTCATTTGATGGAATGGCCCATGCTGCATTCATTTGATGGAATGGCCCATGCTGCATTCATTTGATGGAATGGTCCATGCTGCATTCATTTGATGGAATGGTCTATGCTGCATTTATTTGATGGAATGGCCCATGCTGCATTCATTTGATGGAATGGTCCATGCTGCATTCATTTGATGGAATGGCCTATGCTGCATTCATTTGATGGAATGGTCCATGCTGCATTCATTAGATGGAATGGCTCATGCTGCATTCATTTGATGGAATGGCCCATGCTGCATTCATTTGATGGAATGGTCCATGCTGCATTCATTTGATGGAATGATCCATGCTGCATTCATTTGATGGAATGGCTCATGCTGCATTCATTTGATGGAATGGCCCATGCTGCATTCATTTGATGGAATGGTCTATGCTGCATTCATTTGATGGAATGGTCCATGCTGCATTCATTTGATGGAATGGTCCATGCTGCATTCATTTGATGGAATGGCCTATGCTGCATTCATTTGATGGAATGGTCCATGCTGCATTCATTTGATGGAATGGTCAATGCATTCATTTGATGGAATGGCCTAAGCTGCATTCATTTGATGGAATGTCCCATGCTGCATTCATTTGATGGAATGGCCTATGCTGCATTCATTTGATGGAATGGTCCATGCTGCATTCATTTGATGGAATGGTCCATGCTGCATTTATTTGATGGAATGGCCCATGCTGCATTCATTTGATGGAATGGTCCATGCTGCATTTATTTGATGGAATGGCCTATGCTGCATTCATTTGATGGAATGGTCCATGCTGTATTGATTTGATGGAATGGCTCATGCTGCATTCATTTGATGGAATGGCCTATGCTGCATTCATTTGATAGAATAGCCCATGCTGCATTCATTAGATGGAATGGCCTATGCTGCATTCATTTGATGGAATGGGCTATGCTGCATTCATTTGATGGAATGGCTTATGCTGCATTCATTTGATGGAATGACCTATGCTGCATTCATTTGATGGAATGGTCCATGCTGCATTCATTTGATGGAATGGTCCACACTGCATTCATTTGATGGAATGGCCCATGCTGCATTCATTTGATGGAATGGTCCATGCTGCATTTATTTGATGGAATGGCCTATGCTGCATTCATATGATGGAATGGTCCATGCTGTATTGATTTGATGGAATGGCTCATGCTGCATTCATTTGATGGAATGGCCTATGCTGCATTCATTTGATAGAATGGCCCATGCTGCATTCATTAGATGGAATGGCCTATGCTGCATTCATTTGATGGAATGGCCTATGCTGCATTCATTTGATGGAATGGCCTATGCTGCATTCATTTGATGGAATGGCTCATGCTGCATTCATTTGATGGAATGGCCTATGCTGCATTCATTTGATGGAATGGTCCATGCTGCATTCATTTGATGGAATGGCCTATGCTGCATTCATTTGATGGAATGGCCTGTGCTGCATTCATTTGATGGAATGGCCCATGCTGCATTCATTTGATGGAATGGCCTAAGCTGCATTCATTTGATGGAATGGCCCATGCTGCAGTTCTTGGCCATAAGTATATATAGTACACCTGTCTGTACCCTCCAGGGAAGGCATCAGGGATAAACAAAAGGCAAAAAATTTGCTATTTCATTCATGGAGTTATAAGTTCAAACCTAATTGTTGCCAGAAATTAACTAATTGGTGTTTGAAATCAAATGGGAGTTTCTTTCGTAACATGGTTGTGATATTTGCATGGGCGATTCTGTTTTCAAGCGACAAATGTGATGTAGTTCACTGTCTCTGACAATCTCAACAATTTTGTAAATTCTGGAATTATATCTCTTTGAACACATATATACAAGAGGTCTTTCTTTTTAATTGTTCAGATTGTTTTAAAAAATCATAGAACTTGACATTGCAAATATTGGATGCACACAGTGCAGTTTTTCCTGAAACCAGAAGCAGATAGTGAGCAGTGCTTGTTTACATCAAGAGCTTCCATTTACTTTGAAATTCCAGTAAGTTATCAGTTAGAGTCAAATTATTCTTCAGTGAATGAAAAGAGTAAGTTTTATGTATTTTTTATATTCTTTATGATTTTTATTTTTAAAATTGGTAGAGTGAGGGAGATGGTGTATGAATACTATCATAGGAAAGTTTAGAACATAACTCTATACTATTCATAACTCTATACTATTCATAACTCTATACCATTCATAACTCTATACCATTCATAACTATACTATTCATAACTCTATGCCATTCTTAACTCTATGCTATTCATAACTCTATACCATTCATAACTCTATACCATTCATAACTCTATGCTATTCATAACTCTATACCATTCATAACTCTATACCATTCATAACTCTCTACTATTCATAACTCTATACCATTCATAACTCTCTACCATTCATAACTCTATACTATTCATAACTCTATGCCATTCATAACTCTATGCTATTCATAACTTTATACCATTCATAACTATGCTATTCAACATGTTCTGGTGCAATGTAGATGAGAGCTTTGTGGGCTTTGTCAACTCTGTACTGGACAAGTTAATATATCCATGTAGATGCTAAGGTCAATGGCCTTGACATGGATTAACCAACATAGATTGCATAATTGGATTCCGGTTTGGTACTTACATGTACACATAATTAAATTCCATTTGGTACTGGTCCATCTTAGATGTGGATCATTTTGTACTTACATGTACACATAATTGGATGTCATTTGGTACTTTGTACACATAATTGGATGCCATTAATGTACACATAATTGGATGCCATTTTGTACTTGCATGTACACATAATTGGATGCCATTTGGTACTTACATGTACACATAATTGGATGCCATTTTGTACTTATATGTACACATAAATAGATGCCATTAGGTACTTTCATGCACATAATTAGATGCCATTTGGTACTTTCTTGCACACATAATTAGATGCCATTGGTACTTTCTTGCACACATAATTGGATGCCATTTGGTACTTTCTTGCACACATAATTGGATGCCATTTGGTACTTTCTTGCACACATAATTGGATGCCATTTGGTACTTTCTTGCATACATAATTGGATGCCATTTAGTACTTATATATACATATATTTGGATGCCATTTAATACTTTCATATACACATAAGTGAGTACCATTTGATACTTACATGTAGTGTTCTTTCAAGTTCTGATTTTTAGGGTTGTTTTGATGGTGATGTTTTCTTTCCATATACAGTAAATTCTGCTATGAGCAAATCGTAATGCATAATGCACAGATCCATTTTTATTATATAAGCTCTGTTATGAGCAACCACCTGCTGAATGTGACTAGCGGCATAGACCTTTATTTAATCCCTTCAAGAAGGACAACTCATAATGTTCTAAATAAAAAGTTTTTTTTAAAAAAAATGCTGGCTACTGATGTCGGAATTGTTTTTAGCTGCTACACTTATAGTTTTTTTTATACTTTCTGTAGTAAACCAGACTAAAGTATATATAGATTAATTCCTAATTTGGTTCCCTGCTTCATTTTCTCCATGTGCTGTTTTCTGCTATTTGTATAGGGGTGAGCAATGCAGGGAGCATATAAATCAGTGAACCAGACTAATTATTCCTGCACTTAGCTTGCACTCCTGGCTTTATCAAGGGACCCTGAATCCCCATGAACAACCATATTGCAAGAACAGACACCACTGACTGATATGTAATTAGTTGTTACAAAGACCACTTGATTTGTCAGGATTGTTATCATCAAAAGCAAACATAAAAGGAATATTAAAGTAAAAAAGAAAAATGATTGTTGCTACAGGTGATAGATATTATAGTCCATAAATCAGTTACATATCACAAACTGCCATTCTTGTGCCAAAGTTGATGTAGTGGTTGCATAAATTGTTCATCTTTAGTTAATCTGTATTGGGGTGGGTGGGTGAATAAGATTATTGTCTATTAAACCAGCAAGAGAGAAACATTTATGGGATTCATTCAATAGTTTTGAAGACTTTTGATGTTTGTTGATTTTTCCCTGATGTTAGGTGATCACATCCCAATCACAAGGCTGTGGTCTGTCTATTCAAATTGGTGCAGGAGGTTACACACTTTGCTTATATAGTTAATGCCAGTATGTAATCTTTGAATGAAGCAGTTGACTTTTGTCTCAGAGTTAATGGTTCTGTTTTTGGATGAGATAATTTTTTTTTATTTCTTTAATTGTTAGATATGCATTGTACATGTATAGATTTTTCATATTTTTTCACAGCCCAGTCGAAACTGTCTTTGTGTTTTATATTAAAAGCTGAGCACTATTGATTTTTAACACCTAGAACCTTAAAAACAATGGATGAACCTCCAACTAAAAAGTGACAAATTTTAAGGCTAGAAAAAAATTGTAACTTTAAGAAGTGCAAAAGAGCAGACCACTCACAAAAAGTGGTTGAAACATTGGTAAAACAAATTTAAGTTGTTAAAAAGGAAAAGTAGTAATTTAGAAATGATTTCATATGCTAATATAATATTTGTACAGTGATTGTGGTTATTTGAAATTGTTCTGAAACTGGACATTGGAATCTGCTCTTTTTGTACAAACCTGCTATGAGATACCACCTGTCAAAAAATACATCTGCCAATCTGAAACAAGAACACTAAAAGTGGGAATGGACCAGAAATTGGAATGAAATGGAATGGTTAATTTTCTCTTTATATACACCATGTTTAAATGTGACTGGTTCCCAATAAACCTCATGCAACAACATACATTATTGATTTATGACAAATTACATATGTTTACTTGACCTCATGCAATCAGTTGGAATCTACAAAATTATTCTGGAAATATTAATATTCTATCAGTCACAGAGGTGCCATTTTAAGTCTTTTTACAATTATTACAGTTATTATTACTAATTGTCAACATGTATGAAAACATTTATAGATCGAAATTACATACACACTTTATAACAAAATATATTCTATATAGTTTACAAGCATGAATAAAAATTATGAAAATTAAAATCATATACCAGAAGTTACAAAACTATAGATATACATAACACTCCTCAGTCACATTCACAGAGGAAGTTGCACCAATAAAAATACCAGGCCTTAAAAGTAATTCATCAGCTCATTATAGATTTGGATTTACATTTCTTCTGTGGACAGTGAATGTAGACCTAAATATTGCAAGCTAGATTGCTCACCCTACAATAAAAATTAAATACCCTTTGTCTATATCATTGTTATGCACCATGCTCAAAGGGAATACCCAACTACTTCAGGGAAGAAATTGTTGGCCTTGGGGGAATCCAAGGGTAATGCAGTGGTGTTTATATAGATAAATGGTTGGTCCCATCTCTGCTGAAGCTTAATAGTGTTGTCTTTGTTGAGATCAACCTGAGGGCAGTATATACATACTGCAGTAATTACCTGCCGTAGGTAATAAGTGGGAATAGGGACAGGATGGTGGCAGTCTGTTTCTACATGTTTTCCCTCAGGACAAGGCAGGTAGGAAAGATATATTTAAATCAGTTCTTTTGCTTTGTTTCCAGAGTAGGGAGTGATTTAGTTTGTTCTGCTAACTTACAAGACTTATTTTCAAATATATTTTGTAGAAAGTTATTAATAACAATTACCTAGGGGAGACTGGTTGTCACACTTGGCAGGTTGTGTACAGTTTGTAAAAGCTATTGTACATGCAGTTGATGGATTGTACATGTGCATTACTGTTAGCCATATTATTTTTTTTTTTTAAATTTAAATTTGTAATAATTTGATCTCTCTGATTTTGTTCATGATTTGTACATTGTCAGAGAAATTGCTGTCACTTAAAAAAGGTAAGTTGATGCCCCAAATGGTGCAGGTTTATTTTGTTGCTTTATGGCAGGGCAATTTAAGTAGGTTATTTTACAAAGAGACAATTGGAGTCAAGTGCCTTGGCCTAGTGGTAGCTTACTACAGCTGATCTGATGTTAGAATTTGAAACATTATTTTTTTTAAAAAAATATATTTATGTACATGTATATTGCATCACAAATTTTTTTTTAATACAAAATTTGTAGGGCATTTTCACTGAATTAGATGAGGTAAAATTCATAGCCATTTTATTTAAACAGTTATACCAGAAGAAAATTTTTCTTTTCATCACTGGTTAGTAATTGCAAAAGGTTTGAATTTAAGAGTTCAAGTTGACAGTAGATAATTAAAAATTTAAAATAATGTGCATTTGTAGTGTTTTTAATAGATTTATAATGATACTCAATAATAAAGACAATTTCTGATGAACAATAGCTACATGTAGATACCCTCCATCTGAATACTTGATACTAGTTAAATTTGTTTTTGTGGCTTTAATACCATTTTAAAGCACCAACAAGCTATATACATGGCAGCCATTATATATAGCAAGGGCCAACCTGGTAGACTACCCTGGGCCCCCACTTCCCAGGACCCCCAATCACCATGGTCCCTGCTGGTTAAGTTCAACTGAATTCAAGGATGTCTTAAATGGGATGGAAATTGTGCTTAGCAATCGTCTGTATAATTTGGTACAACATGTCTTTGGTGGGGTAAAATTATATTTCTGACCTAAAGTTTATTTGAACAATTGATTGTCATATTGATGGCATTTTTATTTTTATTATTAATTTCAAGTTTGTTGTATAAAATATAATTAAGTGGTTTAGAAATACTAATATTGAAATCTTTTGATGTATTTTTTAAAAACTGCTTTAATAAATATTAGGTCAAAATTTGACATCATGTTTGTCATTTTTATAGGAGATTGTAATTGAAATCTATATCACTCATTTATTAATATGAAATTGGTTTTTAAAAGATGTTATTTTGTTAAGCTAATCAATTTTTGTTGGACTTTTTCAGTGAGTTCTATTTTTACAGCTGTCATTTAAAGCTGTATTTGGACAGATATATTATAATGATGTAACAAGTTATTCTGTGGTCAGAAACTTTAAAAATACATGTAAAACAGGATACTATATACATGTAGCAACATACTATATGCATGTAACAACAACATACCATATACATGTTGAAACAACATACTATATACATGTAAGTACAGGATGCTATATATATGTAACAACAACATACTATATACATGTAAGAACATGATATTATATACATGTAATGACAACATAATATATTCATGTAACACCAGCATACTATATACATGTAGCACACAAGTTTCCCAACATGTGAAACACCCTTTTTCAGTAGGAAATCAAATTAGTGATTCCACCATTTCAGAACTTTCTTCAGCTTGTAAAATTGTGTTCTGGTTGTTTTTATTAGTTGCATCTCACTTACGTTGACCTGAAAATGATTGCTTCAGTACAACAGCCTAAAACTAATCACATTGTGGCCATGACAGCTGCCATCTTGAAAATCTTGTATATGTATATCTACTTCTGAATGGATGGTCATATCAATGTGAGGTTTTTATTTAGTGTCCTAGTGGTCCTAAATGAAAATTGGTCATATCAATATGAGGTTTTTACTTAGTGGTCCTAAATGAAAATTGGTCATATCAATATGAAGTTTTCACTTAGTGTCCTAGTGGTCTTAAATGAAAATTAGTCACATCAACATTAGGTTTTCACTTAGTGTCCTAGTGGTCCTAAATGAAAATTGGTCACATCAACATTAGGTTTTCACTTAGTGTCCTAGTGGTCCTAAATGAAAATTGGTCACATCAACATTAGGTTTTCACTTAGTGTCCTAGTGGTCCTAAATGAAAATTGGTCATATCAGCATGGGGTTTTCACAAGATGTCCTAGTGGTCCTAAATGAAAATTGGTCATATCAGCATGGGGTCTTCACAAGATGTCCTACATGAAAATGGTGCCATCAGATGTCCATTATTGCTGCCACAGAAACCATTTTAAATAAAACATTGTTATTGTTATTCTTCTTGAATTGATGATCATGTCAGCATTGAGTTTTCACTAAAAGACTTCTTATGATATCCAAATATTCCAAAATGAAAATGGTGCTGATCTGAGGTCCATCACAGTGTCCGTCTTGAAAATCATTTATTGTTATTCCTTTTCCAGCATTGGTCCAATTGATAGATACTGCTCTGGTGGACTAGTGGATAGAGTGTCTGCCTATGTGCATGTAATGGGTTTGAAATCCAGCCTATTCATACCAAAGACTTATAAAAATAAATGTTTTTACTAACATCTGCCTTGCTAGATGCTCAGCATTAAGAGGTTCATGTTAGGACTGGTCAGCCAGGTGTCAGGATAATGTTTGAGGATATTTAGGTCTGAACTGTTGGGCAGGGTAAGGTTGATGTTGGGTGTATTAAATTGATAAAGATGAACAATGAAAACTGGAACTTAAATTCTATACTCATTGGGCCTTTTCATAGCTCTTTAGTAAATTTCCTGAGTGTGTGAAGGTAACACTCTGATCTCATGCCCTGTAAAGCACAGTATGCCTTTTGTTTAGGTAACACTTGCTTCACATGCTCTATAAAGCGCAGTATGTGGAGGTAACATTCTTATGTGAGGTATGCATAGTATACATTTTGTGTAGGAAACAGTTTTATCTCATATGCCTAGATTGTGTAGAGGCAACAAACACTTTATCTCAGATGCACTATAAAGGACAGTATGCCTTGATATTGTGGAGGTAACACTTTTACCGCACATGACCTGTAATGCACAGTATGCCTTTTGTGTAGGTAACACTTCACATGCTTTGTAAAGAACAGTATGTATGCCTTTTGTGTAGGTAACACTTCACATGCTTTGTAAAGAACAGTATGTATGCCTTTTGTGTAGGTAACACTTCACATGCTTTGTAAAGAACAGTATGTATGCCTTTTGTGTAGATAACACATCACATGCTTTGTAAAGAACAGTATGTATGCCTTTTGTGTAGGTAACACTTCACATGCTTTGTAAAGAAGAGTATGTATGCCTTTTGTGTAGATAGCACTTCACATGCTTTGTAAAGAACAGTATGCCTTTTGTGTAGGTAACACTTCACATGCTTTGTAAAGAAGAGTATGTATGCCTTTTGTGTAGATAGCACTTCACATGCTTTGTAAAGAACAGTATGTATGCCTTTTGTGTAGGTAACACTTCACATGCTTTGTAAAGAACAGTATGTATGCCTTTTGTGTAGATAACACATCACATGCTTTGTAAAGAACAGTATGTATGCCTTTTGTGTAGGTAACACTTCACATGCTTTGTAAAGAAGAGTATGTATGCCTTTTGTGTAGATAGCACTTCACATGCTTTGTAAAGAACAGTATGCCTTTTGTGTAGGTAACACTTCACATGCTTTGTAAAGAAGAGTATGTATGCCTTTTGTGTAGATAGCACTTCACATGCTTTGTAAAGAACAGTATGTATGCCTTTTGTGTAGGTAACACTTCACATGCTTTGTAAAGAACAGTATGTATGCCTTTTGTGTAGGTAACACTTCACCTGTTTTGTAAAGAACAGTATGATGCCTTTTGTGTAGGTAACACTTCACATGCTTTGTAAAGAACAGTATGTATGCCTTTTGTCTAGGTAACACTTCACATGCTTTGTAAAGAACAGTATGTATGCCTTTTGTGTAGGTAACACTTCACATGCTTTGTAAAGAACAGTATGTATGCCTTTTGTGTAGGTAACACTTCACATGCTTTGTAAAGAACAGTATGTATGCCTTTTGTGTAGGTAACACATCACATGCTTTGTAAAGAACAGTATGATGCCTTTTGTGTAGGTAACACTTCACATGCTTTGTAAAGAACAGTATGATGCCTTTTGTGTAGGTAACACTTCACATGCTTTGTAAAGAACAGTATGTATGCCTTTTGTGTAGGTAACACTTCACATGCTTTGTAAAGAACAGTATATATGCCTTTTGTGTAGATAGCACTTCACATGCTTTGTAAAGAACAGTATGTATGCCTTTTGTGTAGATAGCACTTCACATGCTTTGTAAAGAACAGTATGTATGCCTTTTGTGTAGGTAACACATCACATGCTTTGTAAAGAACAGTATGTATGCCTTTTGTGTAGGTAACACTTCACATGCTTTGTAAAGAACAGTATATATGCCTTTTGTGTAGATAGCACTTCACATGCTTTGTAAAGAACAGTATGTATGCCTTTTGTGTAGATAGCACTTCACATGCTTTGTAAAGAACAGTATGTATGCCTTTTGTGTAGATAGCACTTCACATGCTTTGTAAAGAACAGTATGTATGCCTTTTGTGTAGGTAACACATCACATGCTTTGTAAAGAACAGTATGTATGCCTTTTGTGTAGGTAACACTTCACATGCTTTGTAAAGAACAGTATGTATGCCTTTTGTGTAGGTAACACTTCACATGCTTTGTAAAGAACAGTATATATGCCTTTTGTGTAGATAGCACTTCACATGCTTTGTAAAGAACAGTATGTATGCCTTTTGTGTAGATAGCACTTCACATGCTTTGTAAAGAACAGTATGTATGCCTTTTGTGTAGGTAACACATCACATGCTTTGTAAAGAACAGTATGTATGCCTTTTGTGTAGATAGCACTTCACATGCTTTGTAAAGAACAGTATGTATGCCTTTTGTGTAGGTAACACATCACATGCTTTGTAAAGAACAGTATGTATGCCTTTTGTGTAGATAGCACTTCACATGCTTTGTAAAGAACAGTATGTATGCCTTTTGTGTAGATAGCACTTCACATGCTTTGTAAAGAACAGTATGCCTTTTGTGTAGGTAACACTTCACATGCTTTGTAAAGAACAGTATGCATGCCTTTTGTGTAGATAGCACTTCACATGCTTTGTAAAGAACAGTATATATGCCTTTTGTGTAGGTAACACATCACATGCTTTGTAAAGAACAGTATGTATGCCTTTTGTGTAGATAGCACTTCACATGCTTTGTATATATGTAGTATTCATGTGGCCAAAGCTTTATGTAGTGTTTATGTGTACACAAAAATATTTATGTAGTGATCGTATGCATGCTCACATATGCAGTGTACATGTGCACACACATATTGATTTATTTATAGATTAATTGGTGTGAATATAAAGGACCTTTTTTTTAGCAGGTGCATTTTAAATTTGGACCATTAGAATATTGCTTAATTGATTGATTTATTTTTATGTCCAGCTGACCTCTTTTTTGACAGAAGACGAAAATGATTCTGAGTTCCATCTTCTGGTCTTTGATTTCTGTGATGAGTAATGTTTGTTATCAGAATTGCATTTCTAACACTACCTTGGTAAGTAATTATGTCTTTATTTAGTAATACATTTGTTAACTAGGATACATAGAGAGTATTGCTAACTACAAAGTAAGTTGAATCTTAATCACAATCTTTATTCTCCTTCAGATCTGGCAAGGTGTGCAGGAAGTAATGTTCTGGACAAGTCAAAACGTTTGAGAGCCTGATGGAAATTTTTTCTACTTTTTTCCTTGCATTTACATAATGCCATCTGGGTAAACCAACAGCTGATTCACAATTTGGATTTGGATTTATTCCTATTATTTAAATTACCTGTGGTATTTTAGGATCTATTGTTTCCTTGTGCCAAGGAATTGTTTTTTGTGAAATTTTACCATGGCTGATCATTCGGAACTTGTGGCAGAAATTGCCTCAGTGGAAAAGATGAACACTCCTGAACGTCTGAAACATGCAAAAAAACGAAGGATAGCTCAGCTGAAACGATGGGGTGCATATGAAAAACAGTTGGAAAAAGAAACTTCTAAGAAACGAAAACAGTCATCTATTAAGCAAGTGAAAAAGAATCAGACTCGGCGAGTTAAATTTATCAGCAATATTGTTTTACTGGAAGCAGCAGCAAGAAATGATATTGATGAAGGTGAGTCAGAAATATGTCACACATGTTTTTATGCTTGCTGCAAAGCAGGGCGTAGTATATGTGTTTCCTACAATTTTTGTTTCTGCACAATAACATAAGTTGTCCATCAGCTACAGCTACCAAATTTTATGGATGACTTGCAGTTGGATCAAGGTAGAACTCAAATGATTTCAGGGTAATAGTTTTCATTTAGTAACTCAAGTTCTCCATGATATGCAGTTACCAAAATATGTAGATAGTTTGCACTTAGGGCAAGAAAAAAACCTTTGATTTTTGTGGGCAAAGATCAGTGGGTAATTTTTGGTTAAAAGGTCAAAGTGAGAATAATTGATTTAAAGGGAAAATATTATCAGTTTTCTGAGGAAGAAGGTCAGTGGTCTACTACACTATCTGAAATATGAAATAATTTATGCAAAGGAAAATTCAGTTATCAACTATGTACCATCACCAAAGTTTATGAATGACTAAGGAAAAAAATCTATTGATTTGTGTGTTAAAAAGACATGTCAAGGTCACTTTGAGTGTAAGAAGGAAAATGTCTGTTGAATGAGAAATTAGGAGCTTAATGAAACTTTGGAAGGCTTAATGTATGGAAGAAGCCTTAATTTGGGGTCAAAGGTTATGGTCTTTGTGGGTCAATCAAACATGGGTTTTGCAAAAAAAAATTTTGTTCTAAGTAGGTTTGTTGAACTTCTGGAACTTAATCAAGAACATGTATACCATATGACCTCATGTAAGTTGGGTCCATCTTTATAGACCCTATTATGTTGGTATATTATGTGATGTTAGTTTTGAGTTATTGTTGTTAGTTTTGAGTTATTGTTGTCAGCTATGTTGGTTAATTATAACAAATTGCATAAACTCAGATCTGCTGGTGCAATTAAATGGTATCAGATCTTGCTCTGTAGTTTGCAGTTGGATCAGGCTTATAAGTAAGTGCTATTCATGTGTTGCACACAACATCAGTATGTGTTGCACATCACATCAGACTGAATTGCACATTACATCAACCTGTATTGCATATTATATCAGACTGTATTGCATATTACACCAGACTGTATTGCACATCACATCAGCCTGCATTGCATATTACAGACTGTATTGCATATTACATCAGCCTGTATTGCACATCACATCAGCCTGCATTGCATATTACATCAAACTGTATTGCTCATCACATCAGCCTGTATTGCATATTACATCAGCCTGAATTGCATATCACATCAGACTGAATTGCACATTACATCAGCCTGTATTGCATATTATATCAGACTGTATTGCATATTACATCAAACTGTATTGCACATCACATCAGCCTGTATTGCATATTACATCAGCCTGAATTGTATATCACATCAGACTGAATTGCACATTACATCAGCCTGTATTGCATATTATATCAGACTGTATTGGATATTACATCAGACTGTATTGCATATTACATCAGACTGTATTGCATATTACATCAGACTGTATTGCACATCACATTAGACTGAATTGCACATTACATCAGCCTGTATTGCATATTACATCAGACTGTATTGCATATTACATCAGACTGTATTGGACATTACATCAGACTGAATTGCACATCACATCAGACTGAATTGCACATTACATCAGACTGTATTGCACATCACATCAGACTGAATTGCACATTACATCAGCCTGTATTGCATATTACATCAGACTGTATTGCATATTACATCAGACTGTATTGCACATCACATCAGACTGAATTGCACATTACATCAGCCTGTATTGCATATTACATCAGACTGTATTGCATATTACATCAGACTGTATTGCATATTACATCAGACTGTATTGCACATCTCATTAGACTGAATTGCACATTACATCAGCCTGTATTGCATATTACATCAGACTGTATTGCACATCACATCAGACTGAATTGCACAATACATCAACCTGTATTGCATATTACATCAGACTGTATTACATATTACATCAGACTGTATTGCACATCACATCAGCCTGCATTGCATATTACATCAGACTATTGCATATTAAATCAGCCTATATTGCACATTACATCAGCTTTTATGTTGCACAAAACTTCAGCATGTATATTGCACATTACAGCAATAATGTGTTACACATAATAACATCAGCCTGTGTGTTGCACATAATATCAGCCTGTGTGTTGCACATCATAATATCAGCCTGTGTGTTGCACATCATAATATCAGCCTGTGTGTTGCACATCATAATATCAGCCTGTGTGTTGCACATCATAACATCAGCCTGTGTGTTGCACATCATAATATCAGCCAGTGTGTTGCACATCACATCAGCCTGTGTGTTGCACATCATAATATCAGCCTGTGTGTTGCACATCATATCAGCCTGTGTGTTGCACATCATAATATCAGCCAGTGTGTTGCACATCACATCAGCCTGTGTGTTGCACATCATAATATCAGCCTGTGTGTTGCACATCATATAAGCCTGTGTGTTGCACATCACATCAGCCTGTGTGTTGCACATAATAACATCAACCTGTGTGTTGCACATCATAATATCAGCCTGTGTGTTGTACATCACATCAGCCTGTGTGTTGCACATTGAATCAGCCAGTGTGTTGCACATCACATCAGCTTGTGTGTTGCACATCATAACATCAGCCTGTGTGTTGCACATCATAACATCAGCCTGTAGTTGCACATCACATCAGCTTGTGTGTTGCACATCACATCAGCCTGTGTTGCACATCATAACATCAGCCTGTGTGTTGCACATCATAACATCAGCCTGTGTGTTGCACATAATATCAGCCTGTGTGTTGCACATCATAATATCAGCCTGTGTGTTGCACATCAGATCAGCTTGTGTGTTGCACATCATAACATCAGCCTGTGTGTTGTACATCATAACATCAGCCTGTGTGTTGCACATCATAATATCAGCCTGTGTGTTGCATATCATAATATCAGCCTGTGTGTTGCACATCACATCAGCTTGTGTGTTGCACATCATAATATCAGCCTGTGTGTTGCACATCATATCAGCCTGTGTGTTGTACATAATATCAGCCTGTGTGTTGCATATCATAATATCAGCCTGTGTTGCACATCATAATATCAGACTGTGTGTTGCACATCACATCAGCCTGTGTGTTGCACATCACATCAGCCTGTGTGTTGCACATCATAACATCAGCCTGTGTGTTGCACATCATAACATCAGCCTGTGTGTTGCACATCATAATATCAGCCTGTGTGTTGCATATCATAACATCAGCCTGTGTGTTGCACATCATAATATCAGCCTGTGTGTTGCACATCATAATATCAGCCTGTGTGTTGCACATCATAACATCAGCCTGTGTGTTGCAAATCATAATATCAGCCTTTGTGTTGCACATCATAATATCAGCCTGTGTGTTGAACATCATAATATCAGCCTGTGTGTTGCACATCACATGAGCCTGTGTGTTGCACATCACATCAGCCTGTGTGTTGCACATCATAACATCAGCCTGTGTGTTGCACATCATAACATCAGCCTGTGTGTTGCACATCATAATATCAGCCTGTGTGTTGCACATCATAATATCAGCCTGTGTGTTTCACATCTTAACATCAGCCTGTGTGTTGCACATCATAACATCAGCCTGTGTGTTGTACATCATAATATCAGCCTGTGTGTTGCACATCACATCAGCCTGTGTGTTGCACATCACATCAGCTTGTGTGTTGCACATCATAACATCAGCCTGTGTGTTGCACATCATAATATCAGCCTGTGTGTTGCACATCACATCAGCTTGTGTGTTGCACATCACATCAGCCTGTGTTGCACATCATAATATCAGCCTGTGTGTTGCACATCATAATATCAGCCTGTGTGTTGCACATCATAATATCAGCCTGTGTGTTGCACATCACATCAGCTTGTGTGTTGCACATCACATCAGCCTGTGTTGCACATCACATCAGCCTGTGTTGCACATCATAATATCAGCCTGTGTGTTGCACATCATAACATCAGACTGTGTGTTGCACATGATAATATCAGACTGTGTTGCACATCATAATATCAGCCTGTGTGTTGCACATCATAATATCAGCCTGTGTGTTGCACATCACATCAGCTTGTGTGTTGCACATCGTAACATCAGCCTGTGTGTTGCACATCGTAACATCAGCCTGTGTGTTGCACATCATAATATCAGCCTGTGTGTTGCACATAATAACATCAGCCTGTGTGTTGCATATCATAATATCAACCTGTCAGTTGCACATCATAATATCAGCCTATGTGTTGCACATCACATCAGCCTGTGTGTTGCACATCACATCAGCTTGTGTGTTGCACATAATAACATCAGCCTGTGTGTTGCACATCATAATATCAACCTGTGTTCCACATCATAACATCAGCCTGTGTGTTGCACATCATAACATCAGCCTGTGTTGCACATCATAACATCAGCCTGTGTGTTGCACATCATAATATCAGCCTGTGTGTTGCACATCATAATATCAGCCTGTGTGTTGCACATCACATCAGCTTGTGTGTTGCACATCACATCAGCCTGTGTTGCACATCATAATATCAGCCTGTGTGTTGCACATCATAATATCAGCCTGTGTGTTGCACATCATAACATCAGACTGTGTGTTGCACATCATAATATCAGCCTGTGTGTTGCACATCATAACATCAGCCTGTGTGTTGCACATGATAATATCAGCCTGTGTGTTGCACATCATAACATCAGCCTGTGTGTTGCACATGATAATATCAGACTGTGTGTTGCACATCATAATATCAGACTGTGTGTTGCACATCATAACATCAGCCTGTGTGTTGCACATCATAATATCAGACTGTGTTGCACATCATAATATCAGCCTGTGTTGCACATCATAATATCAGCCTGTGTTGCACATCACATCAGCTTGTGTGTTGCACATCGTAACATCAGCCTGTGTGTTGCACATCATAATATCAGCCTGTGTGTTGCACATAATAACATCAGCCTGTGTGTTGCATATCATAATATCAGCCTGTGTGTTGCACATCATAACATCAGCCTGTGTGTTGCACATCATAATATCAGACTGTGTTGCACATCATAATATCAGCCTGTGTTGCACATCACATCAGCTTGTGTGTTGCACATCATAACATCAGCCTGTGTGTTGCACATTATAACATCAGCCTGTGTGTTGCAAATCATAATATCAGCCTGTGTGTTGCACATCATAATATCAGCCTGTGTGTTGCACATCATAATATCAGCCTGTGTGTTGCACATCATAATATCAGCCTGTGTGTTGCACATTATAACATCAGCCTGTGTGTTGCACATCACATCAGACTGTGTGTTGCACATCATAACATCAGCCTGTGTGTTGCATTTCATAGTATCAGCCTGTGTGTTGCACATCACATCAGACTGTGTGTTGCACATCATAATATCAGGAGGAGAAATGGTTTTGGTACAAATATATTTGGTTTTGACTAAATAGCTTGCCAATGTTTGTGACACATTAGATATGGAAGAAGTGTGCCAAATTTGTTTACTAAGATCACTTTTAGCAGAAAAGAGGCTTATGTGTAAATACTTCTTGAATATGCATTTCAATCACAGTATGTGAAGGGTTTGCCCTTAATGTATGGAAGAAGTTTTTTGGGATCAAAATGTTAAATAACAGGGTCATTATGGCTAAAGGAAAAATAGATTTTTAGAATAATTTTTGTTCTGGAGTCCATTTCATGACCAGATAGATTTTGTGGGTGGCTTGCACTTAGTTAATGGAGAATCAGCATAGTCTATATCTAATGGTCCTATCTCACTGTCATGGTAAGTTGGATTAGTGCACATGGAGCAAGTTCAGGGGAAATTTTCCCAACCCAGAATTCCATTGTTCCCAGAAAGCATGATATTAATTTGTGTGACAAAGGTTGACTTTATAAAATTTTAAAATAAATTCTGCAACATTTTGTATATTATGAACAATTTCATTAAATGGAACACATAACAGGGAAGAATGAAGATTTCGATTTTCTCATTTCTTGACACAGAACTGTACCAGATTTTACATGGAAGCTTGTTCACAGAACTGTACCAGATTTTACATGGAAGCTTGTTCACAGAACTGTACCAGATTTTACATGGAAGCTTGTTCACAGAATTGTACAAGAGTATTGGAAGCTTTCCTTTCACTGTTCCCAGTTTTTAATGGATGTTGATTTCATATTTTGAATAAATCCTAAAGATATATTGATGCAACCACATTTAAAATCAGTCATCAAATCAAATCAGTTACATTCTAGAAATCATTTTATGTGGATTTGTACTAAAAATCCGATCAATATAGGTTTTATCCCTGTTATTCTTGGTATAACCATTAATGCTAAAGATTGATGATTAAGATAATGACCTGTTTTAGACGATGTGTGGATGATGTAAAAAAATGTCCATGATTCATTCATGATCAAAATTGCATGGACAAAATTGTCTTCAATTTATCTCATTAAATTTGGATATGTTCTTTGCAAAATTGTGAAAAGTGCTTGAATGTCAGTGATTATATTGATAAGTGATTTAATTTGAGTGGTTACTTTGAAAAGTGTTTGCTGTGACAAATACTAGAAAAGTGCTTGGAAATGGTCAGTATCACTTAATCAAAATGCATTTCATATGTAGCCATCCATTTACAGATATAAATATCACCAACAAGCAAAGTTCTGTTAAAAAAGATCAAAGTGAAAGTTGATAATGATTTGTACTTACCTATTGGGTTGCTTATAGCCAGTAAATCTTTAATGACAGTCACTTGTATGTTCTTTAGTTGTCTTGTTTTGGGATCATATCCACCTGGTGATGTTAAAATGACAGGGATAGTGATATTGAGGCTAACACATAAGGTTGGTCAAATATTCTATGATGTGAAGAAAATTTTCAAGGACATTTACTGCAAGTGTTATATACGTTAAGGAGTATAATGATAAAGAAAGAGAAGTTGGGTAATAGATGTTAGATGAATGGGTGAAACTGTCCAGTGTCATTGGCTATGGCAGGAGTAAAAAGCACAAAAAGAAGGTATTATTGAGAGAGAGAGAGAGAGAGAGAGAGAGAGAGAGAGAGAGAGAGAGAGAGAGAGAGAGAGAGAGAGAGAGAGAGAGAGAGAGAGAGAGAGAGAGAGAGAGATATTACAACCCCATCTCAGTTACAGTAGTACTACCTCAGCATTGTTTTAAAAATTTAGTTTTTGTCAGAGAGGGAAAGACAATTTTAACATTCTTGGATAACTTGTGAAACTCCTATAATTCAGAGGCAGGTGTGGGTCCCTTTTCCTATCATAAATGTACTCAAATTTGGCCTCAATTTGCTGATTGTGAATCAAACCCTAACAAAAATTGGTAAATAAAACCTTGATATAACTTTTAAGAATACAATATGCTCTCATTTGTTTTGACATGAAAAGTGTTGGTCATCTGTCATAGTGATACTTATTAGTCTTTTTGGAAAAAGTGAATTAAGTGCTGACTATTTGGATCTCCAAGTTGTGGACATGTTTGTTGCATTTTTAATGTCAGCTGAAAGTAGACCTGCTTTATGATATCACATTATGTCTTTTGTTTCAAATCAAATAATGGGAATAGAATAAAAAAGTTGAAAGGCATGAAAAGGCAAAGTTTGACAGAATATTTCATTATTTGGTAGTTGCATTGATAAACATGCATATAATTTCTTTAAAAATACAGCCCACTGCAAACCTGGAACTGACTATTTCTGAGAAGCTTTTTCTTTGAAGCAAATAAATGATTTCAGAGACAATGAAACAGATAAATAGTATTTCAGATGATAAATTTTATGAAAGAAATGATTGATAAGATAGTACAATTAAAAGAATTAATGTTATAATAATGTTATTGGAGATAAAGATTGTGCTTGTTGAGACCTTACTTCAGCTTATGCTATGAATGAATTAAAAGATTCTTCTGGCTAAGATAAAGGAAATGTATATTAATTTGTGTTGGATCATTGCATATTACATTGTGTTAGATCAATACATGACACATTGATGCAAGAATGTCAATATTGTAACTTTTTCTGCAGTTCAAGAAAAATCTTTCTTTTTAGTAGTTCATTAGTGTCAGAAAAATAAGAAAACTTCTGTTTGCAATTTAGCAAGTGTTCTTTAAAATGTATATTTGAAAGAATTTGTAAACATAACATTTTATAACTAAGCCTAGTTTAAGATCATAAAAAACCTTAACTATAAATTTCAAATTTCCAAAAAATTATATAATATCCAAAAAAATTTTGTCATGCAGAATTAAAGTATTTAATATTGTCTTCCAAATGATATTTTTTGTACTTAATCTGTAATTCTGTCCTTATTTCAGTTCGAAAGTTGTTAACTAGTGGAGTGTCTCCCGATGTGACAAATGAAGATGGACTGACAGCACTGCATCAGGTAGTTCAAAATAAGTGCTCACTGACCATAGTTCTAATGTATGTTTTCCCTACTCATTAGCATTTGGATATTTCGCATTTGGATATTTCTAACTCAAAATATATATTTTCTTGTCTGTCTGTCCCAAGGTCCATGACAGCAAGTTTATCTTTGTATTATTGTGGTTCATCTGTCTTTCATGAACTGATTTCTTAAACCCCCACATTAAAGGGTCAAGTGTCACATATTTTTTTTTAACTTTGTCTCAGTAGTCAAGCTAGATAATTGATCTGTATGAGTTGAAGTTTACTGTTAAAAATGCAAATCTGCAGTGTTTTAAATGTTTCACAAAAGAACTGAGTCACAGAAAGCATTCTGGCTTTGATATGAATTATGGAAAAAGCTATAAGAGCTACAGGTACCTTAAAATTATTTTAATTTCATTTGCCTGTCACTATTATTAAACTTTACCATTCTGCAGTGGAAATTCATGGTGCTAAATCCACCAACTCCCTGTTCTAGAAATTTCTTAGAATATGAACATTGACTGATCATAGGCCCAGTCTCATTTGTTTTTAGATGACAATTGAGTCAACATGCGGAAAGAGACACAATGAGGAGAAGAAATATATGCTAGTGATGGTTTTGCTAAATAAGGGTGCTTCATAATTATTAGTACAATTATCCTGTCCACATCTATCAATATTTTATTGTTAATATGTCCAAATATAAATAGGTAATCATCAAGAAAAAACTAGGGTAACTGAGTTATATTCCAGCTTTTTCAGCCACTTTGTTGTGATATGATCAGTAGGGAAGGGCCTGTCCTTCATTTAGTATTGATTAGACAATTGTGTAAGGGAATGGGGTGTAGGTAGGTGATGTGGTATACATATGGATGCCTGAGAGTCAATAGACATATTTGAATGGGAACATAATAAAGATACTTTATAAAAGGACTTGCAAGATACAGACAGATATACAAGATGAGGACTTGCAAGATACAGAGATAAACAAGATGAGGACTTGCAAGATACAGACAGATATACAAGATGAGGACTTGCAAGATACAGATATACAAGATGAGGACTTGCAAGATACAGATATACAAGATGAGGACTTGTAAGATACAAACAGAAATATGCAAGATGAGTACTTGCAAGATACAGACAGATATACAAGATGAGGACTTGCAAGATACAGACAGATATACACGATGAGGACTTGCAAGATACAGATATACAAGATAAGGACTTGTAAGATACAAACAGAAATATACAAGATGAGGACTTTCAAGATACAAACAGATATACAAGATGTGGACTTGCAAGATACAGAGATACACAAGATGAGGACTTGCAAGATACAAACAGATATACAAGATGATGACTTGTAAGATACAAACAGAAATATACAAGATTTGTGCCTCTGCATTCCATCCTCCTTTTAAGAGTGGGGTGTTGGGGTTTGTAGTTGGAATTATGTAATCATTATTACATTCTAAAAAATTATCTCCTCATTGTTGACACAACAGTGATTATAATTGATGTGTGGCATTGAATGTGGATATTTGAGAAAGCTTGCCAGTAGCTTCTCATGGGGTGGTTCTTTCCAAGATTTTCCCAGATTTTTCTTCCTCCTCCATTAATACTGGCTGCCATGTATAGCCTATTGTGTGCTGAAAAATGGCATTAAGCTCCAGAACAACAACAACAACAACAATAACAAAAATTTGTGTGACAATATCCTTGTGATTATTGTTATCACAATCTTTAAATAGTTTGCTTTTAGCAGAGATCCCAAGAACTCTGGAGGTTTTAGTAATGTTTTATAACATCACTCTAAATCAGCAGTGAACTTCTTGTGTTTATAATTCATAAACAGAATAAACCAAAAAAAACTTTAAAATGCTTTTTTTCAGTACACATTACTAATAATGAATAACAATGAGTTGGATACAACCCTCACTGATATTATATTGCATATTTTTTATTGGTGGTCAAATTTTTTGTCAGAACTTTTATTTATAAATGTCTAAAGTGGTTGATAAGTGGGAGCTTAAGAAAGCCCCTTGGGACACTTAGTCCACTTGTATATGCTATACATGAATGGACAGATGTGGAATTTGTTGTCTGATCAGAGTAGATTAGGTTCTTTGCACAAAGCCAGCATTTGTATAGGAAGTGGAAAGAAAGCATGTATTATTTTCCTTTGAGAACAATAGGAATAACAGTTGTGCAGAAATTACATGGAATTTATAGCATATTCCCTAATAATGCAGGGAGATAACATCAGATCCATTTTAAACAGGTTATTCAGAGTTTTATAAGGAGAGTTTTGCTTTTTCTGGAGCCAAACTATGGAATTCCATACCATCTTATATAAAGTCAGCTGACACATGCCAAGCTTTTAAAAAGCTTCTTAGTCAACATCTACAGAAACAATAATTTGTATGATTTTGTTTAATTCAGTAAAGTACTACTACATTTTACAATATTGTAATACATTAGTACTCACCTGTAATGTTCTTCTATTTTGTATGAATTCTATAGGTATTCATCCTCAAAGAATTGTGCATACTTTATTGTCCCAGTCAATCAGTTGTCATATTAGTTTACTGTCAGGTTTTTAATAGCATTTGTTGGCTAAAGACACCTCATCTTGTAAAAATTTGCATTATATATACATACATGTATGTAAAAATGTCATTGTAGAAGATCTTATAAAAGATGAATCATTTGATCAAGTGAGTTTCTTCTTTAAAGAAAGTCTGTTATTATTATCATTATTATAGTAGATAATTTAACCCCAAGAGCGTTGGATGATGCTGAAACTTTTCTAGTTCTGAAGGAATTTAACCCTTTCATCACTAAGTAACTTTGTAGGCATAGAGTCCTCAACACTAAGTAACTTTGTAGGCATAGAGTCCTCAACACTAAGTAACTTTGTAGGCATAGAATCCTCAACACTAAGTAACTTTGTAGGCATAGAGTCCTCAACACTAAGTAACTTTGTAGGCATAGAGTCCTCAACACTAAGTAACTTTTGTAGGCATAGAGTCCTCAACACTAAGTAACTTTGGAGTTGTAAAGCAAAATGACTTGTGGACTTTGAAACAACATAACTTTGCCAATGTTAAAGATATCTGGCTGGATTAGGTGTCAAAATCAAGGTTAAAAATCAAATTTTATGACTAATTCAATAAAATGTGTATATCTATTACAACTGTTAAAATAAAGGTACAAACAGGTAACACAATAGATAAAATACAAGTAATTACTTTATTACCTCTGGTTAAAAACCTTCAAAGTCCTCTTCATCATCATCACTGACACCCACAAGTGCATTCCATTGTCTCTCCATACGTCTTCTCTCATTTTCATCCAAATTTACCAGGTCAAAATTATTTAAATTCTCCGATAATTCTCCATTGAAATTTCTTCAATGCCATTTTGGATACAAATTTCAGCATTCGGAAAACACATTAGAAGTTCCAACTTTGTTCAATATTTCTAGCTGTATACAAGCTAAACTCACGAGATCATCCAAATATAACATCTACATTACAAGATAGAAGTTATTAGAGGTGCCCCGAAAGTTATTTAGTAGGGTACTATAATGTTAAAGAAGAACACTGCCCCAGACCGAAAAGTCGGTCCATAGTGTTTATGGACTTACTTCCCCCTGACCGGTTTTATGGTCCGCTGTGATGAAAGAGTTAAGCCTAAGTGTTTAAATGATAATACTAAGATTCATTCTTGCTTGGATACAAATGTAAGGGGCAATGCTCAGACTTGACTTGATACTGTTTCCTTTCTCCCCATTACTACTAATGCCCTGACCAAAACCTTAATTTCACTAGGTCAATCATTTACAAAATGGCAATAAGCTCAACCAAATCAAACCAAACCTTAATTTCACTAGGTCAGTCATTTACAAAATTGTACTAATTTCCACCAAAACAAACCTTAATTTCACTAGGTCAGTCATTTACAAAATTGTACTAAACTCCACCAAAACAAACCTTAATTTTACTAGGTCAGTCATTTACAAAATTGTACTAACCTCCACCAAAACAAACCTTAATTTCACTAGGTCAGTCATTCTTAATTTCACTAGGTCAGTCATTTACAAAATTGTACTAAACTCCACCAAAACAAACCTTAATTTCACTAGGTCAGTCATTTACAAAATTGTACTAAACTCCACCAAAACAAACCTTAATTTCACTAGGTCAGTCATTTACAAAATTGTACTAAACTCCACCAAAACAAACCTTAATTTCACTAGGTCAGTCATTCTTAATTTCACTAGGTCAGTCATTTACAAAATTGTACTAACCTCCACCAAAACAAACCTTAATTTCACTAGGTCAGTCATTCTTAATTTCACTAGGTCAGTCATTTACAAAATTGTACTAAACTCCACCAAAACAAACCTTAATTTCACTAGGTCAGTCATTTACAAAATTGTACTAAACTGCACCAAAACAAACCTTAATTTCACTAGGTCAGTCATTTACAAAATTGTACTAAACTCCACCAAAACAAACCTTAATTTCACTAGGTCAGTCATTTACAAAATTGTACTAAACTGCACCAAAACAAACCTCAATTTCACTAGGTCAGTCATTTAAAAAATTGTACTAAACTCCACCAAAACAAACCTTAATTTCACTAGGTCAGTCATTTACAAAATTGTACTAAACTCCACCAAAACAAACCTTAATTTCACTAGGTCAGTCATTTACAAAATTGTACTAAACTCCACCAAAACAAACCTTAATTTCACTAGGTCAGTCATTTACAAAATTGTACTAAACTCCACCAAAACAAACCTTAATTTCACTAGGTAAAGATGTTGATTGTCCAGAGTACTGTAAGATCATTCTGACCAGCTTATTGGATGATAGGGCTTCAAAGATCCTGAGTTGTTAAAAATGACTGGAATCTTGTGGGAACATTTTATTGATAGATTGAGACACAGATTAAGATATAATTTTAGTTAATGTTTCTTTGCTACATGGAAGAAAAAATGCCAGTCCCAGTTCATTTGTCATTAATTTCAAATCCTTTATTCCTACAAAAATGTTAATTTCCAAATTATATTCTGCTGAATCCAGTAAGAGAAGAGCTCCAACAGATAATTTCTATTTGAGTTAATGGAATAGGACAAGGTGTCTAAATCAGCTTCCTTGATTCTAAATTGGTTAATATGAGAGCTAATCATGCAGCTTCTAACAAGGTTTATTGACTTGACTACATGCAGAGTTGAACAGTATACTGCCATATTGTAATGAGTGAACAGTATACTGCATTATTGTAATGAGTGTTCAGCTGCAAAATCTGTAGAGGAGTCACGGTACTAATTCAACTCCCATAGTAAACATATGGAAACACCATCATATTTAAAATTCAATAACTTAAAATTTCTGGGTACTGATGATCAGACCTATATTTCTCCATGCACAACTATCCTTGGTGCAAGCTTCTGTGTGGAGAACACCATATGAGCCTCGGCATTTTTTTTGACCTACATGTGCATGAAACACATGTTATTGATTCTGTACCAAACAAATCAAGTGCTACTTTCATTATTGAGTAATCCTAAGTCAAGTCTTTAAAAATACTAAAATTGCATCAATATAAATTTGTCTATATTTTTTTTAAAATTACACATAGGATAAGCTTTCAAAAGATATTTTTACTAAAATTTTACTTTTCATTATTAACCAATTATGGACCACCAAACCCATATATACTCTATTATTTCTTCACCCATTTCTAGACTGGTTCACAGATCTTCCATATAATTAGTACTGTGTGTCCTATAGTGATTTAGATCTGTCTTTATGTTATTCACCATCGGATAACAGACCCTGGTCTGCCAATATAATGTCTGATGGTAGCTTTGGGTCTGTGGTATATGTACAGACCCATATCTGCCAACAGATGGTCTAATGGTAGTTTTGGGTCTGTGGTATATGTACAGACCCATATCTGCCAACAGATGGTCTAATGGTAGCATTGGGTCTGTGCTGTGTTAGCAGACCCAGATCTGCCACCAGATGGTGTGATGTCTTGTAACTTGCCATGGAAGGCAAGAGATTTGTAACTTGTCCTGCAAGTTAATTGTAAAATTTACATATCTTGCATCAGTTTTACTTATTCAACATTGTACATGATACTGAAACTGCATAAAATGCCCACTCGTCCAATTGGAGGAGGATCTTAATACCTGTCTTGCCCTTCCTCAGCTACCATTGTAAATGTGAACAAATGAGTGGAATTTGTTAGTTTTATAGTTTATAGATAAATATGATGTTTGTCCATTATGGACAAGGAGAATTCCCTGCTTAGCTAGAGGAAGTCTGGATAAAGCAAGTCAGGTAAAAACAATGTATGGTTTAAATAAAAAGTATATTATGTTACAGAATACAGAAGTGTGTTATATGTGTTAATCAATTTTCTCAGTCTCTTTTATGCTGCATATTTCAGTGGAATGTTTTGATAAAGGTAACTTAAAAATCTGTAACTAATTTGGACATGATGAATCTTCAGTTTTTAATGGTAATGGTTGGCATTAGTTTGGCAGAATTAGAATATTCAATTGTTAGAAGGTCACCACTGCTCACACTTTATACATATTAGTATCTATTAAGCATATTCACAGCAAGGTCCATTCTAAAAGCACCACATCATTAGAAGAAAAGGAGGAATTAAAAATCCACCATGTTGGTAATTTGTGACTATAAAGGACATGGCATGTCATGAGGTTGTTAAAATGGTTTAAATATACTAATTTGATGTCAGTCAAGGTGGTCTAATAAAAGAGTTTGTCACTTTTGAGAGGGGCATGGCAAGAGTGCATATCACTATGCAGTTACAGCTAATCATGCAGTATTTGGCAGTTCCATGGTAATATGCCATCAGTTTGTTTAGTCCCCGTTATGCCCATGTTTTATTTTAGCAAAGATAAACAGATAATGTACAACACTGAAAAGTTTCTGAATTTTATTCGTTGTTGGCATGAAAAGTCTTCAAAATAGTGAGTTTAATACTTAAAAATCCCACAATATGTTGTAAAGAAATGTAGAACCTATAAGGGGAAAACCAAATTTGAAAACTTTGCAATTTGTGTGTTTTTTGGACAGAATTATTTTAGAGAAGACACATTATTTTTTTATATACTTTTACAAGTTGAGTCCAATGCAATCAACATAGACTTTAATCTTGCATTATATAATGTGCTGGCAGATCAGGTTACTATTTGTTCTACTGATTAATCCAAACAAACTGCATTGATCTATGGGTGTATAGTGTGGCAGCAGTACAAATGGTATTGGTTTTGTGTCATTGGTTGGAATTCACCTACATGGCTGAAAATGAGACTTGAATGAAATTTTTCAGATATTTACCTGCTACCATGGCTTCTGCAGACTTTTGATAAATTTGGTAATATAGATAGAAAGATAGATTTCCATACCAAACAAGTGTTCCTTCAGAAATTGGTGAAGTATAAACTACCTCCCTTTAAAAACCTTAAATGTTATTGAAATCAAAGGTGGTAAATGATGACCTGTCCAAGGTCTGTGGTCTTGTGGCTTCCTTCATCTGAAAGACTACCTCATGCCAGCATTTTTTTAAAACAATCATTTCTGATTGAAATGATGTATAGATGACAGTATTTTATATCATTTCTGCCTGCAGTGTTCAATAGATTACGGTGTTTTATATCAATTCTGCTTGCAGTGTTGTATAGATTTAAGCGTTTTATATCATTTCTACTTGCAGTGTTGTATAAATTTAAGTGTTTTATATCATTTCTGCTTGCAGTGTTGTATAAATTTAAGTGTTTTATATCATTTCTGCTTGGAGTGTTGTATAAATTTAAGTGTTTTATATCATTTCTGCTTGCAGTGTTGTATAGACGTAAGTGTTTAATATCATTTCTGCTTACAGTGTTGTATAGATGACAGTGAGGAGATGTTGAAGCTGCTTCTAGAGTTTGGCGCCAATGTAAATGCCAAGGACAGTGAACTCTGGACGCCCCTCCATGCTGCAGCAACATGTGGCCATGTACACCTATGTCGTCTTCTTATAGAAAAGTGAGTGGAATTTAAAATAGACACATCACATTTGGTCTGAAAAAAATTATGGTACGACTAGGACATCCATTATAGCTGCCACAGCAGTCATGTTTTATCCGCAACAAAGAAATGAGAAAGAACAGTATAATTTGAAGATACATGTTCCATTGCTCTCATGTAGCCTGGAATATTGTGTTATCCTGGTACTATAGCATATTCTTATCACTACATATTAGAGCCATTTTTGCTATTGAGCATACTGCTCTGGTGGCCTAGTGGTTAGAGCATCCACCTCGGATGCGGAAGGTCGTGGGTTTAATTCCCAGTTGAGTCATACCAAAAACTTGTAAAAATGGTACTAACAACTGCCTCGCTTGGCGCTTAACATTAATAGGTTAGTGTTAGGACTGGTCGCCTGGTGTCAGGATAATGTGACTGGGTGGGACATTATGCTACATGTCTGCTAGACATCACTATAAACTGCCACACTGCAGACATCATAGCAATATGACTGAAAATTTTTTAAAGCTACGTTAAAAATCATAATCACATCACTATTGCTGCATGCTAATTATTTGTATAGTTTCTATGACTTTCCTCTTTCTATCCTATAAAAACGTCTTTGCCAATGAAAGTGCATAAATATAAATAAAACGGCATATGGTGACTGACCCAGATTAACATACCATGGGTGAGCAACTCTATATTACTGTAGTATTTGCCTAACTTTGGTATGGTAGCATACATGTACTATCATAAATGTAAATTGAAACTTACCTATGAGAAGAAATGTTCATATTTGCACTGACAAAATAATTCCACAAAAAAATGAAAGGATCCAGTAATCAAATCAAACACACAAATGGATTTAAAGTGGAAATCCATGAATAACAATATTACAAATTAAAAACAAATATTGTTTACCTTAACTTTATATGAATTATAAATGCAATGTGGGCAAAGAAATATAAATATTATTATTATTATTATTTTTATTATTATTATTATTACTACTACTATTATATTATTACTGATTTTAAGAAAATGTAACTTATTTTGTTTATATTTGTGTACCAGACTTATGATCACAAGAAAGATGTAAATTTTGGTCCATATTGCCTATGATAGAATAAAGGTATATTTTGGTCCATATTGTCTATAATAGAATAAATGTAAATTTTGGTCCATATTGCCTATAATAGAATAAATGTAAATTTTGGTCCATATGGCCTAAAATGGAATAAATGTAAATTTTGGTCCATATTGCCTATGATAGAATAAATGTAAATTTTGGTCCATATTTCCTATGATAGAATAAAGGTAAATTTTGGTCCATATTGCCTATAATAGAATAAATGTAAATTGTGGTCCATATTATCTATAATAGAATAAATGTAAATTGTGGTCCATATTGCCTTCGATAGAATAAATGTAAATTTTGGTCCATATTGCCTATAATAGAAAAAAATGTAAAATGTGGTCTATATTGCCTACGATAAAATAAATGTAAATTTTGGTCCATATTGTCTATAATAGAATAAATGTAAATTTTGGTCCATATTGCCTATACATGTAATAGAATAAATGTAAATTTTGGTCCATATGGCCCGCGATAAAATAAATGTAAATTTTCATCAATATGGCCTATGATAGAAAAATCTAAATTTTGGTCCATACGGCCTACAATAGAATAAATGTAAATATTGGTCAGTATGGCCTACAATAGAAAAAATGTAAATTTTGGTCCATATTGCCTATAATAGAATAAATGTAAATTTTGGCCCATATGGCCTATGATAGAAAAAATGTAAATTTTGGTCCATATTGCCTACGATAAAATAAATGTAAATTTTGGTCTATATTGCCTATGATATAATAAAATTGCAAGCTTAACTTTGTAAGGACATGTAGGTCACCATCAATATATGAACTATAATCATCAAACATCAGATGATACAATGCATATATTTCATAATCAAAGCCAATTCAAGTATAGCAACTTAACTCTAGCTTTTTATACGATTATCAATGGAATTGCATGCTCTTTACATGAAAGTGATGTTCATTATCTTATTTAATGTAAACATATCAAAAATGTTGACATTTTAGAGAAAATTGTGCTATAAGATATTTGCATCCTTACTCCTTTACATCTGTAAACAACTGCTAGATGGCAGGTGTCCAAAATATCAATTGGAAAATCCCATTTGTCATAATAATAAAGTTCCCACATTAATACAGCAGTGGAGTATACATGGTACAGGGATTGATTCAAACAGCTTATTAAGAGAAAAAGTAAAATCAAGAAAATATTTTAAAAAATTGATTAAAGGTTAATAAGTTGATTAGGCATTTTTTTTTATTAACTTGCAGTTACAATAATGTAATCCTGTTCTTAAGTTAAAATTTGTTACAATGTAGTTTCTATTATTCTCTTGTAGAATCATATAACCAAAATAACTAGGTTAATTCTTTTTCACTTGTTTTAATTACAGTTATGTTGGTGGTTTTGTTTTGATTACAGGTATATTGGCGATTTTGTTTTAATTACAGTTATGTTGGTAATTTTGTTTTAATTACAGTTATGTTGTTAAATTTGTTTTAATTAGAGTTGGTAATTTTGTTTTAAATACAGTTGGTAATTTTGTTTTAATTTCAGTTGATAATTTTGTTTTAATTACAGTTATGTTGTTAATTTTAATTATAGTTGGTAATTTTGTTTTAGCAAATGATACTAGGCCTATGGTCAAATTATCAGACAACTCAATTACTTGTTGTACTCCCTTTCAGTTTGTTGGGTATGCTCTCTTGTCTTTTAAGTTTATTGTATATGAACTGTGTAATCAATGGCACTATAGTAAGGGACTGTGGTATCATTATTCATGATGAACTGTATAATGAATGGCACTGTAGTAAGGGATTGTGATATTATTCATGATGAACTGTATAATGAATGACACTGTAGTAAGGGATTGTGATATTATTCATGATGAACTGTATAATGAATGGCACTGTAGTAAGGGATTGTGATATTATTCAAGATAAACTGTATAATGAATGACACTGTAGTAAGGGACTATGATATCACTGATATTATTCATGATGAGCTGTATAGTGCATGGCACTATAGTAAGGGAATGTGATATTATTCATGATGTATCATCAGACAGTTATTTCTTAGAGAGGTATTATAGTATCCTTTAATGGAGAGGCACTCAGATGACATTCATTATTTTAGAGGTACTCCTTCAATGTAGATGCACTCAGATACCTCTTTATTGGAAAGGAACTCAGTAGACATTCATTTTTAGAGAGATACTCATCCAGTGGAGAGGAACTCAATAGACATTCATTTTTTTAGAGAGGTATTCCTTTAATGAAGAGGCACTCAATAGATGTTAGAAATGTTTTCAAAACCATGTTTGTCAGCAGGACAGAAAACCTTGACATTTGACTGGAATAATCTGCCCATTCAGTTCTTTAAAGGAGCTTGGCATCAGTATGCATATCATGTCATTGACAGAGCTATATTAACATGTATCTGATTTCATTTGTATCCTAAGTTATAGGCATCAATTCTGTCAGGCCTGAAGGAAAGGATTTGCTGCCTGTGGAGACCACAATCCTTGGGTCTTAGTTAAAGCTGCTTTCATTTAGAACATTTAAATCACAACAATATTTGGATGAAGCCAGCTTAGTACCAAATTATTTCTCAATTTCATGTCTGAGGGCACAGTAAAGAGTAATGCATCTTGTTACATTTATCAGTGTTATATTCAAGTTGATGCATTTCAGAATTTGATTATTGAACAAGTTCCATAGGGAATAGATGCTGTTCTAAAATTACAAATGCAAAAGCCATTTCCATAAAGTAATTACATGTATAAATGCAAAGGTGATTTTAAAAAAGTAATTACATGTATTAATGCAAAGACAATTTCTGTAATGTAATATTATGCAAAACATGTTTGCTTCTCAAAGTATCTAATTGTATTAAGCCATACAAAAGGAAATACAGTATGTAATGCACCAGAAGATAGGTCTGTGTGTTTAATTATTTCTAACAAATGGCAAAGAACCAGGTCTGGATGCATAATGTGATAGCATATCTGGGATTGTGTAGTTTGCATTGAGACTTATAAGCAGATATATACATTACTTTGAAGAACATGTTTTTTTGGAATTAAATTTTTTATTTTTCTGTATGCACTATTTCATGCTGAAATTCATGGTCTCCTTTAATTCCATAACACTGTCCTTAAAAAGATTGAATAATTGTCATGCAAACAAATTAACTCCTCCAGGCTGGGCTATTGTTTTCTTTTTCAATTAAGATGAAGCAAGAGGAGAAATTTTTGTTGTTATTTCTAATTTTATAATTTTTGAATTCTTATATTCAGATTTTTGTTCGCTTCAGAGAGGTTTTCATATGACAGTCAATAGACATGTAGTCTTTTTGAATTGGCTACACAGGAACAAATGTGTGAAAATTTGTATTGCTTTTAGCTGCAGATCCCAAAGAAAATCTGGTCTCTAATTTTGTTGTTATATTTTCTTTTACATGTACTGTGCAAAATTATGCAAGAGAGACTTAGAAACAAAATGAACCAGTTTTGGAAAATTCAGCAAATAATTTAATTCCATAGAATACAAAGTGAAAATTCAAAAGACACTTTCAGCTTTGTGTATTAAATCCCAAATATTCTTAAATGTTCTATATCAGGTACTAAAGTATAGAACATTTCAAATGAATTCCAGAACTTGTGAATGCACTGATGTACCAGTAGTCTTGAATGAGTAGATGTACCAATAGTCTTGAGGCATCACAATGATATAATACAGAATATGTTTGAATGAGTCATAAAAAGTTCTGAAGTAGTATTTTATTTTAGTCCAAATAAATAATTCTTCTCAAATTATAACTGAACACATCTTGTGTTTCATCAGACTGATGTTAAAATAGGAATGAATAATTGTTTACCTAGTCCTTTATACACAGTGTCACCTGACCTATGACATAACAGAGTACCCTGGATGTGGGTCATTTCAAAAAAGTAAGCATGTTTGCTTCTGGAATATTCTAAGGTCATAATGAAAGCTAGGTCCTGAACTAAAATATAAGTAAACATCTTTAAAAAAAATGACAGTAGTCAGGTAAGCCAGAATTCTACCTTTAATCACAAAGTTCAAGTACACATTATAAATTATATATACATAATACTGGAATGTTTACTTTACTTAGTAGGGACCCCAAGTGGCTGAGTGGTCTAAAGCCTCACCATTGTGAATCACTGCCATCTTACCTCTGTGGGGGTTTGAGTCTCAGGCTTGGCCAATGTGGGTACATGAAAAAGCTTGCCATTAGCTTCTGGTGGGTCTGTGGTTCTTTCCCTGGTTCTTCATCCACCATTTATACTGGCCTTCATGTCTAGCATATCTTGTGCTAAAAAAAAGGCATTTAACTCTATGACAACAACATTGCTTAGTAACAGTGTAGCTACATCCCTGGAATACTTCTCAGCAATGTAGTTACATCCTTATTCTTTACTCCAATACACATCATGAACTTTAATGTGTTACAAGCCCTAAGGCTGTTGTTTGATTTCACATCAAGTAGCTATTCCTTTCTCCAATACACACATCATGAACTTTGATGTGCTACAGGCCCTTAGGCTGTTGTTTGATTTCACATCAAGTAGCTATTTCTTTCTCCAATACACACATCATGAACTTTGATGTGCTACAAGCCCTAAGGCTGTTGTTTGATTTCACATCAAGTAGCTATTCCTTTCTCCAATACACACATCATGAACTTTGATGTACTACAAGCCCTAAGGCTGTTGTTTGATTTCACATCAAGTAGCTATTCCTTTCTCCAATAAACACATGAACTTTGATGTGCTACAAGCCCTAAGGCTGTTGTTTGATTTCACATCAAGTAGCTATTCCTTTCTCCAATACACACATCATGAACTTTGATGTGCTACAAGCCCTAAGGCTGTTGTTTGATTTCACATCAAGTAGCTACTCCTTTCTCCAATACACACATCATGAACTTTGATGTGCTACAAGTCCTAAGGCTGTTGTTTGATTTCACATCAAGTAGCTATTCCTTTCTCCAATACACACATCATGAACTTTGATGTGCTACAAGCCCTAAGGCTGTTGTTTGATTTCACATCAAGTAGCTATTCCTTTCTCCAATACACACATGAATTTTGATGTGCTACAAGCCCTAAGGCTGTTGATTGATTTCACATCAAGTAGCTATTCCTTTCTCCAATACACACATCATGAACTTTGATGTGCTACAAGCCCTAAGGCTGTTGTTTGATTTCACATCAAGTAGCTATTCCTTTCTTCAATACACACATCATGAATTTTGATGTGCTACAAGCCCTAAGGCTGTTGTTTGATTTCACATCAAGTAGCTATTCCTTTCTCCAATACACATCATGAACTTTGATGTGCTACAAGCCCTAAGGCTGTTGTTTGATTTCACATCAAGTAGCTATTCCTTTCTCCAATACACACATCATGAACTTTGATGTGCTACAAGCCCTAAGTCTGTTGTTTGATTTCACATCAAGTAGCTATTCCTTTCTCCAATACACACATCATGAACTTTGATGTGCTACAAGCCCTAAGGCTGTTGTTTGATTTCACATCAAGTAGCTATTCCTTTCTCCAATACACACATCATGAACTTTGATGTGCTACAAGCCCTAAGGCTGTTGTTTGATTTCACATCAAGTAACTATTCCTTTCTCCAATACACACATCATGAATTTTGATGTGCTACAAGCCCTAAGGCTGTTGATTGATTTCACATCAAGTAGCTATTCCTTTCTCCAATACACACATCATGAACTTTGATGTGCTACAGGCCCTAAGGCTGTTGTTTGATTTCACATCAAGTAGCTATTCCTTTCTCCAATACACACATCATGAACTTTGATGTGCTACAAGCCCTAAGGCTGTTGTTTGATTTCACATCAAGTAGCTATTCCTTTCTCCAATACACACATCATGAATTTTGATGTGCTACAAGCCCTAAGGCTGTTGTTTGATTTCACATCAAGTAGCTATTCCTTTCTCCAATACACACATCATGAACTTTGATGTGCTACAAGCCCTAAGGCTGTTGTTTGATTTCACATCAAGTAGCTATTCCTTTCTCCAATACACACATCATGAATTTTGATGTGCTACAAGCCCTAAGGCTGTTGTTTGATTTCACATCAAGTAGCTATTCCTTTCTCCAATATACACACCATGAACTTTGATGTGCTACAAGCCCTAAGGCTGTTGTTTGATTTCACATCAAGTAGCTATTCCATTCTCCAATACACATCATGAACTTTGATGTGCTACAGGCCCTAAGGCTGTTGTTTGATTTCACATCAAGTAGCTATTCCTTTCTCCAATACACACATCATGAACTTTGATGTGCTACAGGCCCTAAGGCTGTTGTTTGATTTCACATCAAGTAGCTATTCCTTTCTCCAATACACACATCATGAATTTTGATGTGCTACAAGCCCTAAGGCTGTTGTTTGATTTCACATCAAGTAGCTATTCCTTTCTCCAATACACACATCATGAACTTTGATGTGCTACAAGCCCTAAGTCTGTTGTTTGATTTCACATCAAGTAGCTATTCCTTTCTCCAATACACACATCATGAACTTTGATGTGCTACAAGCCCTAAGGCTGTTGTTTGATTTCACATCAAGTAGCTATTCCTTTCTCCAATACACACATCATGAATTTTGATGTGCTACAAGCCCTAAGGCTGTTGTTTGATTTCACATCAAGTAGCTATTCCTTTCTCCAATACACACATCATGAACTTTGATGTGCTACAAGCCCTAAGGCTGTTGTTTGATTTCACATCAAGTAGCTATTCCTTTCTCCAATACACACATCATGAACTTTGATGTGCTACAAGCCCTAAGACAGTTGTTTGATTTCACATCAAGTAGCTATTCCTTTCTCCAATACACATCATGAACTTTGATGTGATACAAGCCCTAAGGCTGTTGTTTGATTTCACATCAAGTAGCTATTCCTTTCTCCAATACACACATCATGAACTTTGATGTGCTACAAGCCCTAAGGCTGTTGTTTGATTTCACACCAAGTAGCTATTCCTTTCATGTATATGCATCTCTATAAAATCTCATGAAAACAATCATGCCTTCAAAAGATCATTTGAAGTGTATCATGTTGTCACATAAATAGACCATTGTTAATAATTAAAAATAATAATAATAATAATAATAATAATAATAATAATAAGAAGAAGAAGAAGAAGAAGAAGCAGAAGAAGAAGAAGAAGAAGCAGAAGAAGAAGAAGAAGAACAACAACAATAATAATATAACAACAACAACAACAATAATAATAATAATAATAATAAAAATAATAATAATAATAATAATAATAATAATAATAATAATAATAATAATGACTTAAAAGAGTGCTTAATTTATTTTTAAAAAAACCAAGCACTTTACAACATCAGGTTGATAAAAGGCGTAAGAATAGTTTGCATACAGACAACATGGAATGCATGAACATGTCTCACAAACACCATAAAAGCAAATCAATTATGATACAAAATAACAACATGAAACATATAAATGGGTTTACAAGACTAACACAGAATACAACATAGTTTACAATACCATTTCAATATACAAGTAATGACAGTCAGATGAATGTGAAATCTACTCTTGCTAGCAGAAAAGATGCATCTTGAGAGCACGGGTGTAGATGTGGTCACCACATCATGGTTTCTTTGTGTCTGAGTGGCAGTTTATTCCAAGCTGGGCACTGATTTTTAAATGAGTTTTGTGGATGAGACTTGGGTTATACTCTGAATGTGATTGTTACATGATGAGTGTAAGCTTTTAGTAGGAGTGTAGATGTGGGTAAAATCAGAGAGGTATTTCAAACAAGAGGTACTCAATAAAATGTAACAGAAAGAAGAGATTTTGTGTTTGATTCTGCTGCAAACAGGAAGCTTGTGAAGAAGAGGAGTGGTATGACAAGTTCATAGTTCTCAAAGAATGATCCTGCTGCATTGTTTTGGACCATTTTTTGAAGATTTTGCAGAAGACCAGCAAGAAAAGTGTTCAAGTAGTCAAGGCTAGGGTGTACTAATGAACACACAGCTATGAGAATAATGAGTGCTGATGAGCTACAGGTATGCTCCTGTACAGGTGTGCAGTGTGAAGAGGTGCCAAAAATAGCACCTAGATTTCTAAGTGATCATCAAAATTTAATGGGACACTAAGTGCATTTGTTTTCCACTTTTCTGATTAACTGATGAAAAATACACATGTGACAGCTTTAACTTTAAACTTTAATCCAAATAACTTTAATTTCGAAATAATGAGAATGTTCTCAAGTTTTTAACCATTTTTGAAGTTTTGAGAAATCTGCTTGAGAATGTTGAGCTTACCCTGGTGGAAGTGTCATGTAGCTGTCACTTTGTCATGTAGCTGTCACTTTGTCATGTAGCTGTCACTTTGTCATATAAGTGTTACCTTGGTATAAAAGTGCATATGCATATCAGTCTGTTCATACAGCCACCTATATCTTTAGTGTTAAAGTTGTTATGTATGTTTGTTTTGGATAAAAGGTGTTGGTATCCTCAAGGAGCACATATTGTATACATGGACAGCTCATGGTGTATACAAGGACAGCTCATGGTGTATGCATGGACAGCTCATGGTGTATACATGGACAGCTTATGGTGTATACATAGATAGCTCATGGTGTATACATAGACACATGGTGTATACATGGACAGCTCATGGTGTATACAAGGACAGCTCATGGTGTATACATGGACAGCTCATGGTGTATACATAGATAGCTCATGGTGTATACATAGACACATGGTGTATACATGGACAGCTCATGGTGTATACAAGGACAGCTCATGGTGTATACATAGATAGCTCATGGTGTATACATAGACACATGGTGTATACATGGATAGCTCATGGTGTATACATGGACAGCTCATGGTGTATACATGGACAGCTCATGGTGTATACATAGATAGCTCATGGTGTATACATAGACACATGGTGTATACATGGACAGCTCATGGTGTATACATGGACAGCTCATGGTGTATACATAGACACATGGTGTATACATGGACAGCTCATGGTGTATACAAGGACAGCTCATGGTGTATACATGGACAGCTCATGGTGTATACATAGATAGCTCATGGTGTATACATAGACACATGGTGTATACATGGACAGCTCATGGTGTATACAAGGACAGCTCATGGTGTATACATAGATAGCTCATGGTGTATACATAGATAGCTCATGGTGTATACATAGACACATGGTGTATACATGGATAGCTCATGGTGTATACATGGACAGCTCATGGTGTATACATGGACAGCTCATGGTGTATACATAGATAGCTCATGGTGTATACATAGACACATGGTGTATACATGGACAGCTCATGGTGTATACATGGACAGCTCATGGTGTATAAATGGACAGCTCATGATATATACATAGACAGATCATGGTGTATACATAGACACATGGTGTATATATTGACAGCTCATGGTGTATACATAGACACATGATGCATACAGCTCATGGTGTATACATAGACTGTTCATGGTATATACAGACACATGGTGTATACATAGACAACTCATGTTGTATACATATACATACCTGGTATATACATAGACAGCTCATGGTGTATAGACACCCAGTGATGCAGAGATAGGTCAGATTGTATACATAGACACCTGGTGTATACATAGACAGTTCATGGTGTATAAATATATGCATGGTGAATACATAGACAGCTCATGGTGTATACAGACACCTGGTGTATACATAGCTCATGGTGTATGCCTAGACACACATTGTGTATACATAGATCATGGTGTATACAAAGACAGCTCATGGTGTATACATAGACAAATAGTGTATATAAAGACACATGCTGTATACATGAATAGTTCGAGAATATGTTAAAATCCTCAGAACTTTTGGAATACCACATTTATCTGTGTCATATGTATGCCCTAAGTACAACACTACAAATCAACTGTTACTTAATGTTCTTTGTCAGATATATGGGTATAGATTGTTTACAAAATAGGAAAAGGTTTAGCTCTTGTCTGGTATGGCACTTTTTATTTGTCATGAATATTTATGGTGTACAGATGTATATGACTACACTGTTTACAGATGTTATGACTATATACTGTATACTGGACATGCTATTTGAGATTGGTAATTAAGCATATAATTGTCATCCTATTTCAACATTGTTATGTCAGGTAATATGTGTCATTACATTACTATAATCTTGTTTAATATATTGGCAGCTGTGGATGCAATGGTTCAGAGATATCCTCAGCATGTTAGTACATCCTAAGGGAGTTAACTCTTATGATGGGTTCAACAAAATTGACAGCAAAGAGAGTCCCTTCCTTCACAACAATCCATAGATTCTCAACCTTCATGTCTGGTTCATATCAGATGATTTATATTCACTCAGATCAGTTTTCAAGCATGGTTGCAAATTGTCTCTTCCGACTTGAAGGCAGCCTTCTTTGAAGATTTCTGATGCCAGGTGAAGAATATTCTATTAATTGGTGCAATATGAACTGCATGGATCCTATCTGCTCTCTTTAACTTCAGTTGCAAGTATTCTTCTATTCCTTTTCAGACTAACCAGTATCTACCATTAAAGGGCCCAGAGTGGTCTAAAGTGCTCTCGTTACGGATCACTGTCATCTCACCTCATTCTACCTGGGTTTGAGTCTCAGATTCGGCCAGTGTGAATATGTGAGAAAGTTTGCCACTAGCTTCTCATGGGTCAGTGATTCTTTCAGGGGTTTACCCCGGTTCTTCCTCCACCATTACTGCTGGCTGTAATGTATAGCTTGTTGTGTGCTGAAAAATGGCGTTAAACCCCACATCTACCATTAAACTATAGAGCAACTTCATCCAATACTGTGGTCTCATAATAGAGGTGGACCCTTCTCCTGCAGAACTGCTAAAAAAAATTAACAGACCATCCTGTCATTTGCTTTGGGGCTTCTCTCAAGAAGTTTACAGGTCAGACAGGTTCAATTTTTTACCATCGCATGGACGGGAAAGGGTCATGCCTTACTGCAAAAAGGCTTTTTTTATTTCAGTGGCTATTAAAATTTGATCATTTTTCTTTGCCATCTGAGATTTCATGACCAGAATAAATCTATCCACTTGAAATCCCTAGTTGCATCAGGATGATCAAGGCTGACTCCTTTGCCCAGGTCAGAGCTATACATTTATATCTGGATAAATGGCAAGGGAAAGAAATGTTTGAAACCATTGCTTTATTCCAGTCAGAGGTGGCTGTGATAGTTTATTCTCGCTATCAAAACTGCTCATCAATCTCTCCCTGAGAAGTATCTTTCATTAGAATCATTATCTTTGGGACACTTTTGCACCCTGAGGTTTTCTAATTATTCTTCTCTGTATTCCACCTTCTTTTCATTCTATATTAAATTTTTCACATGAGTATTTTTATATAATGCCTTTGTGTCACAGGGTCCTTCAGTATAGTACTGGTTTAAAGCCCATCTTTTGCACATCAACCTCCCATGTGGTGCATAATGTCAGCACTAATGTCCTTTTAGCATTTGGAATGACTGAAGTAGCTAGAGCATCTCAGTGGGATAGAAAATATTCTTTTAATATCTCCAATTCCTAATTGGAGGAAGGAATATGGTCTGGGGAATGGTGTCCCAAAAGACAAAGACAGCAAGTAGTATATGACTATAAACAACATTTTACTTTTAACATATTTTGGTCTTATAAAAACGTATTGAGTATCATTTTGTTTGCTTATCACCATGTACAGACAAAATATACATTTATTGTAATTTGTTGTTAAAAATACATTCATTTTATAGAGTGTATTTTAGAGAGAGAGAGAAAGATTTAATGACCTTGAGTCGTTTATGTAAGTACTTGTATATATTTAAAAGACAGTCACAAGGTATATATCATTCAAAAAAGTAAATTGAGTTATCAGCTTAGTTATTATTATTATTTTTATTATTTTTTTTTACTAGAAAAGATTGGGATGAAATTATTCATTTTTTGTTTGTTAGTAGGGAGTTAGTTCAAGAGTCCATAGGATTGAGCCCTTTTGAACTTATTTTTGGACATAGTTTTTGTGGACCATTGAAGTTATTAAAAAAGAAGAAGAGATTAATTTACTTGATTATGTCACTGATTTTAGATACATAGAGTTACAGCTTGTGACCCAAATGAAACTAAAGCATCACAAAACTACCAAGGAATTTTCAGTCTGGTAATAAAATTCTGATTCTCTTGCCAAATAGTTTTAAGTCCTGTTCAGACTAGGTATTATGGCTCCTATACCTCACAAATTATTTCATTGACACTCCTGGTAGATTTGAAACAGAAACAACTCTGCCATATAATAATAATAATAATAATAATAATAATAATAATAATAATAATAATAATAATAATAATAATAATAAGGAGTTACTTTGGTTATCCCTCAGCAGTCCAGCACTTAATGATAACCACTGGTATAGATGCATATATCAACAGCTTTTTTATATACAGCAACACCTGGATAGTTCACCTGGAAACTATCTGCAAATTCTTTGTTTGCTTGAGTGAGGCAAATTTTTGACAATTTAAGTCAAAGTGAGTTTTACTGAGCTTGTTCTACATTTGTAGGACATATTGTTGGACATAGTCAAGTTAGACCTGTAAAAGCTGAGGTTATCTCTGAATTCCCAATGCATATTAGTAAAAGGCAACTGATGTAATTTTTGCAACTGGCTGGATATTATTGAAAAATTTGCTCATATTTATTTCATGATTGCCTCGCTGACCAATTTATCAAATAAAAAGATCAAGTTCCATTGGTCTGACAAATGCTAGGGGGCAATTATTAAATTAAAGGTCATACTTCAAGGGTGCACCAGTTCTGTTAGCTCCAGATTTCAATTGACCATTTAAAATGTCTGTTGATACAAATGATGTAGGAGTTGGTGGCATATTAAATCAGAATATAAAATCATCCAGTATGCTAGTTTTTAAAAAAAATTAAGTAAACACCAGAGAAATTATTCCACTATCAAGAAGGATTGTTTAGCTTTGATTTTGGTTTTACATCACTTTGAAATGTGTATTAATTCTACTTCTTGGATTATTTTGTTCACAACTCCTTTTCATCAACAAAATGAAAAAAAATCTGAGATTGTTAAAACAGAACTTGATGCCGCAAAAATACAACATCAATATCCAGCACAGTTGTACCTTCATTATAAGATGGCTTCAGAGGCCTAAATGGTTAGAGTGTGTGCCTTGGATGCAGAAGTTTGTGGGTTTGATTCCTGGCCAAATCATACCAGAGACTTATAAAAATAGTACTAGCAATTGCCTTGCTTTTGTGCTCAACATTCAGAGATTAGGCTTAGGACTGGTTGGTCTGGTGTCAGGATAAGCTTACTGGGTTGAACATGTTACATGTCTCTGACATGATGTCCCAGTGCTAGACATCACTATAAATTGCCACACTGCAGACATTGTAGGATTGTGACTGAAAAATTGTTAAAACCTTTTAAAAAAATTTAAAACTTCGTTAAAAAATGTAAATCACACTGTACACACATGGTTTTATTAAATTTTTGTAATTTTGTTCATAAATGTCTAATATCCATCTACTGTAACATGTACATAAATAAATTTGGATAAAAAAAGTTTGTATTGAACCTGGCTTATGTCATTCAATTTCTGGTCCTGTTACCACAGTCATTCCAAGACTGATTTTGGCTATCTTCATTTCTTAGATCAGGTATGGACCTTTAATTGGCAAAAGAAAATGGCTTGCTTGCAATTAGCACAAGAGGTGTAATGTCCAGAACAATTTTGACACAAAGTTTAAAATGTTTGTGAAGTAGTTAGCATAAACTGTATGTAATTGTTGTCAAGCTGAGTCTAATTGAAAAGGGACATAGTTTCTGCTGTTGGATAATGCTCTGGAAGATCATGGTCTGGACATAGTGTCTGCTGTTGGATAATGCTCTGGAAGATCATGGTCTGGACATAGTATTTGCTGTTGGATAATGCTCTGGAAGATCATGGTCTGGACATAGTATCTGCTGTTGAATAATGCTCTGGAAGATCATGGTCTGGACGTAGTATCTGCTGTTGGATATTGCTCTGGAAGATCATGGTCTGAACCTAGTATCTGCTGTTGGATATTGCTCTGGAAGATCATGGTCTGAACGTAGTATCTGCTGTTGGATAATGCTCTGGAAGATCATGGTCTTTGTTGTTTGTTCTACTGATTGCTCATGATAAACTGCACAGACCCAGATTTTCCAACACAGTTTGTGGAAGAAAATCTGGATCTGTGCAGTTTGCCTTTGGTTTTGTCCTATAAATGAGCTAAGATGGTCAGAATGTTTTACATTTTTGAACCAAAATATAGTTGATACATTTACCATTTAGGCAGGTAAATAATTTACAGTGCTTTGTGATACAGCATAAAGTAATTAAGATGACATGTTACTTGGTAAATTTGGTTAATACAAGTTACATTTCAGATGTAATTCCTCATTACAGTATTTCTTTTTGTCTTTTCCCCAGACACATGATAATTAGCAAATGCCACCTGCTTTATTATTCAGGGATGCTGTTAGCAGTTTTTTTTTTAGTAAATTCAGAACATGAGAACATTTACTTATTATTTGCAAAAAGGCACAAATGAAACTGTTACTAAATACTTATGTATACAAACCCATTTGAGTAAAACTCCATGCAAATGACCGAATCATGGTGGTAATACATTTACCTGGGTGAAGCAGTCAGCAAACTGTTCTTTTATAAGACAACCATAATTTGCCACACATGCTGACAAAAAATGTGAAAATCAACAAACAAATTAATAATGACAAACATGGACAGAAATTGTTTTTGCTGTTTTCAAGATTTCTTTCAAGAGAATAAATTATTTTAAGTAATCATACCTGCTGTGCAGTAGTATCTACAGTGTTGCAAATTGAGTGCAGGATCATGAATTTCTGGCCAACATTTGTGCTATGTCTCCTAAATAAGGACCAACTGCCTTTCTGTAAAAACAATATTGCAAATGCACCTGCAGCTTTTCATTAATGAATGTCCTTCCATTGTCTCTGCTGGTGTTGACTTTTGCCATAGTCACAGAAAGATGATAACATTGATGGAAGTGAATATTTATCTCTCAACAATGTATCTATGAATGTGGCATTGAAAACTTGACAATTTTTTGATAGTTGCAATGTAGTGTTTGACAACTGCTAGTGTAATATATTTTTGAGGCTAAAGCACACACACACCCCATAATGAGGAAGATTTAATTTATTTTGAAGTTGAAATGATGACAAAAAAGTGACAAAATTTTTGTAAAATATATAATAAAAATATTGGCAGATAATGAGTGTACACTAAAGTTAAATAAGAGCAAGCTCCGAAAAACAGAAAATTCCATGCTACATATGAACCAGATATTTAAACATCTTAAAATTTCATGTTTGAATTGAAAATGTGATAAAATTTATATTGCAATAATGTCCATGCCCAAAGAAAATAGTCTAATAACAGTGCAGACAACCAAGTTAAGGTGGCAAAACTGTCAAAGTAAATAAGATTATTTCATTTTCATAACACTATTAGTGTATTTTGTACATGTACTATTATTGTTTTTTCCTTTGTCCCTCTAAAATATTGTCCCCCCTATATTTTTGGAAGGTGAGTGACAGTGTCCCTATCCCTTGGGGTTTCTGTCTACCACACTGCATCGATCAGTTTTAATCCAATAATGCCATTTAAACACAAATCTAAAAAGGGTCTTTAGAGATTTTCCTGGCATAGAACAAAATGGAAGTTGTTTTGGTCAGTTGTTAAAGAATGCAGCTATCTTTTTGTAATCAAACTAGGTGTTTACAACATTAAATTTCCTGAAACATTCTTTTTTCTCCAGCATTTGTCAGAATGACTATGTGTAGATTGCAGTTCTAATGCTTGTTTGCTGCGCCAGGAAATTATTCAGAACAAGTTGAATACCTATCCAATTACTCATCAGAATTCAGTTTTTCTTCATTGAATATATTATTCCACCTTCTCAAAGTAAAGATTTCTTAACAAGTCTTTCCACCTGGAGTCTTTTCTTTAGAATTTGACAGCTGGGATGATAAATAAGGTTTCCAGTGGAAAATTCTTATAATCTATTATTATGTGTTTAAAACATCTAACTGTTACATCTTGGAAGAATTTGCCTTTTCTTGTCACCGAGGTGTATTGTGGCATTTAGATCTGTTTTTCTGTATTATTATAATTTTAATATTCTTGTCCCTGAGGATATTTAGTGGTTGCATGTGCTTCTTGTTGTTGTTGTTGTTGTTGTTGTTGTTGTGCTTAACGCCATTTTTCAGCACATGATAGGCTATTTATGCAGCCAGTATTAATGGTGGAGGAAGAAACCAGGAAATCCCAGGAAAGAACCACCGACCCACGAGAAGCTACTGACAAGCTTTCTCACATATCCACATTCGATGAATCTTAGACTCCAACCCACGCAGACAGAGGTGAGATGGCAGTGATCTGTAACGGACAGCGCTTTAGACCACTGGGGGCCCCTTGCATGTGCTTGTATTTGAAACATTAATATGCTGTTGGTTTTGTTGTTTGATTAATATGCTGTTGTTTCTTATAGTTGTATCGTTAATATACCTTTATCATTTAGCAGTATGATATGTAAAAGCTGTTTTCTTGGACTATGGATTTTATCATTAATGTAATTAGTTTTTTATATTTCCTAATTTCTAGAGTGGTATTGTCTTCTTCTTTAGGTCCAGATTTTGTGTGCCAAGTTTCTCCAGTACCTTTTTTTTGAGGTCTCACACTACTAAGATTTTGTAATTCTTTACCTTGTATTGTCTGTTATATCAGCAGGCTGTTGATGTGTGTGTGTGTGTGTGTGTGTGTGTGTGTGTGTGTGTGAGAGAGAGAGAGAGAGAGAGAGAGAGAGAGAGAGAGAGACAAAGACAGACAAACACACACAACCAGAAGGTACACTGTGCCCTAAAAAGAACTTCTGTTGCCTAATTTATTTTTATGTTATAGTCAGTAAACTTGAAGTTTAGTATGTTATTAGGCTAGCCAGTAAACTGTGTTGAAGTATAGTATGTGTTATTAGGCTAGCCAGTAAACTGTATTGAAGTGTAGTATGTGTTATTAGGCTAGCCAGTAAACTGTATTGAAGTGTAGTATATGTTATTAGGCTAGCCAGTAAACTGTATTGAAGTGTAGTATGTTATTAGGCTAGCCAGTAAACTGTACTGATGTGTAGTTTGTGTTATTAGGCTAGCCAGTAAACTGTATAGAAGTGTAGTATGTGTTATTAGGCTAGCCATGAAACTGTATAGAAGTGTAGTATGTGTTATTAGGCTAGCCAGTAAACTGTATTGAAGTGTAGTATATGTTATTAGGCTAGCCAGTAAACTGTATAGAAGTGTAGTATGTGTTATTAGGCTTGCCAGTAAACTGTATTGAAGTGAAGTTTGTGTTATTAGGCTAGCCAGTAAACTGTATTGAAGTGTAGTATGTGTTATTAGGCTAGCCAGTAAACTGTATTGAAGTGTAGTATGTGTTATTAGGCTAGCCAATAAACTGTATTGAAGTGTAGTATATGTTATTAGGCTAGCCAGTAAACTGTATAGAAGTGTAGTATGTGTTATTAGGCTAGCCAAGAAACTGTATAGAAGTGTAGTATGTGTTATTAGGCTTGCCAGTAAACTGTATAGAAGTGTATGTGTTATTAGGCTTGCCAGTAAACTGTATTGAAGTGTAGTATGTGTTATTAGGCTTGCCAGTAAACTGTATTGAAGTGTAGTATGTGTTATTAGGCTTGCCAGTAAACTGTATAGAAGTGTAGTATGTGTTATTAGGATAGGCAGTAAACTGAATTGAAGTGTAGTATATGTTATTAGGCTAACCAGTAACCTGTACTGATGTGTAGTTTGTGTTATTAGGCTAGCCAGTAAACTGTATAGAAGTGTAGTATGTGTTATTAGGCTAGCCATGAAACTGTATAGAAGTGTAGTATGTGTCATTAGGCTAGCCATGAAACTGTATAGAAGTGTAGTATGTGTTATTAGGCTAGCCAGTAAACTGTATTGAAGTGTAGTACATGTTATTAGGCTAGGCAGTAAACTGTATTGAAGTGTAGTATGTGTTATTAGGCTAGCCAGTAAACTGTATTGAAGTGTAGTATATGTTATTAAGCTAGCCAGTAAACTGTATAGAAGTGTAGTATGTGTTATTAGGCTAGCCAAGAAACTGTATAGAAGTGTAGTATGTGTTATTAGGCTTGCCAGTAAACTGTATAGAAGTGTAGTATGTGTTATTAGGCTTGCCAGTAAACTGTATTGAAGTGTAGTATGTGTTATTAGGCTTGCCAGTAAACTGTATTGAAGTGTAGTATGTGTTATTAGGCTTGCCAGTAAACTGTATAGAAGTGTGGTATGTGTTATTAGGATAGGCAGTAAACTGTATTGAAGTGTAGTATATGTTATTAGGCTAACCAGTAACCTGTACTGATGTGTAGTTTGTGTTATTAGGCTAGCCAGTAAACTGTATAGAAGTGTAGTATGTGTTATTAGGCTAGCCATGAAACTGTATAGAAGTGTAGTATGTGTTATTAGTCTAGCCAGTAAATTGTATTGAAGTGTAGTATATGTTATTAGGCTTGCCAGTAAACTGTATTGAAGTGTAGTATGTTATTAGGCTAGCCAGTAAACTGTATTGAAGTGTAGTATGTGTTATTAGGATAGCCAGTAAACTGTATAGAAGTGTAATATATGTTAGCCTGCAGGGAATTTTTAAAAAATCTTGAGAGAATTCATGCATCATCAAGTCAGTGAAGCTGTGTAGCTGATCTTTCTGAACCTCAAAATCTACAAGTCATTGTCTGTGTCTGTAACACATCTAAATTTGATAAAACTGAGGGTCAGAAAAACCCCTCGGTGTCAAAACTGGTGATCAAATAACAGTTGTAGGGTTCTCTTTCTCTCTCTCTCTCTCTCTCTCTCTCTCTCTCTCTCTCTCTCTCTCTCTCTCTCTCTCTCTCTCTCTCTCTCTCTCTCTCTCTCTCTCTCTCTCTCTCTCTCTCTCTCTCTTAAAATAAACCAACAAATACAATTAACACACAAATACATTATGATTGTCCAATAAAATGATAATTTTATTAGGTCATTTTCTTTTTAAGTCATACTTTTAACAGTCTCTTTATAATCGTTTTGTATTAATATTATAGACCAACACATTACATATAAGTCAATACAAAAATACATATAAATCTTTTTTACCAAATGATAGTTAATTTACTGCCTGTCATATGTGTACTATCATCTGCTAAATCGACTAACCATCCACCTGGAACAAGGCTTGCTACCAGAGTCAGTGCAGCTTTAGGCAGGATCAAAGCACCATGGACATGATTTTTGCAGCCAGACAACTCCAGGAGAAATGACAAGAGCGGAATGTCTGCCTCTACACCACTTTTGTGGCTCTCATTAACGCTTTTGATAATGTAAATGTAAAATCGTGAATGTCTGTGGAGGATGAAAAGTGGTCAGACTATTCCATGATGGCATGCTCACTAGAGTATGGAATGATGGAGAGTTGTCCCTGCCCTTCCTAGTGACAAACATTGTCAAACGGTGCTGCATTCTAGCTCCTACCCTGATCAGCATGGTGTTCACAGCGATGCTGACTGATGCTTTCCATGAGGGTGACATTGGCATTGACATCTGGTTTAGGACTGATGGGAACATCTACTTGAGACGACTGTGTGCTAAGACTAGAGTTCAGGAATACACCATCCACGACTTTCTCTTTGCTGATGACTGTGCTTTAAATGCTTGTACTCAGTCTGACATGCACAGTCTTCTGAATCATAATAAGTATGACGAAAATGGAAATTATGTACCAATCAGCCTGCATCTTCAATCCCCTATACTGAACCCATCATTACTGTTAATGGCCAGAAGCTTGCTGCTGCTGACAAGTTCATCTATTTTGGCAGCACCTTGTCATGCATTGATAAAGAGATCAACCTCAGGATTGCTCGTGCAGGTGAAGCCTTCAGCAGACTTCACAATTCTCTGTGGAACAGAAGAGGAATCAGCCTGCAAACCAATATCAAGGTGTACTGCACAGTAGTACTGCCCTTCCTATTGTACGCCTGTGAGACATGAACGGTGAGCTAAACACTTTCCACATGTGCTGCCTCAGATAGCTGCTCCAAATCAAATGGCAGGACAACACTCCCAACAAAGAAGTGCTTCAGAGAGCTGAGATGACAAGCATAAATGCCATGCTCAGGTCACAACTCCAATGGGCTGGCCATGTCTGCAGTATGCCTGATGACCACATCCTGAAGAGGCTTTTTTAATGGAGAACTAGCTGAAGGCAAGCATTCCAGAGGAGGCCGAAAGAAATGGTACAAAGACATGCTCAAAGCTTCATTGAAGTCCTAAGTCATTAATCCAGACAGCTGGGAGCACTTCGACTAATAGACTGCGCTGCCTGGTGTCACCAGATCAACTCAGGTGCATCTGCTTTTGAAGAGCACTGGATCAATGAGGACAAACATAAACAACAGCAGAGGAAGAACAGAATCAGCGCAAACTCTCAAGCGATTCAGGCCCCTGCAATTCCCTATCCTCATTGCCCTATACTCTTAAGCTCATGTATTGGCTTCACAAGCCATCTGAGCACTCACAGACCAGCTCATACGTGAAGTCATGGTCATCTTCGAGAACGAAGGATGAACGAACTATCATAGGTTTCATTGTACTTTGTCCTTAAACACATTAATCCAAGACTCAAAGAAGCTAATGATTCATCTTCTCTTTAATAAGTTACACTTTAAGATCTTTCTTTCGTTGCAGCAAAGTTAACAAAATCTGCAACAACCCCCTGAATTTGTAATCCAAATAACAGATTTGTCTCTGCATGTTTACTTATTTCTTTGTTCTGAAAGATTGTCTTAGGTGGCAATAATGTGTTCAGAATATATCTTTGGGTGATCAAGGGCAGATTGTTCAACATTCTTGAAGGATTATTCACTTGTGCAGTCATTGCCATCATGTGATCAGAAGTCACATTGGTAATTCCAATGGATATGCTGTATTCCTGTCCATTTTTCATTAAAGCCAGATCCACAGGTACTCTTTTGTGTTCTGCTTCTTTCACTATCTTCGCTAATGATTCTTAGTGCAAGCCATTTTAATCTGGAGATCACATTTAATGCAGCAAGCATTGAGTTTAAACATCTGGATGCTTGTGAGATATGGGGAAGCTACTGTCATAACATTGCTTGTCTGGTTCTCAGGAAATGTATGAATGTAAAATAGTATGTATGTGGGTGGGTGTGTGCATGCATGCATACATGTATGTATGTTTGGCTGACCAGGATTGGTTAATAATGTAAGTTATGTTTTAAGAAAAGGAATCTTTTCAGAGCTTATTCTAGTTTTAACTGAAAAAAGATAGAGACATTGTTTCATTAATGGAATTTCAGTCTTTTATCAGTCTTGACTTTGAAACACTCATTACTGAAATTATCAACTGACTTTTTGGTGCTGAATTGAAGGCACGTGTTTCAAGCACATGCAGGTCAAGAAAATGCCTCAGTTTATATCCTTTTCTACATAGAAGCTGACATCCATGTTCCATCTATACTTATAAATATAGGTTTGATCATGAGCACTAAGAAATGTAAAGTTGTTAAATTTTAGTATCATAGCATTTGCAGAGTCTATTTTGGGAACTGAATTAGAACAGTGAGTCGTTAAACAGTGTTGCTTGTGGTCATGAAAAGAGATCTGTACATGGATCCTGTGAGTCTTGCAAAATTTAGTCACTATGATGCATTTTGCACACCTTTTCTTGAACAGAAACATTTCTTGGACTTGCTTTCTTTTATCAAGGTTACAAACTGCAGCACCCAACTGTAAGCTGTACATGCAGACCTGGTTTTCTATTTTCAGTGCTTCTGCTTAAGCATGTTTTCATTTATTTTTTTTTGGAGTCACCTGATTTACTGGTGTTCATGTAGCTTTGTGATTCTGACAACAAAGAAAAGGAATCCATTTTGCCCTTTTAGAAGTGATACATAAAATGGAGGAACCTGTCAATACATCTGCAAATACCAAATTAATGGCTTACCAGTGATAGTACAAACTACTGTGCAACTGAGACGAAACTTTTAAAGAAGGTAATTTCCAGAATTTGCTGTGATTTAACTTCAATATTAGCTACCAGCAAATACAAATTGCAAGGCTACAGTGTCAAGATAATAACTTTTCTCCCAATCCACAAGTTTAAATCTGATCAGAAATGTCTATCTTTCTGTTGCAAAACCATGGGAACAAAAGAAATAGGATTTTGTTGAACTGATTCTGCTGCAACCAAATAATAAGATTGAAGCAATCTGAGTATCATATCAACAGATAATGCGATTAAAGCCATCTCATCTTACCATAACAAACAATGTGATTGAAGATATTTTAGTACTTATCATATCAACCAGACAATATTTTTAAAGCAATCTCATTATTTTACTATACCAACCAAATAAGGTGATTGAAGCAATGTCATTATTTTACCCTGTCAACAGATAGTGCTATTGAAGTGATTGATCTCAGTATTTTACTAAAACAACCAAATACTGTGATTGAAGAGATTTTAGTATGTTACCATATCAACCAGATAATGCAATTGAAGCAATCTCATTATTTTACCATTTCATCCACAGATAATGTGATTGAATTAATTTCAGTATCTTACTAAAATAACCAAATGCTGGGATTTAAGAGATTTTAGTATGTTACCATATCAACCAAATAATGCAATTGAAGCAATCTTATTATTTTACCAAGTCCACAGATAACGCAATTGGAGTGATCTCATCTTACCATAACAAACAAATAATGTGATTGAAGAGATTTTGGTATGTTACCATATCAACCAGATAATGCAATTGAATCAATCTCATTATCTTACTGTAACAACCAAATAATGTTTTTGAGGGTGTCAAGGTAAATTAGTTCTTAGCTAATTGAGTTACCCTCTTTAAATAAAGTAATAATAATAATAATAATAATAATAATAATAATAATAATAATAATAATAATAAAAAGCAATCTCATTATTTTACCAAGTCAACAGATAATGTGATTGAAGTGACCTCAGTATCTTACTAAAACAACCAAATGCAGTGATTGAAGCAATCTTAGTCTCATACTGTATCGACCAAGAAATGGGATTTTTGAAGTATGAATCCAGCTGTGAATTTCATAGACCCAGCTCTTTCAGTGCATTATGCACTGGCAGATCTGGGTCTATGCAATTTTCTAAGACTAAAAAAAGTAGATCATATAATATGGACCCTAATTTGTTGATGAATTATATGATGGTAGACCTCCGTCTATGTTGTTTACAGTATTAGCACACCCTTCTGTTTATTTATATCTGCCTTTTGATTTTAAAACACACAAACCATCAAGGATATATGACATGCACATACATAGTCATTTCACACATTGATTTAAAATTTCTAATTTAATTGTCTGCAAGGTATGTGTAAGTGTACAATTATTGGCATTTAAATGCAAAAATGAAGTACCTGATGTAACAAAGACTTCTCACCATCCATTTCTGGTTTCTATTTCAGCAAAAACTGTTGTCTGCTTCCAATATTTGCAATGTTTCGTTTGAACATTTTCAAAACAAATTGAACAAAGAAATAAAAGGAATTCTTGTTTATATGTGTTCAAAGAGATGGACCTCAATTGAGATTTTCAGAGATGGGGAATTACACATATCTTTCTAGAAAAAATAGACTGCAGATGTAGTGAATGTGTTGTGTTAAAAATGCCAACAGGTTGACAGTGTTTGGGACCCCCTGGGGACAATCAGGTTAAGTTTTGTGACATTTTTTTATATCCTTGATGCCTTCTGTTTTTACAGTCAGTAGAGGGGTAAAAACAAATGGGGTGGTGTAAAACTACTGATGTATTATGTGGTAGTAAGTTAGGGTCTCTGTTGTTTACAGTTTGACTAGACTTAATAGTAAATATATATGGTAAATTTTTGTTCCTAAGTGAAAAGTACAGGTTCACTAATGTATATTAGAACATAATACAACTGATTCTTATAGTCAGTGCAGCTTCTTTCCCTCAGACAGTTATTATAACAGGTATGGATTCTTGATCATGTAATGAAAAGGTATGGATTCTTGATCATGTAATGAAAAGGTATGGACTTTTGATCATGTAATGAAAAGGTATGGACTCTTGATCATGTAATGAAAAGGTATGGACTTTTGATCATGTAATGAAAAGGTATGGACTTTTGATCATGTAATGAAAAGGTATGGACTTTTGATCATGTAATGAAAAGGTATGGACTCTTGATCATGTAATGAAAAGGTATGGACTTCTGATCATGTAATGAAAAGGTATGGACTTTTGATCATGTAATGAAAAGGAATGGACTCTTGATCATGTAATGAAAAGGAATGGACTCTTGATCATGTAATAAAAATTTATGTACTCAGGATCCTGTTAGAAAAGGCATGGACTCCTGATCCTGTAATGAAAAGGACTCCTGATCTTGTAATACAATGGATAATGGTGTTACCATGTCTTTGAGTCAATGATTGCAGTTGTTGTAAATGGTATCAAGAAAAGCTGAAGAGTAGAGAAGATTTCAAAAAGCATTTATCTGTGTCCTTTGAGGGTAATAAACTCAGGTGGTGGATATTTAAAATATTTCAATGGTTTTTTTTATGTGTACTTTACTGTAAATGACCTGACATATCTGACATCCCTTTATTTGTCAGCATAGCAAGGTCCATAAAGATGAAGTGCAATATTTTAGTGGAATAAACCCTAATTGGAATGTGTATTACATGATGGCATATTTTGTTTTACTTATACTGTACACTGGTAGGGTGAATTACAGACTAGTAAATTGGATACAGGAAGCAAATCACCAGACTCTTGCTCAGAGCTAACAAGGAAATTGTTTCTACTGATTGATTTGACATTTTCATCAAGCCTGGCACACGGACTAGCCCTAGTGACCATAATCCTTTTAAACTGGTATTATGTCATGGTCATTTTATTATTGAATTCATGGATATTGCTTCCTTGATTAGGTGTGTTATTAAATGACTCATGACATTTTAACAAAGGGTCCTTCTATAAATGTATCCATTTAATAATTGCTTAGATACAGATTAGATGCCACATTGTGGAATAAATTTCTATTTAAAGCCCCAATGCCTCCAGTCTAACTAAAACTTGGAAGGAAGGAAATGATTTGTTAACAAAACTGACATAAACCTTTCTTAGAAATAATAAAAATATTGGGTTTAAACAAATTTAAAACATTCATTTTAAAAGTAAAAGGTGCCACCCCTTTAATTCTGTCAGGGAAGTTGCTCCTAATTGGTCTTTTTCTGGAGTGGCTCAAAAGCAGTGATATAATACATCCAAAATATTCTGTAACTAATCTCATAATAACAACATTCATGCAATTTTTTTGCACTTAACAGCAGCATTGGGGCTTTAAGGATTTGGCTATCATAATAGAGTGCATGACCAGCCTTCATCATTCCAAGCACACATCATAAGAGATCTTGCAAATCTCATCATTTCTTACAAAAAAAATATTGCAGATTAAAACTATTAAATCCAGAGAATTCTTTTCTTTCTGTTTAGAGTAAAAGCAACTGAATCATTGAAAGTGCATATTACTAATGAGTAAAATATCAATAATACTGAACACATTTTTGGAAGAAATTTGGCAATCATTTTGTTTAATCCTGCCCATCTGCATATGGGTGTGTGCACAAGCAACAATGGCAACTTCACTGAAAATAATTTTAGAGACTTAAGACTCTGCAATATTGTTGGTTTTTTTATAATTTGCATTTCAAAATCTTTCATTCATTCCATCTGGACAGAGTTCAGTTGGGGGGTGGAAGCACTCTTATGTGTGGTTGAGGGTGGGGGGAATGCAGTGGGAATAGGCATACTTGTGAAAAGCATGGTATGTCTGCTACTGTTGCTCCAAATATGATTTATATGGAAGATGAGACCTAAAATTAAATATTATCAAACTTATCGTTATTGATTTCTACTGTGGTAGCCATGTTTTAAACTGGGTCATGAAAAAAGGACCATGGGTCTATCCTAACAATGATACAGTTGTATGACCTCTCTTCCCCAACATGTGTAGCTTTGACTCCCATGGGTCTTTCCTACCAATAATACAGTTGTATGACCTTTCTTCCCCAACAGGTGTAGCTTTGACTCCCATGGGTCTTTCCTAACAATGATACAGTTGTATGACCTCTCATCCCCAACATGTGTAGCTTTGACTCCCATGGGTTTTTCCTACCAATAATACAGTTGTATGACCTCTCATCCCCAACATGTGTAGCTTTGACTCCCATGGGTCTTTCCTAACAATGATACAGTTGTATGACCTCTCTTCCCCAACAGGTGTAGCTTTGACTCCCATGGGTCTTTCCTAACAATGATACAGTTATATGACCTCTCTTCCCCAACAGGTGTAGCTTTGACTCCCATGGGTCTTTCCTAACAATGATACAGTTGTATGACCTCTCATCCCCAACATGTGTAGCTTTGACTCCCATGGGTCTTTCCTAACAATGATACAGTTGTATGACCTCTCTTCCCCAACAGGTGTAGCTTTGACTCCCATGGGTCTTTCCTAACACTGATACAGTTGTATGACCTTTCTTCCCCAACATGTGTAGCTTTGACTCCCATGGGTCTTTCCTACCAATGATACAGTTGTATGACCTCTCATCCCCAACATGTGTAGCTTTGACTCCCATGGGTCTTTCCTAACAATGATACAGTTGTATGACCTCTCTTCCCCAACAGGTGTAGCTTTGACTCCCATGGGTCTTTCCTACCAATGATACAGTTGTATGACCTCTCTTCCCCAACATGTGTAGCTTTGACTCCCATGGGTCTTTCCTAACACTGATACAGTTGTATGACCTCTCATCCCCAACATGTGTAGCTTTGACTCCCATGGGTCTTTCCTACCAATAATACAGTTGTATGACCTTTCTTCCCCAACATGTGTAGCTTTGACTCCCATGGGTCTTTCCTACCAATGATACAGTTGTATGACCTCTCTTCCCCAACATGTGTAGCTTTGACTCCCATGGGTCTTTCCTACCAATGATACAGTTGTATGACCTCTCATCCCCAACATGTGCAGCTTTGACTCCCATGGGTCTTTCCTACCAATGATACAGTTGTATGACCTCTCTTCCCCAACAGGTGTAGCTTTGACTCCCATGGGTCTATCCTAACATTGATTGGGTGGTGTGATCTTTTTTTCATAACATTTATAGCTTTTAATGTAATATATCACCATGTAACATTCAGCATGGTTTGTACTGGATCATACCTTTAGCTTGACCTTGTCCAGAAATGTTGCTGTACTTGAACATCAATTTTTGCTGAATGTATTTCTTAGGCATGTAAATAATGTTCCAAACGAATATGGACATATGAGGATCCAAAATAAAGTGAATATGTGCTATCTAGCGGTACATGTATATATAAAATCAAATTCTATCAAATTACACTGATTATAGAAATACCAGCAGTTAGTGCTTGAAGCCTAGATGACAGAATAACTTAACATGAAATGACATTGATTGGGGGTGGGGATAGTCATAATTATAAAAAAGTATGAAGATTATGCTACTTTCTTGCAGTTCTCTAGTTTATATTGCTAAGAATATGAGTCAAGCTAGACTTAAATTTTAGGGAGAAGTGACTTCTCCTTTTGGTCAGAACAGGGAGAAGTGGGAGTTAATCAGGGAGAAGTGAGACCAAAACAATAAACATTTATATATATATATATATATATATATATATATATATATATATATATATATATATATATATATATATATATATAGATGCATTATCATATTTTTAATGATAGGTTCTATTTCTTGGTATGCTTTTAACAGTTTTAAGCAATGCCTTATTTTCAAGTTGAAAAATATTTGTTATTGTACGCGTATACAAAATTATATTCATACCCATTCTATTCATACTTAGTATATGTGTTTTTGAATTGAAGTAAATTTAGTTTATTTTGGCTGTATGACTTAAAAATCACATATGAAGCTTATACATTGCAATTAATTTTCACTGATAGAAGTAACAAGATTAGAATGTTTTAAATGCAAGGTGGTAAAAATGCTTAATAAACTACCACTTCATTATTTTATTTTTCTTAAGTTTTGTGTGCAATTGCAGTCAAAAAGATTTCTAGCATTCTTTGAAACAGCCCCATATACATGTACATAGGAATAAATGCACAGGTGACTTCAAACCACACCGTCCTGATTTCATTGTTCAGGATAAAACATTAATGTAGCTATTCATAAACAACACACTGAAGCACTAAAGTCAATATATAACTAAACTGGACCCTACTTTTTACCACCAAAAAAAAATCCAAGAAATGGTCTTGCACAGTGGGAGTGCATCTATTTTTAGACCGGATGGATGGGGGGTCTCGAAATTTCTTGCTTTGTTACAAAAACCCATTAAAAGTTCTGCATATTTATCATTTTGTCTACCTACTGGTATTACAGTAGTCCCCCTATTGAACGCCCCCCTCACCAGCTGCCACCCACTCCTTATGGCCAGAATCTGAAGGCACCAACAAATTTGTGTTTAAAATTTTTACCCCTCATGAAAGGCCACCCAGCTAACATGACCAGTGGCCAGCATAGTTTTGCAAAAAAATAAAATTTACCCCTCACAATCAGCTGCATTTTATTTTGTAATATGTATCTAGAACAATTTTTTTTTTCTAATTGTGTTAAGTAATCAGATTTCTGTTTTAGGTTTTGTTCTTCAAAAAAGTGTTCTACAGGTACCACTAAGGTTAATATTATATCCTTTACACCTGGCAAGAAGCCACATTTATTCCATAAAGTGGAGAAAGACTCAAAATTTTAATCCTTACTGCTGTTATCATAAGATGTCTGGTTTATCCACTGATAATTGTTAAGATTACACTTATTAATAGTAGTAACATCAGAGAAGTGGCAATATTGATGTACAATACCAATGTCTGTGCTGAAAATGGTTTGATAGCCTTTATGGCTTCCCTTTGCAAGAGGTTAAGATGGTTAACTTACATAATTAGTGGCTATTACACCACAATTGTAAGGTTTATAAATCCTAAGGGCATGTGCTATTGTTAAGATCAAATCTGCATACCTATCCAAGCTGTGATTATTTCAGAAAAAATATATAAAAACAATAGGGTACCCAACTGCTACTAATGAATCATGTGACAATGGCTGCCTTTAAAAATGTTTAAATACAAAAAATAAAAATGTTTTATCAGTCTTGTAGTTGCAACATTGATGATTATAACAAGGTCAGCATTGGCTAAAAATAGAAACAGGGTACTGGACAAAGACCGAAAAATCACCTGACAACACAACTTGTCCCTTCTTAAAGGAAGAAAGCATTTCCTCGCTCAACAAATGTGTCGTCTGCATAATTAAATCGCATACAGTTAGCAACATCAGAATAACTCATTACCAAACATTAACATGTCATCAGTAAACGAAGGTGATTATTTCAGAAAAAGTCGATTGTTATAGTCTACAATATCGGGTGAGGTGGGGAGGGGGACAGGTCAAACAAATTTAGGTTGAAAAGACTCGAATAAAACAATTTTATGTTGAAAAGACTCAAATAGATAACATCGTAACCAATAGTTTATTTAGCAGCAGTGGGAAAATGGAGCAAATGGAAAGAGAATTGCGTATGTACCAAGATTCAAATGACATTTTTGAATGGTTCTGCTATGTGCATGATAACACCCGCTCGCATATCATGCTTACGCCAAGAATAAGAACTATTAATGCATATTCAATTGAAATAAGTCAGCTATTCCTATAGTTCAATATTCAATGTTGCTTTTAAACGAAGATATTAAATGCTTTGAAAAATGAAGCTTTCTTACTATGTACATATACTTCTCACAAAAATTTAGTCCCCTTCTGGAAAGGCCACCCGTCTTATAAGGCCACTTTCCCGGTTCAGAAGGGGTGGCCGTATAAGAGGGGGACTACTGTATATATATTTTGTATTTTCACAGTTTAATGAAGTTGTATATCAAATATGCAGCGATGTCCGCCATTAAAATTTCATTTACGGTTTCAAACTGATTGTATACAGCAAATACGCAAATACGGCGGTTAAAATCTCCATTTATTAAAAATAGGATATAAATTAAAAAACACTCTTCACCGATCATCTTTTTAAAAGCAAATTACTATTTGCATATTGATGTTTAAATTTCGAAACAGAATTTGGCTTCTTTTCATCATAGCACAGTAGGCCCAACTTCAGCTATTAGAACTTGCATGTGAATGTGCAAGAATTTCTTTGTTGACATAAGGTGATTGGTATCAACACCACATAAATACATTTAGTTACAACAGTGCCAGAACATACTGGCTACAGTGAGAGGGCATCTCAAAGTCGTAATATACAGTCATATTATGTCTGAAAAAATCAGAGGGCGAAGTCGTTTTTGCTTTCATAACAGATCACCAGCACTATGAAGTTATATAGCACCACAAAAAGGTTATATGATAGATTTATGTATCGAAAACTTTTATTAGCAGTCAGTGATAAAAGTACAAAAGTAGCATGAGGATATATGTGTGGAGAATTCTTTTCAAAGGGGAATGTAAATGGTGTTTATAAAGGTTAATTAGGCAATAAAAGATAAGTAACAGTTTGTCTTTCTTTTCCAGAGGAGCAGATTTGTTAGCTGTTAATGCAGATGGAAACATGCCCTATGATATATGTGAAGATGAAGTTACTTTGGATTATGTGGAAACGCAAATGGCAAACAGAGGTATGTATCACTAATAACTTGCTAAAGTCTCAGATGACATCTTTTGGTATTCGCTTTCCATATTAGCAGTATATTTTGTATTTGTTTTCCCTGTAAGCAGTATATTTTGTATTCAATTTCTATGTTAGCAGTATATTTTGTATGCGATTTACATTTGGCAGTATATTTTGTATTCAATTTCCATTTATCAGTATATTTTGTATTTGATTTCCATTTGGCAGTATATTTCCATTTAGCAGTATATTTTGTATTTGATTTCTGTTTGGCAGTATATTTTGTATTCGATTTTTATTTGGTAGTATATTTTGTATTCAATTTCCATTTGGCAGTATATTTTGTATTCAATTTCCATTTGGCAGTATATTTTCTGGTTGATTTCCGTTTGGCAGTATATTAGTCTGTGTCCATGTTGGCAGTATATTTTGTATTCAATTTCCATTTGGCAGTATATTAGTCTGTGTCCATGTTTGGCAGTATATTTTGTATTTGATTTCCATTTCGCAGTATATTAGTCTCTGTCCATTTTAGCAGTATAGTTAGTCATCACATTATTATTGAATAAATATTTGTTTATGCTCATTAGAATCATTTAGTAGGTATCCATTTTTCTTCCGTTCTGAATATTAAGGGATAAAAATCACAACTCATACTCCATATGGAGGCAATCCAGACCTGCATGGAGTGTCTGCTTCATCAACTCTTTATGAGCAGCGTGAGCTCCCATTTCCTTGGTATGATGTAACAAGTGTCCAAAGTGCCATAAATACCAGCAAAATAAAAAAAACCCTACATCATTTAATAACATAGGAAACTTTTATCTGATGAAGACTAGCACAGCAGTCATTGAGAAATATTTGTAATTAAATGGAATTTAAATTTGTAGATGAGGCTATGTTTACATCACATGGACTTGCATTTCCAGTATTGGGTCTCTGTGACCTCAGGCTACATGTATACTGCTGAAGCTTACATAAGTAAAAATACTTATCATAGCTCCCTTCAAAAACATTTCATAAGAATCTTCATTGAAGAATTTAAAAAAATCATAATTGTCTTTACTGTATAACATCATTCATTAATAGCACAGTTACTCTTATGAAGTGAGTTTGGTCAGTAAGTTATAGTGTACATATTATTTCCAATCAGGGTAGTCTTACCATAAGACAGTATACACCTTGGCTTAAATGGACAGTGTTATAATGTGGGCTACAGTATATTTATCATGTATTTTGTCACATGGAAGTCTCTCTACAAGGCAGTCCTTTTGAAAGAATTATAATGAGGGTGCACTGTATAGTTATAATGTACCTTATTATAAAAAAAACTCTAGACAAAAACTTAAGAATTTTATATCCACTATTTGGAGTGTTACATATGGGCTCATTTGAATTAACACAAAGAAAGAGTAAAGACAGCAAGATTTGTAAATTTTAACAAATATAAGTTATTTCTCTAGAAAGCATAGAGAAAATGTAAATATATTAAACAAGGCTTACAATTACAAAGGAGATCCAAACATTTGTTCTAAAGTTACGAAAGCACATAAGTCTGTGAACAAACAGTTCTAAATTGATACAGTCTGAATCTCAGTTCTGGTCCAAGATGGTGGGTGATGACATCAGACAAAGGCTAACACAAAAAGGTCCAGAATTTTCACAGTAAAGCACAATTTGTATAGTTCGGTTCCAATTTAAAAGTAATTTTAGAAAATGTCTTTGTTCAAAGCCAGTAGTATTGTTTTCCAGGGAAAATAACTATTTAGAAAATAAGTGAAGTACAGTTACTAACAATACACATGCTGTTCAACATAAAGAAAAACTTTCTAGCACATAAGTACCTTCTAATGTATTAAAAGTCTTTAAGATGTTAGTGGCTCTACACTATGACTACCACAACTGACTACAAACTAAAACATTTTGTACAGATAACTGAGCATTTAAATCAAGCTAATACATCATTTCATGTACACATGCATGAAGGACACTTGTGATTTTGAAATCACACTCAGGTATAACAAAAAAGTAAACAAGCTATGAGGTGGTCACAGTCAATCATTTACATTTTCCAGACCTGTTTACTTTAAAATGCTAAAATCATGCTTACATGAGTCATATTTATGTTTTAAGTAAACACGATGTTTCTAACAAAATATCAAACCCAATGCAAACATAATCATCATCATAACAATAACTATATTTAATGATATAAAAATGAACTAAATAATAGAAATAAAATAGAAAAATTCAAATCTTAACACACGTGTAATTTAACTACAGGGGCATACATTATATAGAACGTCAAAAACCACTAATGGAGAAAGGCATACCTTATATAGAACAAGTCCAAGAGATGAGATTGCATTATGCCTATATCTAACTAATCTATACCTCCTGACAGATGAACTTAACTGTGGTGTATACAATATCAACTGGGGTGTATACAATATCAACTGGGGTGTATACCATATCAACTGTGGTGTATACCATATCAACTGGGGTGTATACCATATCAACTGGGGTGTATACCATATCAACTGTGGTGTATACCATATCAACTGGGGTGTATACCATATCAACTGTGGTGTATACCATATCAACTGGGGTGTATACCATATCAACTGGGGTGTATACAATATCAACTGGGGTGTATACCATATCAACTGGGGTGTATACAATATCAACTGGGATGTATACAATATCAACTGGGGTGTATACCATATCAACTGGGATGTATACAATATCAACTGGGGTGTATACAATATCAACTGGGGTGTATACCATATCAACTGGGGTGTATACAATATCAACTGGGATGTATACAATATCAACTGGGGTGCACATGCATACCATATCAACTGGGGTGTATACAATATCAACTGTGGTGTATACCATATCAACTGTGGTGTATACCATATCAACTGGAGTGTATACAATATCAACTGGGGTGTATACCATATCAACTGAGGTGCATACCATATCAACTGGGGTGTATATCATATAAACTGGGGTGTATACAATATCATTGGAACACAATATTTTCAGTGTGTTGATTTTTACCAAACAGGACATAAATATTTTGATTTGAACTATTTGAAAGAACCAGACAAGGACATGCCACATAAGAAAATCTTGGAATGTACTTGTACATACATACATACATACATACATACATACATACATACATACATACATACATACATACATACATACATACATACATACATACATACATACATACATACATACATACATACATACATACATACATACATACATACATACATACATACATACATACATACATACATACATACATACATACATACATACATACATACATACATACATACATACATACATACATACATACATACATACATACATACATACATACATGCATGCATACATACATACATACATACCAGTATTGACACACACACACACATTTACATCATCACAGTGCAATATAATTGATGGCTCCCCTGGACAGAATTATAATGAGAGGGTACTATATATTATATGAGAATAGAACCAACCCCTCCAACTGACGGATGACTAGAGTGGACTTGACGATGAACATACATTACTTCATTATAAGGCTGTCTTACTATAAGGCAGTATACTCTGACTGCCATGGACTATGTTATGATGAGGGAGTGCTGTATTCCTGTATTCAAGTATGTATGTTGAATGCTACATATTTAACTTTATTTTAATTTTTAGGAAAAAATGTTTTTTAAATACCAGAGAGACTGTAAAAAAAATCAAATCTATTCAGTGGCAAAATTCTATATTGGATAATTTGAAGGCAAAACTATTGCCAGATTGATGACAGAGTATTGCAATAACATAGGAAATAACTGATGAGGAATAAGGCCCAGGAACTTTATTATGGATGAGTGCATGTGAAGTAATGGAGTGGTTTTTTTAATAGAAATTCATATTTTGACATAGCTATTTGTGCAAGGTAATCCAAAGTCACATAAGACTGTATAGGTATAGCTATTTGTGCAAGGTAATCCAAAGTCACATAAGACTGTATAGGTATAGCTATGGTTCCAAGGCAATCCAAAGTCACATAAGACTGTATAGGTATAGCTATGGTTCCAAGGCAATCCAAAGTCACATAAGACTGTATAGGTATAGCTATGGTTCCAAGGCAATCCAAAATCACTTGAAAATGTATCAATTTGCATTTTCTTTTGCTGCTACTAGGTAAATTTATTCAGTTTCCATGTAGGGTCATTAATTGCTTCCAAATAATTTAATAAGTATGAAAAATTCATAAAAGTTACAAAATATTATAGACTTGTCTAATAAATGAAGACAAAAATATATTGGGGACACAGTTATTGAGATAACTTGTTTTCTGCAACCAAAAGCTGGAAGTATTTTCTGGTATTGGAGTGTTTATAATGATCAGCCAGTATATACTGCCATCAGTCCAATAAAAACAGTAGGAAACAGTAGGGACAAGAACCATTCCTCACAAGTACATGTATTTACACCATGTTTACAATAGTAATATAATCTATGCTGGTGTAAAGTATGGTAGTATCAGTCCAGGATGTCATAATTCATGAGCAGAAAACAAAGCTTTGCCCACCTACTGACCACAAATGTGACCTTGAAGTCAGGATTTCTCTATCTCACATTCTTGGATGAAAGAAAGAGTACAAAACAGCCAATAATAAGGCTTAAGCGTAATTATTAGAAAGAAAGTACAAGTTCTTGGTATACATCAAGAAATGGATATAAACTTGAACAAAATATTGAAACACAAACATTTCTTAAATTCTTAAAGACAAATTATGCTGTCAGCTGTGTTGTCATGGACACAGTAAAATGTTATCACCATCCCAGAGTAGCACTGTTTCAGTTATAATTGTTTTGATGCATGAGGTATCATAAAATAGTAATGTATATAGGATAGAGAAGTCATACACAAGTGTTCATTTCTGGAATAATGTGAGATAATATGTTCCACTGAACACTTATTATGGAAGATCTTAACTTATTTGGATGTTTGAACACTTATTTTTGAGAATCACATACTTGTTAGGGCCTGTCTCAACTAAGCTAGCAGACCCTATATAGTAATTATGTCTGTCTGTCCAATAGTCCATCAAGTCAACAATTTGGTTTCAGCAAGATTACTTGGACTTGTTGGATTTTAGCCTTTTGTGCTATGTTGAGATCTTAAGAGAGTTCCATCCTTCTTTCTTCCAGGAGTTATATAGTTATATATCCACCCAGCTATCTTTATGGCACCAAGGACTGTTCAACCAAATATGGCAGCCAGTTATATTGTGATAAGTACTTGAATGAGTTTGATTTCCAACTTTTCATTATTTACAGGAATTGTGCCATTTACTAACAGATCATTTCTATGTTAGGAAAGTTATGTTAAGGACCAGACTACCTACACCTCATTATCATTAAAGACCAAAACTCCACTATTAAAGGGTTCAAACATAGATCCAAATGTGGCTGTCATTGTGGATCTGATTGGCTGATGGTTTTGGGAGAAGATATTGTGGCACAGTGCTTGAGTCTGATTAATTACATGTTACTGTCTGAAGTGGGTGGCTAATTACCTGGAACTTGATAAATTGTAGAATCAGCCAATACACTGGATGCTACATTTTTCAACTCTTTGTTTGACATGGATAGATAAGACAGGTCCACCTTTTGACCAGTCACAGCTTCAGTGTAACAGAGGTACATGTCCCTTTCATTGCTCTATCAGTAACCAACTTGACTAGTTACAGCTCAAATGTAACTAAAGTTATTAGAATAAATCCAAACTACACATATGCATGAAACATAAGACTTGATATTATCCATACTTGTTAATTTGAATTCCCATCTATTGAAATATTTTTTGTTCTAAAAAATTAACAATGAAAGATTGCCTATGCATTTTTTTGATTTTCCACCCCACCAAAGCAGTGGTGTGGCACAAATTGTTTTTATGCAAATTGGTTAGTGTATCCATTTGTGTGGTTATGTTTTGTAATAGCATAAAGGGAGGGTAGGGTAGGATTCTGGTATTAATGCACCTCTTCCATCCAGTCCCCCATTATTTTAAAAACAATAATATTTCTATGTTGCAGTAGAGTTGATATAGCCAATCAAGTTACAGTGCATCCTGTCAAGTTTGAACAGGAGACTGTTATAGACCCATGTCTGGTACAAATTGTCAGTTGAAGTCCACACAAATTATCAGTGCATCAAGGCATGTTATAAATGGTTGATCAAAGACTGGATGTAAATTGCAGTCTGTAATATATAAGTAAGTACTCTGTTTTAACTAAATCCAGTGTGAAGTGTGTCCCAGTCTTTCTACTTAATTAAATGCAGTTCTTGATATTTTGTCCAGCTCTTATAGCTCCACTGAGACTAACACTGCTGACCTGGATGACAATAAGGTCAGAAGTGTTGCCATCAACACCATGTCAGTATATTTAGGTATTACCATCTGCATATCCAAGCATGACAATCAGGTAAGCAGATTCCTAGATATGATGTCTTAGGTTCATGGTAACACTGTTGACCTGGTTGTCATGCTTGGATAAGCAGATGGTGATTCTTAGATATGATGACTTGGGTTGATGGCAACACTGATGGCACAAGTGTTGCCATCACTTCTGACCTGATTGTCATCAGGTCACTTCTGACCTGATTGTCATGCTTGGATAAGCAAATGGTGATTCCAGGATATGATGTCACTGTGTTGATGGCCATACTGCTGACTTGATTTTCAGCATAAAGAGTGTTTCAATTTTGTGTTTTGGTTTTCAAGTCATATGCATCAGAGAACCATTTCTCTGCATGAAAACATTGAAGTGCAAAAAGTTAATATTTGTATGATAAATGTGTATAAAATACAACAGGACATAACAGGACTTATTTGTAAACATATTAATTTTTACATTTTTAAAAAAAATTCTTGAATGAAATACTGAATTTCTCTTTTAGCCATAAAACTATATTTTTTTCCAATCAAGGTCAACCATTGTTATTCATGTATGAAGTAACATGAACCTAGTGTCAGATATGTTGGATGTTTTTGCACCATTTACTTATCTGTGTTGTGTTACATGTCTGCAGCATGATGCCCAAGTGCTTGACATCACTATGAACTGCCACACTGCAGATATTGTAACGATATGACTGAAAAACTTTTAAAGTTATGTTAAAACTCCAAATCATACACACACACACACACAGTTATCTCTTATCACTGCTTTCTTTATGAGATCAGGAATGATTTATATATAAACAAGCCCAGAAACTTCTTATATGCCCATCAAATTCTAGCATATTATAGTTTATAGTGATGACTTACAGTGTGGCCTTAATGTTAGATATGGGAAATACAAATATTGGGAAATATAAAACTCATTTTAATGACTTGCAGTAGATGATTTTATGACTTCATTCATCCCACCACACAAGTTCTACTCTCATGTTAGAATGACTTCTGCTCAGATTCCTTTGACTCTAATCATTTTTGTTATTTAATATTGCCCTAACAAAACTCTTGCTGACTCTTAAAAGCAGTCTATTACCACTGGATTTTATCAGCTTAAAAATGTAAATTTATATTAACAGACAAAATAGCAAAAACCATCAGGACTTGAATTGAAATGACTCAAAACATTAAGGATAATACAGATTATGGTTTGTATAGCAGACCCAGAAAGGCATTTAAGAATGCATATCTTTCTTGGAAGCAAAAGCTACAAATCAAGTGGGACTCTCTTTTACACATAAAGATCATCAATTTATATATGACATACTCAATCAATTCTTTGTACAGTTTTTCAGTAAGCATATAACTTATGTAGTTGGCTGTAATCAGTCCAAACCAAAAGAAAGTTTTCATGTACATAGGGTACATGAAATAGACCCCAAGATAAAAATAGAACATTGTTACTGTAGATCATAAACATACTGACTGTGTGCACTCCAGGCTTACTGAATAGTCCACTCTGCAAAATACCATAAAACAATACATTTGTGCAGCCCAGGCTTACTGAATGGAGTCCACTCTGCCAAACAAGCATATAACAATCAATTTCATTGGCTGTAATAAATGTCTTACTGATTTTGATTAGTTTTGGCACCAATTGAGAGCACATGGCTAATGATCATTGAAGAAAATGTCAAGAATAAAAGATAAATGCAGCAAATTCACTTCTGCATTTATTTCCTTTGTGCTGTCATGGGGGACAATATTTTTAAAAATGTGGAATATTAATTTTAGATGGCAATGGTTACTTAAACATGAGAAATTCAATATGGCAGGCTTATAACAGAGTCACTGATAATGCTCACTGGCTCTTGGGTTGCAGATTTATTAATTGCTTTAACAAGTTTTCATCTTTACAGCTTCATATACTTTTAATCATGGCATATCTTTCTTAAAATGTCCTGAACATTGGATAAAATTGTAGAAAACCCTGCTTTAGACTTACTCTTCAAAAACTGATTTACAATGTATGGTGCTGGGAAAGTGCAGAAATTAATAAATTGTTAGCTTGAGTGGCTCTGATACTGTCTTTGAATTTTAGGAATAAACAAGAAACAGCGAAAGATATTCCCTAAATTTGTGACTAGCATTTCTGATTTTTTTTTTATTATCTGGTATTGATTAATGGACTCCACTTTCCATTTCTGGAATGGACACTGCATTCTAAATCATATTTCTGATCTGATTTGATTGAATTTGAATATGAGTTATATCACAAAGTTCTTGTAGGAATTTCATGAGGAACAAGATTCATGCACATTCATGCAGTGACCTGATTCATGCAGTGACCTGATTCATGCAGTGACCTTGCATCTGATTGGCTGAGCTTGTTACTACTTTGGTAGTCCGATTTTGATAAAACTTGGAATATGGACTTACATAATCAAGATCTTACCAAGTTCAGTAAAACATGAGATTCACAAATATTAATGAGGTGTTCTTGTATCAGATTTGGTGAGCTAGTTGCCACTCCAGAAACTGTATATTTGATTTGATTTTGAGTGAATTTGGTAATTAGACTCCTAATCATCATGAGATTTGATGAGTGTGCTTACAACTGGAGATCCATACATACTAATAAGCTGATCTTGAATCTGAATTTGTCAACAGCTTAGCAACTGTGTTTCTGATAACCTTATTACATTAATTTGTAAATAGGCTTATTGCATTAATTGTAAATAGGCTTATTGCATTAATTGTAAATAGGCTTATTGTATTAATTAGTAATTAAGTTTTTTACATTAATTGGTAAATTGGCTTTTTACATTAATAGGTAATCAGGGTTATATTAATTGGTCATTAAGCTTTTTGCATTAATTGGTAAATAGGGCATATTACATTAATTGGTAAATAGACTTATTAATTGGTAAATAATTAAATTAATTAGTAAATAAACTTATTACAATAATTGGTAAATACACTTAATACATTTATTTGTAAATAGGCTTATTACATTAATAGATTCAATAATGTTTATTATCAGCAAGATCTACAGGTCAATATTAATGAGATCATCTTTGCATCTCATCAGTGCAGCTTGTTTCCACTCAAGATACCCTGGTTTTGTGATATTTTCCCAGATTTTTTGGGGTGAATATGCCAATATTATCAAGATTTCATTGAGTCTTTTTGATGAGGTTATCTTGTATCAGATTAACCTACTGGTTGGTAGTCTTTTATCACTCAGGAGACTGGCATTTTGATCACATTTGGTAAATGCACTTCTCACATTAATTGATAAGTAGACTTCTTACATTAATTGGTAAATAGTCTTACTATATTAATCACTAACTAGGTTTATATCTTCAAGTTCCAAGTTGAAAGTAGTTATAAGCAAAATCCATGCATATTAATGATGTGATTTGATTGGCTGAGCTTATCAACATTGTCAACTGTCTTATTAGATTTTGATGAAACACTGAATAGTCTTACCTTAGCAAGGTGTTGGATAAGTTTGATTTGATTTTGAGCCAAATTTGCATGTATTTATTTCATCATTAATATATCTGCTTGACATCACTTGATTTTGGCTCAGCTTGTTAGATAGGCTTTTATTATAAATCTTTTACATTGTGTTGTGACCCACACATGAATGAGATGATCTTTGCATCTGATTGGCATTTTTTGTATAAATTTTTAGATGTAGAAATTGTGTTTCTCATGCAAATATGAAAACACATGGGAAATGTTTTTATATCAAAAGATATTTACTTCATTTATGAGCTTCAGATTATATGTACTATTTATGCTTTTATCTTTGGAAATAACTTGACTTTAGCAGAATAGGTAAAATTGACATGAAGTTAAGTTTGGGAGAGAGTTTACATAGGGTTATGTTCTTTCAGTACTACATAAGTCTGCTTAGTGAAATGGTCATTTGTTGAGTTATATACACTACGTGGGTGATATTGGGCCCTCTTGGGTTTCTTGTTACAATTACATTCTACTTGTATTGAAGTATATTGAGATATTTTGCCCTGGTGAGTCCTTTGAAACTTTTTCCCTTCATTAAGGACAGAAATTTCCTCCAGACACACTCATTGTAAGGATGTTGCAATTAGTTTCCTTTGACCCAGTCCAGCTGTCTGGAACACTTGATAGATACAAACCTTGACAAAATATTCACAATCCAGTCTATTAGAAATGTATGCAATCAGTTACCAAGTTCTGTTGTGTATGATGTGTGTTAAGAGCAAAAAGCATAGCTCTAGATTTGCTGTAGCATGATTTGCCAGTAGATCAGGATCTATATTGTAAGTGTTACTAGATTTTTAAATAAACCACAAAGAACCGGATTTGCAAGTGCAATATATGACTAACGAATCTGGATCTTTTCTGTTAATGGTAAAATATCTTGTCCTGTATAGACTACTAATGATTTGGTAGACTTTTTTTGAGAGTGTGGAATAGTTTATCAGAAAATTCTGTGAACTTAATTCTTGTCTAATACAATTTGGCCAACATTGTAAGTGATCACTTTGTTACCATTGTTGTGTTTGTCCATCTATCAACACTTTACATTCCCCTTTTAAATTAAATTTAAATATTTTACTTTTCATTTTTACCTTATAAAATTAATATGTACATGTGCATTTATAAGTGCTCAACCCTGTCCACAGGTCACACAAAATGCCCTTTTTTAAAGCACACATCTTGATCACATGTTTGAAGAAAGGATCACATGTTTGAAGGAAGGGAAGCAGCTGCTATCATAATTTTCATCCATCTTGACATCTTGCATACATAAAATCTACCATCTTGCATGGAAACAGTCTCTTTACCATCTTGCATACATAAAGTCTCTTACCATCTTGCATACATTAAGTGTCTTTACCATCTTGCATACATTAAGTGTCTTTACCATCTTGCATATGTAAAGACTTTTTACCATTTTGCATACACTAAGTGTCTTTACCATCATTAAATCTTTTTGCCATCTTGCATGCATTAAGTCTTTTTACCATCTTGAATACATTAAGTCTTTGCCATCTTGAATACATTAAGTCTCTTTACCATCTTGCATGCATTAAGTCTTTTTACCATCTTGAATGCATTGTCTTTGCCATCTTGTATACATAAAGACTTTTTACCATCTTACGTACATAAGGCTTTTTATCATATTGTGTACATAAAGTCTCTTTGCTGTCTTGCATGCCTTGTGTCTCATTACTAGGAATAAAATTATCCATCAATATATTGATGCATCTTTTGCTGTAATGATAAACATATTGATACAAGAGATGGAGAATTGTTACAAAATAATACAAGACATACGTTATTTTGGTCTTCAGCAGTCATGAATAATTATTATTATTAGTTTGCCTTATATTTTAAATATAGAATTCATCTGAAATGGCATTTGTAGTTCTAGGCACTCATTTTAGTAGTAAAAATTCAAAAGACTAGTGAGAATACTCACCATCTGCAAAGTACATGTAACACACTGACATGGTTTGTTATCCCCCCATGTTAATTAGCCTAACTCAGCAGCATGTTCAGCATTCCAAATGTGTTTCATGTTTCACATGTATAATGAAGTACTTTATTCATCATTTACACAATGTTGAATTGTATCTTGTTTACTTTGACAGCTACTCTATTGGTGTGTCACAAGGTGAAATATGTTACACTGAAATCTCATTGGTATTTAATGCTTGTTCAGTCCTGGTAAAAAAATAATTATTAATCAGAAAACTAGCTTATTTCTTGAATGACAAACAGGAAGTATGGTCAAACAAACTGAAACATTGCATTGTTTGATATGTAAAGAACTTGAACAGAGATGCTGTTATGGTGTGCAGTTGCATGAATTGTGCAAAATATTTTTCAATTTAAAAACTTGAAAAACAATTATATGTCAGAACTCCTGCAAATTAGTTGAAAGTGGAAATGTGCTTGGTGAAGTATAAAGTTTTATTTAAGCATTTTTGTTGCAACATGTTTTTCAAGTAGGCAATTTCTTACACAGCTGAGTTCTTCAAACTTGACATGAATGGTTGTTAAACTAAATTTGATTGGCACATTTTGCCCTGGAATAAGCATTATATTGTAGTTTGAACCTTTCATGAAGGAACTTTTACAAATGTGTGTTTAAAATACGGGTTACCTAGAAATCAACCACTCTATTATTATTAGTGGTCAGAGTGACTACCTGAAATGCATAAGGTTGTTGGTTTGAGCCTTGACCAAGTCATACCAAAAACAAAAACAGTACTAACAGCAGTGCTTCACTAGATGCTCAGCATTAAGAAGTTAGTGTTAGGACTGGTTGGCCTGGTATCAGGATAATGCAATAATCTAAAAATTTAAAAATCAAAAATTGTCTGATTCCTAAATTAGTTTGTTATGTTTTTGTTCAGCAAACACTGGCTGATGATACGATAAGAGTAAGTTTTAAACTTACGAATTATATTGAATTATAATAATTGGAGCTGGGAAATTGTTAACGGAGATACCTGTGAGTAATTTTGAGCCCCTGAAATGAAGTTAAGTACATGTTAGATGGACACAAATAAAAGGCATGATGGTCAAACTCCCTTTCAGTAAAATTTTGAAACTAAATGTAGAAAGGGCGGAATACCGAGCCCAATTAAAATATAGACAATTTGAAAGTAGAATGCAATTTTCATTTTTTGATCAATTAATATAGTCCAGTGAACCATATGCTACAAAACCATATATCCATATCAGGGTTAAGAAAAGTGAATCAGTAAGAGGATAAAAATGAATTAACCCTTTCATCACTAAGGACCGAAAAATCGATCCAGGGGAAGTTAAGTCCATAAACACTATGGACCAACTTTTTGGTCTGGGGCAGTGTTCTTCTTTAACGTTATAGTACCCGACAAAATAACTTTTGGGGTACCTCTAATAACTTCCATATGGTAATGTAGATGTTATATTTGGATTATCTCGTGTGTTTAGCTTGCATGCAGCTAGAAATATCGAACAAAGTAGGAACTTTTGACGTGTTTTCTGAATGCTGAAATTTGTATCCAAAATGGCGGAGAGATATCAGAGGATTTGGATAATTTTGACCTGGTAAATTTGGATGAAAATGAGAGAAGATGTCTGGAGAGACAATGAAATGCACTTTGGGTGGCAGTGATGACGATGAAGATGACTTTGAAGGTTTTGAACCCACATGATTTTGTTTGGTCGAAGCTGGAAAACCAGACAGAAATTTGTTTCAGTTTTCTGAGAGAGTTGGACAGACCCAAGTGTTAGACGGCTCCAGGAAAGCTTCAGAATATTTTCCAATATTTTATTTCGATGAAGTTTTTGGAAAAATTGTCCATTTAACGAACTTCAATGAGACAATCAAACATGGCAGAGGCGATCTAGGTGTGTGGACAGATCTCACCTTGGATATCAGTTTGGTTCATTTTATAGAATTTTATATATTATTGACACCATGAAAGAAAGATTTGTGTTGCTACTGTGATTATTCACTAGTATATCTAAGGTCAATTGAACAAGTTTTGACAACTTTCTAAGTTTTCTAAGAGGTAATAAAATAATTACTTGTATTTTACCTGTTGTGTTACCTGTTTGCACCTGCATTTTAACAGTTGTAATAGATATGCACATTTTATTGAATTAGTCATAAAATTTGATTTTTAACCTTGATTTTGTCACCTAATTCAGCCAGATATCTTTAACATTGGCAAAGTTATCTTGGTTCAAAGTCCACAAGTCATTTTGCTTTACAACTCCAAAGTTACTTAGTGTTGAGGACTCTATGCCTACAAAGTTACTTAGTGATGAAAGGGTTAAGGAAGTTAAGATATTTATTTGAATACCTCTATCTGCACAAACAGACTATAACATTTGATAGACTAAAAGCCTTAATACAGCATTATGGAATAGATAAGAAATCTAGCATGATAGTAATTCACTTATCCAAGTAAGTGGGTGTTAGTGAAAAAACTATTTTGGAGCAGATGTATCCAAATGAAAATATCTGTGAGCTCTGGAAATCATACATAATGTCCACACAATCTTCATGCTGACAAAGCTAGCAGTGTATATGCCTCATCAGAAGGAAGCACCAAACAAACATTCATACACAGATGAGGAAATAATTAACAGATTAATGCTTATACACCAAACATTCATACACAGATGAGGAAATAATTAACAGATTAATGCTTATACACCAAACAAACATTCATACACAAATCAGGAAATATTTAACAGATTAATGCTTATACACCAAACAAACATTCATACACAGATGAGGAAATAATTAACAGATTAATGCTTATACACCAAACAAACATTCATACACAGATGAAGGAATAATTAACAGATTAATGCTTATACACCAAACAAACATTCATACACAAATCAGGAAATATTTAACAGATTAATGCTTATACACCAAACAAACATTCATACACAAATCAGGAAATAATTAACAGATTAATGCTTATACACCAAACAAACATTCATACACAGATGAGGAAATAATTAACAGATTAATGCTTATACACCAAACAAATATTCATACACAGATGAGGAAATAATTAACAGATTAATGCCTATACACCAAACAAACATTCATACACAAATCAGGAAATAATTAACAGATTCATGCTTATACACCAAACAAACATTCATACACAAATCAGGAAATATTTAACAGATTAATGCTTATACACCAAACAAACATTCATACACAAATCAGGAAATAATTAACAGATTAATGCCTATACACCAAACAAACATTCATACACAAATCAGGAAATAATTAACAGATTCATGCTTATACACCAAACAAACATTCATACACAAATCAGGAAATAATTAACAGATTAATGCTTATACACCAAACAAACATTCATACACAGATGAGGAAATAATTAACAGATTCATGCTTATACACCAAACAAACATTCATACACAGATGAGGAAATAATTAACAGATTAATGCCTATACACCAAACAAACATTCATACACAAATCAGGAAATAATTAACAGATTCATGCTTATACACCAAACAAATATTCATACACAGATGAGGAAATAATTAACAGATTAATGCTTATACACCAAACAAACATTCATACACAAATCAGGAAATAATTAACAGATTAATGCTTATACACCAAACAAACATTCATACACAAATCAGGAAATAATTAACAGATTAATGCTTATACACCAAACAAACATTCATACACAGATGAGGAAATAATTAACAGATTAATGCCTATACACTAAACAAACATTCATACACAGATGAGGAAATAATTAACAGATTAATGCTTATACACCAAACAAACATTCATACACAAATCAGGAAATAATTAACAGATTAATGCTTATACACCAAACAAACATTCATACACAGATGAGGAGATAATTAACAGATTCATGCTTATACACCAAACAAATATTCATACACAGATGAGGAAATAATTAACAGATTAATGCTTATACACCAAACAAACATTCATACACAGATGAGGAAATAATTAACAGATTCATGCTTATACACCAAACAAATATTCATACACAGATGAGGAAATAATTAACAGATTAATGCCTATACACCAAACAAACATTCATACACAAATCAGGAAATAATTAACAGATTAATGCTTATACACCAAACAAATATTCATACACAGATGAGGAAATAATTAACAGATTAATGCTTATACACCAAACAAACATTCATACACAAATCAGGAAATAATCAACAGATTAATGCTTATACACCAAACATTCATACACAAATCAGGAAATAATTAACAGATTAATGCTTATACACCAAACAAACATTCATACACAGATGAGGAAATAATTAACAGATTAATGCTTATACAACTAGGGGTACATTTTTTTAAGATTTGATTTTAGTACAGCTCTAAGAAAGTGGAGCAGGAAGAAAGAGAGACAGTTATTGAAGTGTTAGGTAAATATTGAACTATAACCATTTCCTCATCCCCTTCTTTTCTACTCTCCCCTTATTTCTGTAACAAAGAATGATGGCCACCTTAATATAAACTTCTGGCAACATCTCTCCTTAAATTGTACATGGGAAACAAATTTGGAATTTCTCTTTTTATGCAGAGATATTTAACCAGTGAATTAAGGTGCTGATGGAATATATAAAAATTAGTACAGAATCAGCAAGGAGGCAGATTTGAAACTGCTCAAGTTTATCACCTTGTGTAAATTTAAGAACAAAAAAAGAACAGGACTGGGCGTCGTCAAAAGTTTTCCCCTACTTCACTACCAAAGATAGCAGTCTTTTGATCTGCAGTCACTGATAGAGTTTGTCATCCTCATTTCTATGCCCAGATTTATTTCTAGATAAGATTTTCTTTGTAGGAGGAAATTGCTTTATTCTTCTCTTTTGAAGATAGTATTGTAATGTCATCCAAGTTCAAGTTAGACATAACATTGTTAATAAGATGTTTTCAAATCATTCTTGCCATATAAACCAAAGGGCCTGGTGGCTAAAGGGAGTTAAATGTAGCTACCATTAAATGGCCTAAAACATTAAATCAAATTCACTGATAATACCCAGCTATATCTCTCACTGTAATATGCACACTGATAATACAACTATTATGTCGACATACATAAAAGGGCAGCACCTACTTTCCAAACAAGGAAAGACCATAAAATTCATGTGTATCAATATGTATTATGTCACAGGCTATGAAATGTGAATCATATCATACGTGGTACAGATGTATTGTTTTAACCCTGTTTTTTGCCATCTTGCATGACTTGTGTCTCTACCATCTTGCTAGCATCATATCTTTACCATCTTGCATGACTTGTGTTTGTTTACCATCTTTCAGGACTTGTGTCTGTTTACCATCTTGCATGACTTGTGTCTGTTTACCATCTTGCATGATTTGTCTGTTTACCATCTTGCATGACTTGTGTCTGTTTACCATCTTGCATGACTTTTGTCTGTTTACCATCTTGCATGATTTGCATCTGTTTAGAATCTTGCATGACTTGTTTCTGTTTACCATCTTGCATAACTTGTGTCTGTTTACCATCTTTCATGACTTGAGTCTGTTTATAATCTTGCATGACTTGTGTCTGTTTACCATCTTGCATGACTTGTGTCTGTTTACCATCTTGCATGACTTGTGTCTGTTTACCATCTTGCATGATTTGTTTCTAATGACCATCTTGCATGCTTGTGTCTTTACCATCTTGCATGATTTGTGTCTTTACCATCTTGCATGACCTGTGTCTGTTTACCATCTTGCATGACTTGTGTCTCTACCATCTTGCTAGCATTGTATATTTAGCATCTTGCATGACTTGTGTCTTTTTACCATCTTTCATGACTTGTGTTTGTTTACCATCTTGCATGACTTGTGTCTGTTTACCATCTTTCATGACATGTGTCTGTTTACTATCTTGCATGACTTGTGTCTGTTTACCATCTTGCATGATTGTGTCTTTACCATTTTGCATGATTTGTGTCTTTACCATCTTGCATGACTTGTGTCTTTACCATCTTGCATGATTTATGTCTGTTTACCATCTTGCATGACTTGTGTCTGGTTACCATCTTGCATGATTTGTTTCTAATGAACATCTTGCATGTTTGTGTCTTGACCATCTTGCATGATTTGTGTCTGTTTACCATCTTGCATGACTTGTGTCTACTATCTTGCATGACTTGTGTCTGTTTACCATCTTGCACGATTTGTGTCTCTTTACCATCTTGCATGACTTGTGTCTGTTTACCAGCTTGTATGATTTGTTTCTAATGACCATCTTGCATGCTTGTGTCTTTACCATCTTGTTGACTTGTGTCAGTTTACCATCTTGCATGACTTGTGTCTATTTACCATCTTGTATGACTTGTCTGTTTACCATCTTGCATGACTTGTTTCTAATGACCATTTTGCATGCTTGTGTCAGTTTACCATCTTGCACGACTTGTGTCTGTTTAACATCTTGCATGACTTGTCTGTTTACCATGACTTGTTTCTAATGACCATCTTGCATGCTTGTGTCAGTTTACCATCTTGCATGACTTGTGTTTGTTTACCATCTTGCATGATTTGCATCTGTTTAGAATCTTGCATGACTTGTTTCTGTTTACCATCTTGCATAACTTGTGTCTGTTTACCATCTTTCATGACTTGAGTCTGTTTATAATCTTGCATGACTTGTGTCTGTTTACCATCTTGCATGACTTGTGTCTGTTTACCATCTTGCATGACTTGTCTGTTTACCATCTTGCATGATTTGTTTCTAATGACCATCTTGCATGCTTGTGTCTTTACCATCTTGCATGACTTGTGTCTTTACCATCTTGCATGACCTGTGTCTGTTTACCATCTTGCATGACTTGTGTCTCTACCATCTTGCTAGCATTGTATATTTACCATCTTGCATGACTTGTGTCTTTTTACCATCTTTCATGACTTGTGTTTGTTTACCATCTTGCATGACTTCTGTCTGTTTACCATCTTTCATGACATGTGTCTGTTTATCATCTTGCATGAGCATGACTTGTGTCTGTTTACCATCTTGCATGATTGTGTCTTTACCATTTTGCATGATTTGTGTCTTTACCATCTTGCATGACTTGTGTCTTTACCATCTTGCATGATTTATGTCTGTTTACCATCTTGCATGACTTGTGTCTGTTTACCATCTTGCATGACTTGTTTCTAATGACCATCTTGCATGCTTGTGTCAGTTTACCATCTTGCATGACTTGTGTCTGTTTAACATCTTGCATGACTTGTCTGTTTACCATCTTGCATGACTTGTGTCTGTTTACCATCTTGCATTATTTGTTTCTAATGACCATCTTGCATACTTGTGTCTTGACCATCTTGCATGATTTGTGTCTATTTAGCATCTTGCATGATATGTGTCTCTTGACCAGTTTGCATGACTTATGTCTCTACCATCTTGCATTTATTATGTCTCTGTACCATTTAATGTTATGGGTTAATAGTCCAAAATTGTATCTTACATGTGCTTATTTAGTGAAACCATGCTGAGAAAGAAAGGATACCATATCATCCTGCGTATGAGTGGAGTCAAACTGCAAACAACAAAGATCCTGATCTGCAGTAGAAAAATGCCAGTTTGATGTTGTAGTTGACCACTCTGGTGGCCTAGTGGTTAGAGCATCCATCTCAGATGCAGGAGGATGTGGATTCAATCCCCGGTTGAATCTTTCCAAAGATTTACAAAAATGGAACTAACAGCTACCTCACTTGGCACTCACTAATAAGGGGTTAGTGTTAGGACTTATCAGCCTGGTTTCATGATAATGTGCCTGGGTGGGACATATTGCTACATGTCTTCGGCATGATGCCCCAGTGCTAGACATCACTATAAACTGCCACACTGAAGACATCATAGCCATATGACTGAAAAATTGTTAAAGCTACGTTAAAAATCATAATCACAACACATCACATCCAGTTTGAAGTTGGACTTGTCTTATTAGCAATTATGTATAGTACCCTGCTAGTTATAACAAGATATAACTTTACAAAATTGACCCCAAAATCATGCTTGTTTGATTGGACACAACAAAGACCCTGGTCTACTGTTATATAATGTGCTAGCAGGTCAGGATCTATATTTGTTGTGATAGCAGAACTGGGTCTACACAGTTTGCATCTGGACTTGGCTTTTGATGATCAGTGTATGTATCCTTATTACAGTGGGAATGAAACAAGGGGCACTCCTGTGGAGACTTAAATGATGGATTGAAACAGTTTGAATTTTACTTAATTAGCCATAGAAACATTGGAATATCAAATTGATACAGTGAATGCAAAGAATTGAATTTGTTTGAGAAATAATCAGTTTAAAAAAACAAGAAAAATGATTACCTTTACCAGTTGCTTATGAGGGTTGGAAGTAAATACTTTTCATATTGTTAACATATATGCTTAGATTAAATATGCTGACAGATCAGGGTCTGTGTTGTTAGTTTACTGATCAGGGTCTGTGTTGTCTATGTTGTTAATTTACATATCAGGGTCTGTGTTGTTAGTTTGCAAATTAGGGTCTGTGTTGTTTACTGATCAGAGTCTGTGTTGTTTACAGATCAGGGTCTGTGTTGTTAGTTTACAGATCAGGGTCTGTGTTGTTAGTTTACAGATCAGAATCTGTGTTGTTAGTTTACAGATCTAGTTCTGTGTTGTTAGTTTGCAAATCAAGGTCTTTGTTGTTAGTTTACAGATCAGAATCTGTATTGTTAGTTTTACAAATCAGGGTTTTTGTTGTTAGTTTGCAAATCAGGGTCTTTGTTGTTAGTTTGCAGATCAGGGTCTGTGTTTTTAGTTTACTGATCAGGTTTTGTGTTGTTAGTTTGCAGATCAGGGTCTTGTTAGTTTACAGATCAAGGTCTATGTTGTTAGTTTACAGATCAGGTTCTGTGTTGTTAGTTTGCAGATCAGGGTCTGTGTTGTTAGTTTACAGATCAGGGTCTGTGTTAGTTTACAGATCAGAATCTGTTTTGTTAGTTTACAGATCAGGGTCTGTGTTGTTAATTTACAGATCAGGGTCTGTGTTAGTTTGCAGATCAAGGTCTGTGTTAGTTTGCAGATCAGAATCTGTGTTATTAGTTTGCAAATCAGGGTCTTTGTTGTTAGTTTACAGATCAAGGTCTGTGTTATTAGTTTACAGATCAGGGTATGTGTTGTTAGGTTTGCAAATCAGGGTCTTTGTTGTTAGTTTGCAAATCAGGGTCTGTGTTGTTAGTTTGCAGATCAAGGTCTGTGTTGTTTACAGATCAAAATCTGTGTTATTAGCTTACAGATCAAGGTCTGTGCTGTTAGTTTACAGATCAGTGTCTGTGTTGTCAGTTTACTGATAAGTGTTAAGGAAATGCATAGATGCAAATCTATTGCAAATGATTAAAATCAGATTCCCACTATCCTACATGAAGATCTGACAGTGGCCACTTAGGATCATGATCTGGTGACCTACCCCTATCTGGCCACCACCAGATCTAAGCATAGGACAGTGTGTATCTATTTTAATAAGATTGCAAATCTGCCAGTACATTTGACAATGCAGAAGGGTTTTTTTTTATATTGTGCCAACTTGTACACTAGCATTTTATTACTTGGATATTAAAACTCAACTTGTACATTATAGCTGTTATTCCTTTGGGTGTTAAAATTTCAGTTTGTACATAACTGTCATTCCTTTAGATGTTAAAATTCAACTTGTGCACAAGTATGTTATTTCAATGGGTGTTAAAATTCAACTTGTACATATTTTTTCTTGGGTATTAAAATTCAAATTGTACACATTATTCCATTGGGTGTTAAAATTTAACTTGTTTATATATGTATTTTATTGGAAGCTAAAATTCAACTTCTACACAAGTATGTTATTCCTTAAGTCTTAAAATTCATCTTGTATGTTTGTTGGGGGGCATGGAATAAATAGCATACCAGTCAAAACTGTCCACTGCTTTATATACCTGACCTTGGCATCAAGGGAATTGACTGAGAATTCAGTAAATACATTTATGTGTAATTGGGGCAAGGAATAAACTATCAAACAAGTCCATCAAATTATGTACCTGACCATGGCACAAAGAGAATGATTGAAATTTCTATAATATGTTTATGTATGCTGTCATATCTATAGTACTGTAAAACCTGTCTGGAGTATTTGTGGTGATTGTCCACCTGTTAATTACAACCAGAACAATTATGAAGATATAGTTTTTGTATATAAATGCACTGTCATGAGCAACCATCAGCTGCATGTGACCATCGAGGGAAACTGATAGACAAAATAAGCATTTCAAAGCCTCTGAAAGAACACATTGCAGAAACACATGAACTCTGTATTTAATCTGTTGTAACGATTTAGGAATCTTTAGGCAGAGTACAAATTGTGAAGTAAATGGACACCTCACGAAACAAATAAACCACTTTGAATCAAATAAACCACTTTGAATCCGTTGTAAATATGATTACCTAGGGGAGTTTGTTCTGAACTAGAAAAGAAAAACAGGAGTTTGGCTGCCAGTTTTCCAAATTGACAAATCATGCAGCATTCAAACTATGCTAAAGACAGTAAACCAGACTCAAATACAAACCACCATAGTAGTGCCAGAGTTATTTAAATCTTCATTATGATTGAACATTTATTGGAAGGGAACAATTAAGGATTACATAGTCTGTCTAATAAGCAGTGATCATTTTCCTCATTTAATTTTCAGTGTAAATGTTTGTGTTGTTTGTTCCTTTTTGCATTTCATAAACACTCACCCCTGCCCTGCCCCCCCCCAAGATGTCATCTGTTCAGGTTGGTGCAGTTAGTTACACTCTTTATTGATTCAATCTCTTTGTCATTGGTGAATTAAGTTGTTTGCTTTTGCCTGTCAATAAAACTATTTGGTTTCTGCATGGGTTGATTGTTTTTCTTAAAACCTTTTGATTCATGGTACATATGTATTCCATATTTACATGATCAAAATCACTAATTTATACACAGGATAAGTGTTGTCAATGCTAACTGCAAATATTTTGTACATTTTCAGTAACTCTCAAATTTATGAATATGTCAAGTTACCTTATGGACAGAATAAATATTAATTTTGTAATTTGTAGGCTTATAAATGTACAACAGTAAATTTTATGTATTTTTTTTCACATTGTGGTGTTTGTTTGTTTTGGTTTTGTCTAAAAGTTACAGTTTAGAAATTAAGTTGTGATATAGTAATAAGTTTTTTTTAAAATCCCATATTTTGTCATAGATTTTAATGACCAGTTTAAGCGTGATGGTTTTCACTTAAATTCTAAAAATTGTTCTTATTCTGATTTTAAACTCTATGCTGTGTTAGTTGTTGTTGTTCTGGGGCTTAACGCCATTTTTCAGCACACGATAGGCTATACATGGTTGCTAGTATTAATGGTGGAGGAAGAAACTGAAATCCGCAGAAAGAACCACCGACCCACGAGAAGCTATTGGTAAGCTTTCTCACATATCCACATTTGCTGAATCTTAGACTGGAACCCACGCAGACAGAGGTGAGATGGCAATGATCGGTAACGGAGAGCTCTTTAGACCACTCGGAGCCTCTTATACTTGTATTAGACCAGAGGGCTTATGAGATGGCTGTTCATATGAGTAGTTAACATTTCTATGTTATAACTCATAAATTACTGAGGATTGATAAGAAACTTTTCAGGAATATTTATCCAGTTACAATTTGGTCCTAAATGAAAATGGTGCCCCACAAACAACCATTGCTTATGGCACATTAAAATCCTGCTACTACTCTGACTGCTTTGGTGTCCTAGTAGTTGGAGCATCAACCTTGGATGCAGGAGGATACAGGTTTTTGAACTTCAGCCGAGTTATACCAGAGACTTATAATATGGTACTAACAGCTGCCTCACTAGGTGCTCAGCATTAAGATGTTCATGTTAGCACTTTTCATCCTGGTGTCAGGATAATGTGACTGGGTGGGACATCATGCCACCTGTCTGTGGCATGATGCTCCAGTGCTAGACATCACCATAAGGTGCCACACTACAGACATCATAGCAATATGACTGACAAATTGTTAAAGCTACATTAAAATTCCCAATCATACACAACATTGTTATTACTCTTAAATGGAAAGTCATATTGATATGGGGTTTACACTGAAATACTTTTTCTAGTTGGTCCTGAATCAAAGTGGCTTAGATATGTTATCCATTTTGGCTCACCTATGATGAACATTTTGAAAATCATGTTATAGCTACTTCTCCTAAATGGATGGTTTTATTAACATGGAGTTTCCACTAAAAGACTTCTTACATTCTCTACTTTTTTCATGCTTGTCCTCCGTAAAAATGATCAACTTGGTCTTGTATTAGATTCCTGAAAATTCATTTGAGAGTACAGCATGATCCCTTCAGTGGACTTGTTGTCCATAGCAATACCACACTATACATTTGTTAGAATTGTGTTACAATGGCATGATGAGGAGAGCTGTACAAACATGTTTGTCAACGGTGAGAAGTTTCTGAATTTGGATTTTGGGATATTTTTACTTGGGACCCTTTTGTTTCTATTCCCATTAGCTCACAAAAATATTGACCGTTTGCTTCCAACTGTTTTACAAGGTGGCCAGGTAGCATGCATATGTTACATACAGTCTACAAAATGCATTGACCACTTTTTTTGACTGGTTTAAAGGTCTTTTAGTGCCAGTCAGTTAGCATTAATGTTTCATTAAGAACCCACAAAAAAGCATTGACTGTTTTCTTCCAAACATTTTCTAATTCTCTTAGTGGCAGTCAGATAGCATGTCTCATTAAGATAATTATACAGAAAGCATGGCCCCATTTTGTACTTGGTTTACTGTGAGAAATAAAAAATGATCTTGCATCCATGGTCTTCCCATTTGTGGCAGTTCTTTTATTGCAACTGTCATGGTGGCAATTTTATGGCCTTGAGCTCATGGTCTTTTCTCATTGCAGGCATCACCCAGGAACAAATTGATGACATGAGACTTACCACAGAGAAACATATGCTGGCAGACCTCAAAAAGTTGGCAGCTGAGGGTGGGGATTTAGAGTACAGGGATATCTATGGTGCTACACCTGTAAGTTAAAACAGAATTTGACTACCTTATGTTGAATTGCATTTTAAAGTCTTTTGAGTGATGTTGTGAACTTGTTACCATTTTTTAGCACAGTATATCTTGTGGAGGAAGAACCACACATACATGTAGAGTACAGGATTTAGAGTACAGGGATATCTATGGTGCTACACCTGTAAGTTAAAACAGAATTTGACTACCTTATGTTGAATTGCATTTTAAAGTCTTTTGAGTGATGTTGTGAACTTGTTACCATTTTTTAGCACAGTATATCTTGTGGAAGAAGAACCACACATACAGGTAGTCCTTGAGACTTACGACCATGATTGGTTCTGACAGACAGGTTTTAACACATGTGGGATGTGTTCATAAGTAGAGAAGGCTATATGTACAGTTCTGTGAAATGATGTTATAAAAATCTTTAAGTAGGATTTTATCATAATTTTCTTTCATTATTGTTATACTGTATATATCATCATTTACTTTGTTCATTTTATGCCATTTGTATCATATCTACACAATTTTGTTTCTTATTTTTCCATTCGTAAGGTTTGTTACTGTGAGTAATTATGGATGCATGGTGTACATTAAATAGACCATGGTTAATTTGAACATTTACTGTCATTATTATATGGAGTTACTGGTCCATATTTCTGCTCTTAACTTCTGAAAGAGATCTAGAATTGTAATCGTATTTGGTGTGAATTGCAATTGGACCACTGTAAAGAAACAAAAGCTAAGAAGGGTGGTCATGTTTCGTGTTCATTAGGCCTATTATCAAAGGCAATCCTACAGTGAGAGGAAAAAGAAAATGAGGCAGAAGAAGAGATGGGAAAACAACATCAAAGAATAAAGAGGCATGGACTTTGCAAAGTTCCAAGGAGCAGTGAAGAACAGGGCAGATGAGAGAGATTGTACTCATTAGTGCCCCAATGACAAGCCAGGTTATGGGAGAAATGAAATTGAAATGATTAAGATGACCTGTGTTAGGTTTAATTCTTGCCGTTTTCTAACAGATTTTTGTGGCATTGTGTTTGACTTCAGACTTTGTCTTTCTTTTTGGATTTCTTTCAGTAACTTTTGAAGGTTTTCATGAGTTGAAATCAAATTTGTTATGAAGCTTTACTTTAATAAGGTCTAGTTCATCTCAGATTTTCATGAATTTCTGGCAGAATTTTTGGAGTCATGGCCCTTATTTAACTTGACAACTTTGACCTTCCATTTCAGTGGAAGGACTTCTTGAAATTAAAATCAGATTTTTTGTGTTATATTTAAAGAACGAAGGCAAGTACGAGTTTTGTAATTTTTTGTGCTATATTAAAAAGAACTAGGGCAAGTACAAGTTTTGTAATTTTTGTGTTATATTAAAAAGAACTAGGGCAAGTACGAGTTTTGTAATTTTTTGTGCTATATTAAAAAGAACTAGGGCAAGTACGAGTTTTGTCATTTATTTGTGTTATATTAAAAGGAACTAGGGCAAGTATGAGTTTTATCATTTTTTGTGTGTTATATTAAAAAGAACTAGAGCAAGTACGAGTTTTGTCTTTTTCAAGGAAAGCAGAGTTGTGGCCCAGACATGGCTTAGATCTTTTTCTTCCATTTCATTTTTTCCATTTCATTTTTACTTAGTTAATTTTGAAGGACTTCATCAGTTGGAATCAGATTTTTCTGAGGCTTTTCATAAAAAAATCTAGGTTAGTTTTGATTTTAGCCATTTTCTAGTGAGGGTTTCAAGTTTTTGCCACAGTGAGACTTAACTTCACCAATTGGATTCTGGTAAAAAAACTAACTGTTCAGTGACTTTATGAACTGAAACTTAATTGGAATTATGCTTTATATTAAGAAATTCTTCCATAATTAACCCTTATAATTGGTTGCTGCAAATTGCCATGCAATATGTTGAAAAATTTCTGGACACCATGCAAATTTTATGTGTTTAAATGTCAGTGAAAAATGATAAGATCAAGTTGGAACACAAACTTAGGAATGATTTACCTATTGTGTAGAACAAATAATTGAATAGTATACCATTAGTATGTGAAACAGCTTTGCTTCATTTAATCATTAGTTAGATTTAGTGAAGGTGTTGTCTGTAATAAGCTAAAATACTCCACAGCTTGTGATCATGCTAAATAAAGAATGTTGACATTAAGGGGAATGATGAAAGAAAGACTACCTTTTATGACCAGACAGGAAGTAATTTGTAAATTGCATTGATAGTTGTGGAGTCAGCTGTCAACAGCATTATCTCAAAAAACTAACATGTAGTGCCTTTTATTCTTGCAGAACATAAAAAGGATGCAAGGCAGTAATCATAACATCAGAAAATGCTTTATATTACTGTAAACTGAAACCATGAAAATATAACTTGTTTTCCAGTAGAGTAAACCCTTATTTTTGTTTATTTATTCTACAACAGTCAACACACCTGACACAAGATTCACACATTTCTGTAGTCCCAGTTTTAATTCGGTATTAAATATTCACTGATAGTCACAATTTGATGATGATATTCTGCAGTTGTAGTCCTGAATTTTTCTGTTTGGGACAATCATTGCTTTTTATAATGTTGAGATAGCTTCAAGCCTTTTTTGAACATGTGGATTATCATTCAGATTTTCAGAGATAAAGTAACATGAATAGAAGGGTACCACTTTTGTGCTACATTCTGTTGTCAAAATAATCTTTACATTAAGAAACAATATTAGTTGAATCTTCACATTATGAAACAATATCAGTATTAGAACAGGGTTCTATTTGTTGGTATGGCTCTATGATTAGAAATTGACACCTTTTATTAGAACAGGGTTCTATTTGTTGGTATGGATCTATGATTAGAAATTGACACCTTTTATTAGAACAGGGTTCTATTTGTTGGTATGGATCTATGATTAGAAATTTACACCTTTTATTAGAACAGGGTTCTATTTGTTGGTATGGATCTATGATTAGAAATTTACACCTTTTATAAATTTAAAAGTAAAATTGAAAATATCACAGCAAGCAAAAAATATAAATAAGATGCATCTACACAACTTAAATCATTTGTTATACTAGATGCATCTACACAGCTTAAATCATTTGTTATACTAGACACATCTACACACCAACTTAAATTATTTGTTATACTAGACACATCTACACACCAACTTAAATTATTTGTTATACTAGAAACATCTACACACCAACTTGAATTATTTGTTATACTAGAAACATCTACACACCAACTTGAATCATTTGTTATACTAGATGCATCTACATACCAGCTTGAATCATTTGTTATACTAGACACATTTACACAACAACTTGAATCATTTGTTATACTAGAAACATCTACACACCAACTGGAATCATTTCTTATACTAAAATCTTATTGGATCTGAAAGCTAGCATAAAAATAGTTTCATTATTGATTTATTTTCATTTCCCTTCATTTAGTTACTCTCAGCTAGGTTATCTTTTTTGATGATGGGCAAAATTACACAGTCCCACAGTACAGTAGATTATTGAAACTCCATTGTTTCCATTTGAATTGTTTCTCTTGTTCAGAAAAGGCAAAATTTAATTACTGAAAGGAAATCGAAAACAAATTTCCTGCTTAGTGGTAAAAGTCTTGGTTTATTTCTCAAATATTTGGTACACCCATCTTAATTATTGCTTAATTAGAGTAGAGCACATATTCCCACACTTCCGTCTCCCAAAGCCTGAGGTAGTAGGACAGATTGTTTACTGCTGTGATTTGACCATAGTTTTTTATGGAATATTTTTAAAATATACAAAATGTAGATCAGGGCATTGATTTAATAAACAAAGTCCATGACTGCAAAGAATCTGTCTGATAGAGTTCTGCTCATTTATTAAGTTCATTAGTTCAATCACAGAGCTACTTGAGAATACAATACTGTACTCATTTCAAGCATATCTGTGATTTTGCATGAGGCTATTACAGTGAATTGTGCAGGATTGATGTTGTGATGAATTGATAACAGATAACACAAAAGGATTCATGATTACTCTGAGTAACAGATAACAGAAGGATTCATGATTACTCTGAAAAGCAGATAACACAAAAGGATTCATGATTACTTTGAATAATAGATAACACAAAAGGATTCATGATTATTTTGAATTACAGATAACAAACTGATTCATGATTACTCTGAATATTAGATAAAAGGATTCATGATTTCTCTCAATAACAGATAACACAAAAGAATTCATGATTATATTGAATAATAGATAACAAAAGGATTCATGATTACTCTGAGTAACAGATGTATGGTCTTAGGGTGTTTTTTGCATTATGAGTAGAAGCTATTGATAATTTCTTAGTTCACAAGATCTTCAATCATGCTGGAGTCAAAAATTAAATCAGAATTTAGACATTAAAATAAATGGCTCTGAGTTCGTAACAAAAAAAGCTATCAGTATGTTGTGTAAATTTTGGTCTGGTTATCAGTTTTTTTGTGGAAATTATATCATCAATTTCATTGCTAACAATATTATGGACTGTGTTAAAGTTATCGAAAATCATGTTTTGTACATAATTATATTATGCATTGAAACTTTGGTACAGTATCAATAAAAATTCTTTATGCATTCCTGTTTAGTATAGTATCAGTCTAAATATTTTATGCATTCCTATTTGGAACAGTATCAGTGAAATTTTTGTATGCATTCCTAACTCACTAAGCAGAGGCAGAAAGCTATTTAGACATAAAGATGTTTTTAAGTGAGACTCCATTGAATGGAGAACTTGTTTTCATTTAAGTGCTTGTTGCAAGGTCCATATATATCAACAGTATCAGGAACTCTGTAGGACTTGGATAATCTGTTGACATCAATTTCTTTTACTATCTCAAAACCAACAACTAAGGGCCAATTTCTAAGCAAATTAAATTATATAAATAAATTTTGTCTGGAAAGTATTGTTACTTATTATTTATTGGTCTAGGAAATAATTCTTCATATAGTAAGGTTCTCATAAGGGACATTTGTAGATTTTTATTTATTGGTAATTGTATTGTTGTTTGGCAGCTTATCAACATAGAGTAAAATTAATTCTTCAGACGTTTATTGTAAATTATAGTGTAATAATACTTTAGTGAAGTTATCTTCAAAATTGTATTTAGTTTCTCAATTCCCTGACATAAAGTAGTTGTAGAAATACTTTTTGAAATTTTTGGTAGGTATGAATAGCGTATCAAGACAACACTGAAATTTGTTGCCCTCACAGTCTCCAGACATCATTGAAATGTTTTGCCTTCTTAAGCATTTTAAATAATTCTTGTGTGTACCTCTTTCTTTTGGTTAGTTCTGGTGTAGATAAACCAATTATTACATGTTACTTTATCTTTGTTAACTTACAGTCCCAAATTTTCCTTCCTTCTGTTAGACATAGATTGGTATGTTAGATGTTGGTATGTTAAAAATCATATGGTGTGTTAGATAATTGGTTTATTACATGTTATACTTTATCTTTGTTAACTTACAGTCCCAAATTTTCCTTCCTTCTGTTAGACAACAATTGGTATGTTAGATGTTGGTATGTTAAAAATCATATGGTATGTTAGATAATTGGTTTAGTACATGTTATACTTTATCTTTGTTAACTTACAGTCCCAAATTTTCCTTCCTTCTGTTAGACAACAATTGGTATGTTAGATGTTGGTATGTTAAAAATCATATGGTATGTTAGATAATTGGTTTAGTACATGTTATACTTTATCTTTGTTAACTTACAGTCCCAAATTTTCCTTCCTTCTGTTAGACAACAATTGGTATGTTAGATGTTGGTATGTGGTATGTTAGATAATTGATATTTTATACAGCAGTTGGTATCAGATGTTGGTATGTTAGACATCTGTTGGTATGTTGGAAATAATAATAATAATAATAATAATAATAATAATAATAATAATAATAATAATAATAATAATATTATTAATAATAATTAAAATAATAATAATAATAATATTAATAATAATAATAATAAATAATAATAATAATAATAATAATAAATAATAATAATAATAATAATAATAATAATTGATAATAAATTTATTTAAAGAGGGTGACACAATTAGTTGCATAGAACTAATCCATCTCCATCATGTGTCTATCTGCATATTTACATACAACATGCACATAGTTGAACAAATAATAATAATGATGATGATGATGATGATGATGATAAATGTAAAATCAAAAAGGCATTAATATGTCATTTAACAAAAAAATTTTGTAAGAACATGCTCCAACAAAGTACATTGTGTATATGCACTACAACTAAATACATTAGTATATACACTACAACTAAGTACTTTGTGTATATACAGTATACCTTGGGTACATTGTGTATATACACTACAACTAAGTACATTGTGTGTAAACAGTACAACTAGGTATATTATGTATATACACAAGAACTAGGTACATTATGTATATACACAACAACTAGGCACATTGTGTGTAAACAGTACAACTAGGTGTATTATGTATTTACACAAGAACTAGGTACATTATGTATATACACAACAACTAGGCACATTGTGTATATACAGCACAACTAAAGTACAGTACAACTAAAGTACAACTAGGTTTCATCCCTGTGGTACTCTATGTGTAATTGGTTCATCATAAAAACTGACATTTATTTTGACAGTTTCATTATTAAATTACATTATTTGGTATGTTAAACATCAAATAGTATGCAAGACATTAATTGGTATGCTAGACATTAGTATGTTGGACAATAATTGGTATGTTAGACATCAATTACTTTGCTACAAATTAATTGGTGTATTAGATATCAGTCTGTATACTAGACATTAATTGGTATTTAGATATTAATTGCTGTTGGACATCAATTAGTATGCTAGACATAATTTGTATGCTAGACATTAATTGGTATGTTAGACATTAATGAGTTTGTTTAAATCAGTTGGTGTGTTAGACATCATTTGGTATGTTAGCCAGTAATCAATATCTTTGTCAATAATTGAACTATCCACCCATTCACCCATCAAAGTTAAAAACACATTTGGGATTAAAAGTATTCTTCTAACAATTGTGGCCACCTGCACACTTACAAACTCAGCATGGCTAGAAAATTTAATTCATCTGCCTGTGTTTACAAGTGGTGGCATAGGAAGAGCAAGCAACTTTTTCAAGATGATAGTCCAATTAATTAGTGCATTTTTAGCAGTGTGATTTATAGTGTTGGATGAATTAGTGCATATTATTGGATGATTCATACAGTGAGTAGTGTTGGTTGAAGTAGTACAATGTGTAGTGTAGGATGAAGAAGTACAATGTATAGTGTGGGGTGAATTAGCACAATGTATAGTGTAAGATGAATTAATAAAATGTATGTCATTGGATGAATTAGTACAATGCATAGTGTAGGATGAAGTAGTACAATGTGTAGTGTAGGATGAAGTAGAACAATGTATAGTGTAGGATGGATGAATTAGTACAATGGGTTGTGTAGGATGAAGTAGTACAATGTGTAGTGTAGGATGAAGTAGAACAATGTATAGTGTAGGATGAATTAGTAAAATGTATGTCATTGGATGAATTAGTACAATGTATAGTGTAGGATGAAGTAGTACAATGTGTAGTGTAGGATGAAGTAGGACAATGTATAGTGTAGGATGAATTAGTAAAATGTATCATTGGATGAATTAGTACAATGGGTTGTGTAGGATGAAGTAGTACAATGTGTAGTGTAGGATGAAGTAGAACAATGTATAGTGTAGGATGAATTAATAAAATGTATGTCATTGGATGAATTAGTACAATGGGTTGTGTAGGATGAAGTAGTACAATGTGTAGTGTAGGATGAAGTAGAACAATGTATAGTGTAGGATGAATTAATAAAATGTATGTCATTGGATGAATTAGTACAATGGGTTGTGTAGGATGAAGTAGTACAATGTGTAGTGTAGGATGAAGTAGAACAATGTATAGTGTAGGATGAATTAATAAAATGTATGTCATTGGATGAATTAGTACAATGGGTTGTGTAGGATGAAGTAGTACAATGTGTAGTGTAGGATGAAGTAGAACAATGTATAGTGTAGGATGAATTAGTAAAATGTATGTCATTGGATGAATTAGTACAATGGGTTGTGTAGGATGAAGTAGTACAATGTGTAGTGTAGGATGAAGTAGAACAATGTATAGTGTAGGATGAATTAATAAAATGTATGTCATTGGATGAATTAGTACAATGGGTTGTGTAGGATGAAGTAGTACAATGTGTAGTGTAGGATGAAGTAGAACAATGTATAGTGTAGGATGAATTAGTAAAATGTATGTCATTGGATGAATTAGTACAATGGGTTGTGTAGGATGAAGTAGTACAATGTGTAGTGTAGGATGAAGTAGAACAATGTATAGTGTAGGATGAATTAATAAAATGTATGTCATTGGATGAATTAGTACAATGGGTTGTGTAGGATGAAGTAGTACAATGTGTAGTGTAGGATGAAGTAGAACAATGTATAGTGTAGGATGAATTAATAAAATGTATGTCATAGGATGAATTAGTACAATGGGTTGTGTAGGATGAAGTAGTACAATGTGTAGTGTAGGATGAAGTAGAACAATGTATAGTGTAGGATGAATTAATAAAATGTATGTCATTGGATGAATTAGTACAATGGGTTGTGTAGGATGAAGTAGTACAATGTGTAGTGTAGGATGAAGTAGAACAATGTATAGTGTAGGATGAATTAGTAAAATGTATGTCATTGGATGAATTAGTACAATGGGTTGTGTAGGATGAAGTAGTACAATGTGTAGTGTAGGATGAAGTAGAACAATGTATAGTGTAGGATGAATTAGTAAAATGTATGGCATTGGATGAATTAGTACAACATATAGTATACAATGGCTTCAGAGATGCAGCAAAAATAAATAAATTCATTTGAATGAGGGCCTCAAGGTAGATTAGTTCTTAGCTAATTGAGTTACCCTCTTTGAATAAAGTTCTAATAATAATAGGATAAATTAGTATAATAGTGTTGGATGAATCAGTATGATATATAGTGTTGAATGATTTAGTACAGTGTATAGTGTAGGTTGAATTAGTACAGTATATAGTGTTGAATGATTTAGTACAGTGTATAGTGTAGGTTGAATTAGTACAGTATAAAGTGTTGGATGAATTAGTACAATGTATAGTGTAGGATGAATTAGTACAGTGTATAGTGTTGGATGAATTAGTACAATGTATAGTGTTGCATGAATTAGTACAGTGTATAGTGTAGGATGAATTAGTACAATGTATATAATGTAAATGAATTAGTACAATAAATATATAGTGTAGGACGAATTACTGTGATGTAGAGTTTAAGATGAATTAAATTGTTGTTGTGTAGACACAAGTTTAAAGTTAAGTTCTGTGCAAGACAAATGCCACAAAAAGTTGAGCCCTGCTCATTTTTATGATTTTTGTACATGTTTCATTGCACTATTGTCATGTAAGAAGACTATTTTTAAGGAAAAATGTCCCTACAGCTGTGTCAGAATAAGATAAAAAAAATCTCTACTTTTGGAGGATTGGGTGCCTTATGTCACAAATTTAGCTCAACAATCTAAGTCATAACTAATATTCCAAACTTAAAAATTTTGTGTCAAGGTGACAAGTCTTTAGATTGGTCAGAATTGTTTTAGGAATATTTGGAATTGAGTTATATGATGGAAAGGTCAGTTTCATGTGCATATTGAAAAGTGTAAAAAATCTGGGCTTCATGGAAATACTGGGCTCAAATGTTTCATGTGCATATCTTGAAGTTTAAGTCTAGGTGTCTGATGTGTGATTTTCTAACAAGTTTAGTTTACATTGTGTTTCATCAGGTCCCAGTTTCCTTTACATGCTTGAAGAGTGTACTCTGAAGAAATTGATTGGTCACTTTTGTCTTCTATGCAACTGTCATCCAGTGAGAAATAAATTCAAGTCCAAATTTGCCAGCTGTTAGTGAAATCCAGTTGAGTGACGAATTCTTCAAGTTAGTTGATGATATCCAGGCCAGATTAAGTCAAATTGTTGGATAACCCATGTTCTTGACATTATTTGTGAAGTGAGTTTGGATTATTGTGTAATTGGTATTTCTTTTACCTTTCCAGCTTCATATAGCAGCAGCCAATGGTTACCTTGAGGTTGTGGAGTTTCTCCAGGATGAACATGTCTCCCTACATATCCGAGACAACGACAGCTGGATGCCAGTCCATGCTGCAGCCTGCTGGATGCAGGTAAAAATCCATAAATATTTTGTGTCTCCTATGACAATGTCACTTGTGTTCTTAAAATCAAAGTACCAAGCAACCCCCATAACCTTGACCTCTGACTTTTTAACAGTCTCCTTGCTGAGATGTTTCATTTTATCTGTTAAACTTATGTGCCAAATCTGATTGCAATTTGTGTATTGAAGACAAAGCTATACTTGTATCTGGTTCATATAGATGTGTGCAATCTACCTAGAAAGCTACACAACAATTTGTGCTGTGACCTTAACATAAAACCTTTGAATCATGTACAGTGATAAATCAGAGTTGAATACCTCTCTGTGGACATGATAAACATTTTTCTGCCATGAGCTTGACTTGTACTGTAGTATCAATATTTTTTATTACATGAACTTCTTTACTGTCTGATGACAATTCATTTACAGTGGATGATACTGACATATTGACACACTTTTCCCTCCCAATTAAAATTAAAACATGTGCTTTCTGTGACCTTTACCTTCAGCCTTCTTGGCCATTGATCTGTATTGATGTTCTTTACCCATGATGCACTTGTGATGTTCATTACCCATGATGCATTTGTGGGTATATTACAGATAGGTGAGATTTTACTCCATCAAAACAACTTTACTCAAAAGGTTACAGCAGGCTGGTGAGACAGACAGATGGATTGACTTTGTAACAGCTGTCTTGCCTTTTACAACAGTCATCACAGGAGTTTTAGATTTATACTATTCTCTTGTGTTCCATCAAACAGTTAGACTTTGCAAACTGATTATAGCAAATTTTATAAAATTCCAAGCAAAGAATATTATTTTTCATTGTTTGAATATTTTTCAAATTGAATGTTCTGAATAATATTAGTGATACATTTTTTTTTAATTTACTGAAAATGAAATGATTGCATGAAAACAATGCTTCATAAAGTTAAGCAGATGAGTAATCCCACTCTTGGTGCAGTGACTAGGAAGTGACATATTGTCTGCATTTTACATCTAAATCAAGCTAAGAAAAAACCCAGATATTGATTATGATGCAGATTAAACTAAAGTATGCATAATTAAATATTAATAAATACAGTAGGTTGCATGAATTAAATACTAATTTCAGTAGGTTGCATAAATTTTAAATCTATCCCATAGTAATGGTCACTACATAGAATAACCAGGGGAATATTTTTAAGTTGTATGGCCACAATACACTACATGTACCTCAGTCCAAACACACACATACTATAAGTATGAATGGAATGGGTACTGATATAATAATTTTTATACATGTACAAAATGGGTTGATAATAAACATGACATATTTTTCAACTTGAAAATAAAACATTGCTTAAAACATAAAAGCATACTGAGAAATGGAGCACATAATTCGATTATATATATATATATATATATATATATATATATATATATATATATATATATCACATTTCATACTTTGGTCCCACTTCTACCTGTTTAGCTCCCACTTCTTCCTGTTTTGATCTAAAGGAAGTTATTTTTCCCTAAAATTTAAGTTTAGCTTGACCCCTGAATAATGGTCACTACATAGAATAACCTGGGGAATCTATCCCACAGTGATGTCACAATATAAAATAACAAGATGAATCTGTCCCAGAGTAAATGGTCACTACATAGAATAAACTGGGGAATGTAACCCAGAGTAATGGTCACTACAGAGAATAACCTGGGGAATCTATCCCACAGTAATGGTCACTACATAGAATAACCTGGGGAATCTATCCCACAGTAATGGTCACTAAATTGAAAAACCTGAGTAGTCTATCCCACAGTAATGGTCACTACATTAAACAAGATGAGGAATCTATCCCACAGTAATGGTCACTACATAGAATAACCTGGAGAATCTATCCCACAGTAATGGTCACTAAATAGAAAAACCTGAGTAGTCTATCCCACAGTAATGGGCACTACATTAAATAAGATGAGGAATCTATCCCACAGTAATGGTCACTACATAGAATAACCTGGAGAATCTATCCCACAGTAAAGGTCACTACATAGAATAACCTGGAGAATCTATCCCACAGTAATAGTCACTAAATAGAATAACCTGAGGAGTCTATCCCACAGTAATGGTCACTACATAGAATAACATGGGGAATTTATCCCAAAGAAATGATCACTACATTAAATAAGATGAAGAATCTATCCCACAGTAATGGTCACTACATAGAATAACCTGGGGAATCTATCCCACAGTAAAGGTCACTACATAGAATAACCTTGGGAATCTATCCCACAGTAATGTCATGACATAAAAAAACCTGGAGAATGTATCCCATATTAATGGTTTGTGTTGTTGTTATAGGGTTTAACTGCATTTTTCAGCACAAGATAGGCGATTTGTGGCAGCCAGTATTAATGGTTGAGGAAGAACCCTGGAAAATCCCGGGAAGAACCACTGACCCACGAGAAGCTATTGGCAGGCTTTCTCACTTACCCACATTAGCAGAGTCTGGACAGAGGTGAGATGGCAGTGATCTGTAATGGTCAGCACTTTAGACCACGCAGCCACTCAGGGCCCCTCCTATAGTAATGGTCACTACATAAAATAACCTGGTAAATCTATCCCATAGTAATGGTCACTACATAAAATAACCTGGTAAATCTATTTCACAGTAATGGTCACTACATATAATAACCTGGGAAATCTATCCTACAGTAATGCTACAACATAAACAAACATGGGAATCTATCCCAGAGTAATATTCATTGCATGAAATGACTTGGGGAATCTATCCCATAGTAATAGTTACTACACAGAAAATCCCAGGGAATCTATCCCACAGTAAAGGTCACTACATAGAATAACATGCGGAATCTGTCCCAGAGTAATGGACACTACATATAATAACCTGGGAAATCTTTCCACAGTAATGTCACAACATTAAATGACATACGGAATCTGTCCCAGAGTAATGGACACTACATAGAATAACCTGGGAAATCTTTCCACAGTAATGTCACAACATTAAAAAACACGCGGAATCTGTCCCAGAGTAATGGACACTACATAGAATAACAGAATTTGTTATGTTTGCTTCTTTTGTATATTGTTATAGAAGAAATTTACTTGCGCTTTAGCTAGGCACTTCACCATTTATAATCAGAAAATAAGTTTGCAGTACTTGTTTCACTGGTGACAAAACAAGATGGCAACATGACAGAGGAAAGATTCAATGTTTGTCAAATTAGAGCCTATATCTGAATTACTTGATATTTTGATTCAGGCTCCATTTACCTAATTTGTGTTTTGCAGCTTGAGGTTTTGGAAATGTTGGTGAGAAATGGGGCAGACATTGATGCCAAAACAAAGAATGGAGAAACTCCATTTGGTGAGTAATACTTTGATTTAGACTGACCTACAGAATAAGCCAACCTACAGAATAAGTCAATCTACAGAATAAATATTTTAAAGCACTGAATTAACTCACATTTTGAGGCAGATAGATCTGTGTTTTATCATGTACTTGTATGTGTGTCAAGATGTATTTGTGTTTGTCTACTTATGTTCATGCTTACATGTCTGAGAAGATGTATTTGTGTCTCTTATAATAATAATACTACTAGTATTAATAATAATATTAATAATAATAATAACAATATTGTGGACTTAGTACAGTCCTCATCATTAGAAGCTCAAATCACTTTACACTGTAAGACATTAACATTTAGTGACCAGATTACACTCACCATGAAATTACAACATGAAGTTGTTAGGGTGGCTTGGATGTCATATATTAATTGGGTTCTGTTACAACATGAAGTTGTTAGGGTGGCTTGGATGTCATACATTAATTGGGTTCTGTTACAACATGAAGTTGTTAGGGTAGCTTGGATGTCATACATTAATTGGGTTCTGTTTGTCATACAGAAGTTTCTTTTAGCAACAAACAGATGTGTATGGTTTAGGATTGATATGGTGAGATGGCATATGATGCAGAGGTAATTAGATACAAGTTCGTGCATCATTGAACACTTTAGAATATTATCATCAGGTATATTAAGAATCCAGTTGAAAATGGTACCATGTTTATGGACAGATTGGATAACTGACTGGTTGAGGTTGAAAATGTGAATAGAATCTTGGGAGTTTTGTGTGTGGATTTCCAGGACAGTCAAAGTGAAATTGAAATCTCCAATAAAATTTCAATACTCCAGGAGGTTAGGAAACTGCTTCAAAAAGAGATTCAGTCTCCTTGTTTTTTTTCGATTAAGAGGAAGGTGATAGAAGCATGCAAATGGGTTGACCTTTGTTCCAGTGAGTGAGGTTTGGGCCAGTTCAAACGATGTGGGCTTGAAATTGAAAGTTGTAGTGTGTCAAGATGGTGAATTATGGAGTTCTTTGTGATGACATTGATTCTGTCTCAAAAGAGTTGGCATGGGAATGACTTGATGGAGTAACCTGGAGGTGTTATACTTTGGCATGGGAATGACTTGATGGAGTAACCTGGAGGGTGTTATACTTTGGCATGGGAATGACTTGATGGAGTAACCTGGAGGTGTTATACTTTGGCATGGGAATGACTTGATGGAGTAACCTGGAGGGTGTTATACTTTGGCATGGGAATGACTTGATGGAGTAACCTGGAGGTGTTATACTTTGGCATGGGAATGACTTGATGGAGTAACCTGGAGGGTGTTATACTTTGGCATGGGAATGACTTGATGGAGTAACCTGGAGGGTGTTATACTTTGGCATGGGAATGACTTGATGGAGTAACCTGGAGGTGTTATACTTTGGCATGGGAATGACTTGATGGAGTAACCTGGAGGGTGTTAGATCAATATACTTTGGCTCATCACCTAACAAAATTTCTTGTGTTTCCTGCCATTTACATTTAAGTTAAGATGAATGTAATCCCAGTTTGTTAAGTCTAGTGTAGTATTGAGCATCAATTTAATACAATTACTGAGGGTCCATCAATGCATAAATGGGTTGACTGGCAAGTATTGTAAGATGATATGTTCAAAACAAGGACAGATGTAGTACAAGTGGATTTGTGCTGTACTGTTAAGTGCCTGTTGAGATGTATTTATGTTTCTATCCATGTTCATGCTGTACTCTTGTGTGTCTTTTGAGACCATGTTTGAAATACTATTACATTTTGGGATGAAAGTGTATATCACAGCTTAAGTGGATGCTCAGCCAAAGCATACTGGAGTAAAGGGCTTAATTTAAATGACGTCTCAAAAAACTCTGAACAGAATTTGTTCAAATTTGCAAGAAAGCATTCATTCAGCCTTATAAATTATACAAGTGATGATGATTGCTGTCAGATTTGGTCATCAATACAAAAATAGAAAAACCTCTTTACACATCATCCAAAGACCACTGCACATTATTTTGCAAAGCTTGCAAAAAGCATCCTGGTATAAGGGGTATTCAGATTTGTGTAAATGATGTTGATTTACCATTAAATATGGCAACATTACTAAAATTGATGTTGATTTACCATCAAATATGGCAACATTACTAAAAAAATGATGTTGATTTACCATCAAATATGGCCACATTACTAAAATAATAATTTACCATCAAATATGGCCACATTACTAAAATAATTTACCATCAAATATGGCAACACTACTAAAATAATGTTGATTTACCATTACATATGGCCATATTATTAAAAATAATAATTTACCATCAAATATGGCAATGTTATTAAAAATAACCCCGAGTGGTCTAAAGCGCTGTCCATTACGGATCACTGCCATCTCACCTCTGTCTGCGTGGGTTCGAGTCTAGGATTCATCGAATTCGAATTCGGATATGTGAGAAAGCTTGCCAGTAGCTTCTCGTGGGTCGGTGGTTCTTTCCGGTGATTTTCGGGTTCTTCCTCCACCATTAATACTGGCCGCCATTAATAGCCTATCATGTGCTGAAAAAAGTGGCATTAAGCCCAACAACAACTAAAAATAATGTTGATTTACCATTACCATCAAATATGGCCACATTACTAAAAGTAATGTTGATGTACCATCAAATATGGCCACAATACTAAATATAATGTTGATTTACCATCAAATATGGCAACATTACTAAAAATAATGTTGATTTACTGTAAAATATGGCAACATTACTAAACTAATGTCGATTTACTATCAGATATGGCCACATGACTAAAATAATGTTGATTTACCATCAGATATGGCAACATTACTAAAAATAGTATTGATTGACCATCAAGTTTGGTCACATTACTAAAAAATAATATTGACTTACCATTAAATATGGCCACATTACTAAAGATAATTTACCATCAAATATGGCAACATTACTAAAATAATGTTAATATACTATCTGATATTTTCCACATGACTAAAATAATGTTTATTTGGCATCAAAAATGGCAACTTGACTAAAATAATGTTGATTTACCATCAGATATGGCCATATTACTAAAATAATATTTATTTACCATTAAATAAAAATAATGTAACCTTTTATGGCTGCATATAAAAAAATTAATTTGACTAGTTTGCAGAAAAGCATTCAAGCTTCAAGGCAATGTAAATTTCCACCAATCATGACGCCATTAAATATGGCCATCATGAATAAAAATATACAAATTTATGACTTTATTCTGGCTTTAAAGCCACATAATTTTATATAAATGATGCCAATGTAACATCAGATCTTTCAAGCAACTGCAAAAGAAACCAGTCAACAAAGGCCATATATGACAGAAAGCAGCTTGGGATAAAGGGGCTTGTGTGCCAGATACAAACATGGCTGTTCTTATGAATAAAGCTCTTTAAAAACCTTTTATGAGACAAAATGTTCACAAATTATAATGATTCAGATCTACCATCCAATTTGGACACAATTGCTAAAAATAGACAAACAAACAACTTTATGTCCAAAAGGTGTAAGACAGAAAACAATATGGTATTGAGTCCTTTCTGTATTATGCAAGTGATGTTAACATGAAATATCGATCAAGCTAAAAATTACATAGAGTAATATTGAAACAGTTAAAAGAGTTACTTTGATTACATGAAATCAAATCAAAAGAAGAAATTTTTCAGAAAGCATGCTACTGACTTAGACTTTCTGGTCAACTGCTTTTGTATTTGGCTGCTTGGCAAGCGACAGCCTGGCAAACAGACTTCTTTTTTGTGGTAATTCCTATCAAGATAATTTTTAGAATATTTTTTAATGAGTGTAGAACAGATAAATAGTAATATCCTTGTATATACTCTGTCCTTCCTTTCTTCCTTCTGTCTATCCATTCTGATGTCAATTCTGGGTCAAGTTTTTTTTATCAAGTTCAATTTCTTAAGCATTGTTGGAACAAAGGCATGGAAGTTTGTATATAGGCATTCATATTTCATGACCATTTCATACTTGATGTTAATTCATTTTATGTTTGGTTATGAATTTTCATTTTCTTTCAAAAATTGATAATTTTATCTACATAAAATTATTGATTTAGGAAGCATTCTTTTGTTTCTATGGAAACTGTTGTTCAGTGGATTTTTATATTCATTTTTTTGTAATAGCTATTAAATATATGAAAACTGATACTGCACAAAAAAGTGAATTTTAACTTGAAAATATAGTTTTAATTTTGAATTGCTTTGATGTTTGTCTGCTAACTAAAAGTAGTTGATGGTTGTCATGGGGATATCTACAGCCTCCTTTTGGAAATATTTTAGCCATGTAATTTAGATTTTTCCCATAACTTATATTTTTCATTCATAAAAAGAGGACCAGTATGATGACCTTGAGCTCATTTCTGTTCATACTGCTGTCTTTTGTACAGACTTGTGTGAAGATCCTGATATTAAACAGAAGATATTGGATATTAAAGATGAAATGGAGACACATCTGGCCAGTCGATCAAAGGACCACCCCAAGAGACAAAAAATCAACTCTAGAGGGTATGTGTAAGCAGGCAACATGCACAATATGGCACAAGAAAATCTCTTACAGAAAAGATTTTTCATCAGTATAATAACATAAAGTTACCAGCTTGTGGCTTAAAATTCCATGATTTATCACATGATTGTAAATTATTTCATTTTGTTAATTTTAGAATGCCAGTGCATAGTATTTAAAGGCTTATATGATTTAGATTTCTTTATATTTGTTAAATACATCATAAATTGAATTTGATGAGAGAAAAACAAATATTATGTTTCACAACTATCATTTTCAAGATGACCCATGGCTGCTGTTTGAGATCACTGTTTCATCACACTACTGCATCTCATTGTTTCTTCTTAAGTTCTAGGTAACAGTGGAGTGGGTTTCACTGCAATTTGTCCCTGAAGAGGGGTTAATTGGTCTAGCAATGGGAATACATTTTCATTTTTTTGTTGCTTCTAGATCTGGCATTTTGCACCCTTTTTACAATGTCATACTATTACCACTGGGATCATGAAACATTTTGAGAGGATGGATTTTGTCAAGTACTACAACCTTATCATAGAAGTAGGTCACTATGACCCATATTTCATGTTTCACTGACTTTGGTTACATTTTGTCTTAAGTTTATTTCTAAAGCTGTGCTCATGCTATAATCACCAAACTAGATGACTGTATATATCACTATTGGTACTAAATTAGATGACTGTATGTCTCACTATTGGTACTAAATTAGATGACTGTATGTCTCACTATTGGTACTAAATTAGATGACTGTATGTATCACTATTGGTACTAAATTAGATGACTGTATGCATCACTATTGGTACTAAATTAGATGACTGTATGTATCACTATTGGTACTAAATTAGATGACTGTATGTCTCACTATTGGTACTAAATTAGATGACTGTATGTATCACTATTGGTACTAAATTAGATGACTGTATATATCACTATTGGTACTAAATTAGATGACTGTATATATCACTATTGGTACTAAATTAGATGACTGTATGCATCACTATTGGTACTAAATTAGATGACTGTATGTATCACTATTGGTACTAAATTAGATGACTGTATGTATCGATATTGGTACTAAATTAGATGACTGTATGCATCACTATTGGTACTAAACTAGATGACTGTATGCATCACTATTGGTACTAAATTAGATGACTGTATGCATCACTATTGGTACTAAATTAGATGACTGTATATATCACTATTGGTACTAAATTAGATGACTGTATGTCTCACTATTGGTACTAAATTAGATGACTGTATGTCTCACTATTGGTACTAAATTAGATGACTGTATGTATCACTATTGGTACTAAATTAGATGACTATGTCTCACTATTGGTACTAAATTAGATGACTATGTCTCACTATTGGGACTAAATTAGATGACTGTATGTCTCACTATTGGCACCAAACTGGATGACTGTATGCATCACTATTGGTACCAAACATATGCTAAAAGGTAGGTCAGTGTGACCTACACTTAAAATTTTACTGGCTTTGATTAAGTTTACATATTTAGCTTAAACTATCAAATAGCTAATATTGCTTGTATAGTATTTTGGTTAACACGGTATGCGACTTTTAACATGAGCATAATCTAAGTGCACATACTTCATGATGGTGGTATGATGGCAGCATATGGATATAACACTATACTCATAGTAACATTGCTTGGTTAATTATAGCACATGTACAATAACAATATTTATGCATTGCTTGAGCATTCACATTAAAAAGACAACATTGGCCAGACTACTACTTGCTGTCATAATCAAATCCTTAGAAACAGCTGTTTTATTTACTTTTTATAATTTGGACAATTATTTATTGGAAAAGATAGCATGAACACCATTGCCACTGTTGAGACCATGTACAGAGCATTAGACAATGTACATGGCAATAGACATTGTACAGAATATTAAACCATGTACATTGTAATAGACTTTGTACAGGGTATTAGGCCATGTACATTATATTAGACCATGTACATTGTATTAGGCCTTGTTCAGAGTATTAGACAATGTGCAATGGTGATAAACCTTGTACAGGGTATTATAGCATGTACATTGTAATAGACCTTGTACAGGGTATTAGAGCATGTACATTGTAATAGACCTTGTACAGGGTATTAGAGCATGTACATTGTAATAGACCTTGTACAGGGTATTAGAGCATGTACATTGTAATAGACCTTGTACAGGGTATTAGAGCATGTACATTGTAATAGACCTTGTACAGGGTATTAGAGCATGTACATTGTAATAGACCTTGTACAGGGTATTAGAGCATGTACATTGTAAAAGACCTTGTACAGATTATTAATGGCAATTGTTAATTGTCAGAGTAGTCTCTTTTTGATTACCAGTTTATTATCTATACAAAGTCAGATAGTTTTAACTCCATAATTTCTTCCAATTTTTTGTGAAAATTTCACTATAAGAAGACTTTATTTTACTTTCAATGAAATTTTTTGTTGCTTTAATAAGACTTGGACCTTTTGATCAATTAACAAGTTGGAGCTGTCTCTGTTCTAGCAGTCCATGAAGCGAAGATGTGCTATTTTATTTTAGTTTAGTTTTTTTGGCAGGTTTTTTATATGCCTGTTGAAGAGATTCACACATTTTCAGCAGGAAATCAAATTTTAAATGTTTTCTCTGCATATCTGCATTTTCTGCTGTAGTGTGGAAAATATGCTTTTTTCTGCATTTTACAGTTTAATTTGTACATATTCTTACCTTAATGCAGCATTTTTAGACAGATTTTATTTCCATAGCCTTTTTATGCCAGCTGTCATAGTAACAGTTTTTAATGATTTTGTCTTCTTTTGCTTCCTTTTTGTTCCAGCAGTTTTCTTCATAACTCAGGCACCCTGTATAGCTCCAACACTTCCTTGAATGACAAACCCAACCCAACACACAGTAGTCATCACAGGTGATGATAAATGGTGACTACCCTATATACCCACTTATCAGTTGAGTCAGACAGCTTAGACCCTGGTCTGCTATTGCATAACACACTGGCAGATCTGGGGCTGTGGGTTTATTCTGCTCATAACACTTAACTAACTGCATAGTTGCAGATCTACTGGCTCATGATGCATTGACAGATATGGATCTGTGCAGGATGCAGTTGAACTTGACTTATAAGTGAGTATATATGGTAATTGTTTCCATGACAACCAGAATATTTACCTCAGTTTTGAGATGATGTCTGTCTGTATTATACATAATTTGCTTACACCATGTGATCCCATAAACAGGACTATCTTAAGCTGAGTGATTTTATTATAGATAAACATTAACATGGTTTAAACTTTTGGTATATTTTCAAAACAAATTTTTTTTATATCCTCCAGTGACATTGGTTGGGCCATATAATGCTACTGTTGTCCTTCTGTGTGTATGTCCACCTTCACATCCTGCATGAGTATTGGTGTCCTTCTGTGTGTATGTCCACCTTCACATCCTGGATCAGTATTGGTGTCCTTCTGTGTGTATGTCCACCTTCACATCCTGGATCAGTATTGGTGTCCTTCTGTGTGTATGTCCACCTTCACATCCTTGATGAGTATTGGCTTTTGGTCATCTAAGTCACTGTGGTGGGGCATCCATGTGTCATGAATATATTTTGTATTATAATGATTTCTTTTTACAGCATAACTGGCTAATAACTATCATTTCAAATGGGATGAGTATGACCAAGCAGTATAATTGTCATATCAAATGGAATGATAATGACTGAAGGCAATATAATTGTCCAAAGTTCCTTTATTTTAATTGAATGCCCATTTTGTTTCAAGAAGAGCTTTTTTTTTAAAGTGTGGACATTCTTGGTTGTCTGAAGGAAATTGTGTCATTCTCACTTGACCCAACGTCACAAGAGTCATTTGGTAATGGTTTTGAGAAAAGAAAGATACATTACTTGAAAAAGAAAATAGAAACAAAATTGAAAATATAAGTATGCAAGGTTCCTTGTAAATATAGGGAATCTTTGCATGATGATGGCTAAAAGAGCAAAAGTCACATTCACAAAAACAACATTTGAGGGGAGAGACTAGATGTAAGACAAGGACAAGATTTGTTTGAGGGAAGAGAATTCAAGACAAGGACAACATTGAGCAAAGAGATTAGATTTAAGACAAGGACAATATTTGAATGGAGAGACTAGATGTAAGACAAGGACAACATTTGAGGGGAGAGACTAGATTTAAGACAAGGAAAACATTTGAGGGTAGAGACTCAATTTAAGACAAGGACAATATTTAAGGGGAGAGACTAGATTTAAGACAAGGACAATATTTGAGGGAAGAGACTAGATTTAAGACAAGGACAACATTTGAGGGGAGAGACTAGATTTAAGACAAGGACAACATTTGAGGGGAGAGACTAGATTTCAGACAAGGACAACATTTGAGGGGAGAGATTAGATTTCAGACAAGGACAAGATTTATTTAATGGGAGAGACTAACTTTAAGAGAAGGACAACATTTAAAGGAAGAGACTAGATGTAAGACAAGGACAACATTTGAGGTGAGAGGTTCGATTTTAGACAAGGAAAACATTTGAGGAGAGAGACTAGATGTAAGACAAGGATATCATTTGAGGAGAGACTAGATGCAAGACAAGGCCAACATTTGAGGGAGAGAGATTAGATTTAAGACAAGGACAACATTTGAGGGGAGAGATTAGATCTAAGAAAATGACATCTGAGGAGAGATTAGAATTAAGACAAGGAAATTCGAGGGGGAGACTAGATGAAACACAAGGACAACATTTAAGGTGAAAGATTAGATTTATGACAATTGATAACATATGAGATGAAAGATTAAAAACAATACAACATTTGATGGGAGAGACTAGATGTAAGATAAGGACTAACATTTGAGCGGATAACTGGATTTAATACAAGGACAACATTTGAGGGAGGAACTAGATGTAAGACAAGGACAGCTTTGAGGGGAGAGACTAGATTTAAGACAAGGACAGCATTTGTTGGGAGACATATTTAAGACAAGGACAACATTTTTTTTGATGGGAGAAATTAAAGTTTATTAAAATTCTTCATATTTTCTACATTTTCCCACATAATTAAAAACCCTGAAACTTCACAGATATGAAGTTGATGACATTTATGTAATATTTGAAAATGACACATCAACTTTAAAATTGATTATTGAAGTGGTCCCATTTCTTGGATCACATGGTGTTTGTGTTCCTTTGACCCAGTCTGTACTAGCAGGGTAATTTACTTTTGGCATTCATAAAATTAATAGGAATTTTCTTTTATTAATTCTTGTAACTAATATTTTTTTCTTTAACATCTTTCATGAAATTAGTCATATGAAAAGTGTGAAAAGGATATTGTCTTACCAAGTAATAATTCTGCTGTTCTTTTGCTTTATTAACGATTTATGCTATTGAAAAGTTTTGCTAATATAATTCTGCTTGAAAGTGGAACATATTAGTGTAGACTCTGTCAGGTTTACTTATATTGCTAATGTATATGTATAATGTATATGTATAATGTATATGTATAATGTATATGTATAATGTATATGTATAATGTATATGTATGTATAACTGCTGTGCATACAATTTCACATTGTCCTTCAGTGAGTCATATACTGGATGCCATGCCCAAATTGAGGAATGAACATTGACAATCATAGCTTATCTGTGTACAGTGAAATAGACTGCACCTATAATCACAGCTTATCTATGCTTATTGAAATAGATTGTATGCTTGTATGAGAATATAGATTACTGTTATGATATACTGGTATGAGAATATGGATTACAATATGATGTACATGTACTGTTATGAGTATATGGATTACTGTTAGGTTATACTGGTACAACATTATGGATTAATGTTACACTGGTATGAGGACATGGGTTACTATTATTATGTACTGCTTTGAAGATCTGGACTGCTGTTGTGATCTACTAGTATGAGGATATGGATTACTGTTATGATATAGTGGTATGAGGATATTGATTAAGGTTATGATATACTTTATGAGGATATGGATTACTGTTATACTGGTATGAGGAAATGGAATTTATACTGGTATGAGAATACAGACTTTGGTTATGATATACTGGTATGAGAATATATAATACTATCATCGTGGTATGAGGATATAGAATACTGTCGTCGTGGTATAAGGATATAGAATACTGTCATCGTGGTATAAGGATATAGAATACTGTCATCGTGGTATGAGGATATAGAATACTGTCATCGTGGTATGAGGATATAGAATACTGTCATCGTGGTATGAGGATATATAATACTATCATCGTGGTATGAGGATATAGAATACTGTCATCGTGGTATGAGGATATAGAATACTGTCATCGTGGTATGAGGATATAGAATACTGTCATCGTGGTATGAGGATATAGAATACTGTCATCGTGGTATGAGGATATAGAATACTGTCATCGTGGTATGAGGATATAGAATACTGTCATCGTGGTATGAGGATATAGAATACTGTCGTCGTGGTATGAGGATATAGAATACTGTCATCGTGGTATGAGGATATAGAATACTGTCATCGTGGTATGAGGATATAGAATACTGTCATCGTGGTATGAGGATATAGAATACTGTCATCGTGGTATAAGGATATAGAATACTGTCATGGTGGTATGATGATATAGAATACTGTCATCGTGGTATGAGGATATAGAATACTGTCATCGTGGTATGAGAATATAGAATACTGTTATATACAGGATGTATCTTGAAAATAAACCTGAAATCATTCTTGGAGATGTTTCTATGGTATTGAGCATTTGGGAATCAATGTATCAGGATGAACATGACTAAGTAAGAAATTCTAAAATTTTGTGAGAATATTATATGATTTAATTTGCATGATTGGTTGATGGGTGGCTGTCTTGTAGCCATGATGAAGATAAGACAGTTACAATTAAACATTGGGGAGTATGAAATCAGAATCATAAAAATTAACTTGAAATCTTTAGCAGATGCTGTCATAATAAAAAAACTAAGTAGAATTCTCTTGTTCTGGCTTGATATGAAACTGTAGAATTATCTTGTTTTGGATTGATACAAAACTGTAGAATTTTATTGTTCTGGATTGATACAAAACTAGAATTCTCTTGTTCTGGTTTGATACAAAACTTTGTAGAATTCTCTTGTTATGGATTGATACAAAACTGTAGAATTCTCTGCAGAAAGAAAATATGCATGTGATGTTAAATTGATGATAGCAAATGTTTTTATCACTGAGCGTTTTTCTGGTCTTGTCCAAAAATGTAGGTAAGGTATGGGAATTATTTTGTCATGGTATCCCATTTAGGCAAGGGGAGCATGATATGGAATTTATTGTGTCATTTTTACCCAACCAGTCAAGGGGCCTCAGGTGGGAGTGGTAAGCACTCTACATTAGAGATCACTGCCATTTCACCTTTGTCTGCATGGGTTCAAGTCTCGGATTCATACAATGTGGTTATATTAGAAAGCTTGCCAGCAGATTCTCATGGGTCAGTCCAGGTTCTTTTCAGGGGTTTCTCAGGTTCTTCCTGTACCATTTATATTGATCACCATGTATAGCCTATCTTGTGCTGAAAAATAGCATTGAACCCTATAAAAACAACAACCAACCAGACAGTGGGGCATGTTTTGAGAATTATTTTGTCATCATGTCTCATCCCAACAAGAGGGGCATGGTATCATGGTGTGAGAATTATTTTGTTTTTTTGTTCCATCTAGACAAGGGGGATGGTGTGGGAATTATATTGTCTTGTCCCATCCAGAGAAGGGGGCGTGATATGGAAATTATTTAATCATTTTGACCCATCAGAAAAAAAGAGGCATGGTGTGGGAATTATTGTCATTTTGTCCCAACCAGACAAGGGGGCATGGTGTGGGAATTTTTGTTTCATTGCTTTTTTAGGACATATCTGGTTGTAAGTTTTTCTTACTTTTTGTAGTAAAATATTTCTTGTACCATTGGTTACCTTAAAGCAGAGAAATATGTGGAATACCTGGCCTGAAAATCAGTCAAACAATTCATTGATTCTCTCAGTAGCCTTAAAATGGGAATCAAATGGCTTCCATGAAATACCAGTTTAATTTAAATCAAAATCTTTAACATAATGGAAAGCTGATGAACAATTGGATATCTTTGGCCCATTCATTTACCAGTATAATGAGTTTTCACACTGATGAAAGACTTAATACAGAAACATATTGTTACTAACAACAAAAGTCTAAATCCAATGCTGTATTTAATAGGTTGCTAAAACTATGTTGACTGTTAATTCCAAAGGTTGGAAAAAGTCAGATATTCTTTATCTGTCCATGTCAAATAGCCTTCATCAGTCCCTGTCAAATAGCCTTCATCAGTCCCTGTCAGATAGCCTTCATCAGTCCCTATCAAATAGCCTTCATCAGTCTCTGTCAAAAAGCCTTCATCAGTCCCTGTAAAATAGCCTTCATCAGACCATGTCAAATAGCCTTCATCAGTCTCTGTCAAAAAGCCTTCATCAGTCCCTGTCAAATAGCCTTCATCAGTCCCTGTCAAATAGCCTTCATCAGTCTCTGTCAAAAAGCTTTCATTTGTCCCTGTCAAATAGCCTTCATCAGTCCCTGTGAGAAAGCCTTCATCAGTCCCAGGCAGATAGCTTCATCAGTCCCTGTCAAATAGCCTTCATTAGTCCCTGTCAGATAGCCTTCATTGTCTCTGTCAAATAGCCTTCATCAGTCTCTGTCAAAAAGCCTTCATCAGTCCCTGTCAGATAGCCTTCATCAATCCCTGTCAAATAGCCTTCATCAGACCCTGTCAAAAAGCCTTCATCAGTCCCTGTCAGATCTTCATTAATTCATTCCTTTATCTATCATATATTTTTATCAGTTCTTGATCTTTTTCATCCCCTGTCAGACATTTCTGTATCAATCCATGTTATATATCCTTTTTTAGTCCCAGTTTGATATTCATTAGTCCCTTTTTTAGGTCCAGTAAGAGTCCTTATCATATATTCTTTATCAGTTACTTCAAATATAAAATATAAGCCATTTTTTTTCTCAGTTAGTGACCATTATCCAATTTGTATTTCACACCAATTCAATAGTAAGGATATATATGATGCAAAGCATAACATTATCTCCAACAGAAAATTAAATGTTAAAAACTTTTTATCTGATATAGCAAACTCTTCTTTGTAGAAAATATAGAAGCATTTAAATCCTGGTATACTAATAATGAATGCTGTTTGGGATCTGAGCAAACTCCTATAAAAACAAAAATAGTTAAACACCCTCAGAAACCTAAATGTCTTGCACAATGAGAGAGTTTTCAGAAAATCAAGGATTGGTGTAACTATAAATTCTGGTGTAACAGATATACTGCTTTGATTCAATTAGCTCAAAGATATTTTTATAAAACATCAGCTGAAAATGTAGGAAATTGTAATTGTAGGAAATTTGAGAAATTTTAACTCCAAACAGAAACAGTAGAATACCAAATCAACAAGTAATTGATGGGACAATAAATTGAAGGTATACATGATATTGTTAACATATTCAATGAGCACTTCATTAATGTAACCAACATGACATCTAAGATATAAAATATTAATGAAAAAAAAATAATTGAAGAGTATATTAACTTACTGGTAACTGTGATCAAAGATAGCAAGGCAACCAAGCAAAATGCAGTGACATGTTAATTATGTCTTTTGAATCAAAGGAGGTGGAATGAAAAAAAAGTTAAAAGGCATGCAAATCCTTCATACTCAAAATCTAGCTGCCCTGTTTGTTTGTTGGATGAACTCACTTTGATCAATTGAACTCTGATGTAACTGTTCTTGTGTATGTAACATAATTAACTGACTCATTCATAACTGATCAAGGACAATAAGGAAACCAAGCAAATCAAATATTTCATAAAATAAAGATCTTGGTTTCACAAATATGGACCATTGTGGACAAGCAAGTTTCAGAGAATTCCTGAATTGGCACTTGTAACTATCCTCAAGGATGAAAAGTTTCATTATTACTTCAGTGAAATCATGCCATCAATGCTGTACTAAATGAACAAGCCATTTATACATTACTAATTGAACATGCCATCAATACTGTACTAATTGAACACAGCAACAATATTGTATTAAATGAACACACCATCAATACTGTACTAATTGAACACAACAACAATATTGTATTAATTAAACACACCATCAATACTGTACTAACTGAACAATACAAAAACTTAGTTTTGACATACACGATTGTCTCACGAAATGTTTCACATTTTGATTTCCAACTTGGCATTATATGATTAAATACCACTCTGGGAACCAGACTAATAAACAAAACAAAAAGCTGTGACATAATACTCAGATGTTTTCAAATACACATGATAGTTGGTGAAACCAGTTGGAATGAACTTAAAACATGTTGGACATTTTGAAAACAAAAAATATTTATACAGAAAAACGAACAACTGTTAACAAGAAGTGCATTATTAACAATTATTATTGACACAATTGTAAAATAATCATTTGGTTGTGAATCAGCCCAGTTCTCTACCTCGATCCCCTCCTCATGGTTTTCTCTATGTCTAAGCAAATTTTTTATTGTTAGAGGTCCCTCGGTAACTCACACCCTCACTTATAGTGTTGTCTAAAATTGTGGACCCAATAGTGCATGAGTAATCAAGGGAGAAGTGTATTATTTAATACAATCATCCCAGTTAGGATTTAGACAGAAATACTCCTGTCAATCTGCATTAATGGACAAAAAAATGGGTTGAAACATATATCTTGACTTTAAGAAGGCTTTGATTTTTTTATACTTACATGGAAACTTGAAAATGTACAAATCTCACTTGTCCCTGTCATGGCTGCAATCACACTTATCTGAGGACAGAGGTCAACAAGTTGCCTTGGGGAACAAAATCAGAACTGACATCCATCTACAAAGGTGTTCCACAGAAATCTATTTTAGGGCCTGTATTACTCATATGTTTTTATAAATGACTTGGTGCTGTTTGTACAGCATTAAAACAATGATCTTTATGCTTATGATGCTACTTTGCATTGGCCTGATTTTAATGTTAACACATTAAATGATTGGGTCTAGATTTATATCAAATTGAATATTGGGGCACACTCTATAAGATGTTGCAGTGTTGCTTGTAACTAAGCAAAGATTATCAGTGAACAAAATTCCAAACCTTGAACTGTGTATTGAAGATAATCAAATTAAACATGTTGACACAGAATACTTTTTAACATTGAAACACATTAAACTCAAGAATTTATCTTTTAGAGAGGATAAAAAGTTTTCTGCCTCTCAACTATCGGAAACAATATAAATGAAAATTAATGTCATACCTGTACTCAGAAGCATTTGCTAGAATAGAAGTCACACCATGAAATCGCAGATTATCAAAAATTGTCACGTAGGTTAACTGATGGTATTGTGAAGAGGCAGTGGTACAGACAGTTTACAAGCTCCACAACTTGTATTAAGCTGTGTGAGATAACAGAGGGCTTGACTGTGTGAGATATAACAATGGCTGTGTGAGATATAACAGGGCTTGACATGCACAGTTTCACTTAACTAGATTCTGATGTAAAGAGTTAAAACATGTTTGTGAAATAAAATATTCAGGCAAGTTTATAATATAAAGTATTGAAAACATGTTTCTGATATAAAGTATTTTAACATGTTGGTGATATAAAGTGTTTAAACATATTTGTGGGTTACTATGATGTGGGATTTTTGTGTTAAAACAGGCAACAACAGGGAAGTTTTACAAGTGTTATCAACATGATTCACTTAGCTTTTCCTTTGATAACCTCATGTTGGACTGAGTTGGTACGGTCTTCATATTTTTAGTAGTATAATAACAAATAATGTCATTTTATAATTAAATTCCTTAACCAGTCTCTGCTGGAAAGTGTCCAACTTCTGGAATAAGTTTAATTTTTGTTCATGCAGGCTCAAGTTTGGAAGTCACTTGCCTCTAGATAAGTAAATAAATGGAGAGAGGGATTTCCTTCCTTGTGATTGAAGCTATTAAAATGTATCACCCACAACTGGTATTTATGCTCTGTTGTTTACATGATAAAAACAGAAGACCAATACATGCTTACTGCTTAGCAAACAATTAAATGGACAAAAAAAAATGTTCTCAAAACATTCTCAAAAGTAGGATGACTAGATGATAACTGTTAAGTAAATGGATAATATATATATATATATATATATATATATATATATATATATATATATATATATATATATATATATATATATATATATATTCAAAATCCTTCAGTTGTGAGTATAAATAAATCATTACAGACAATCTAGCTTTTATTCTCTATCAATCATACTTTAAAACCTTGCTTATTGCCAAACCCTTTAATTTCTCAATTTGCATGTCCAGAGAAAAGCAATAGTTTTATAAAATGTGTAAAAGCCTTTAGTGTTAAGTGATTTGATTCTTTTACATTACTGAAGACAGTCATTACAGGGACGATTATGTTGTGTTAATTAAGGGTGGCCCCAGAATTTTAATAATGAAAGTCCTGAACTTTTCTTTATTCCATTTATATCTGAAACGTGTTATTAATCAAACTTTTAATTTTACCTTTGTCCTTACGAGAAATCACAACAATAGCTTTGTGTTGCTTTTAAATGCATTTAAGCATAATATGTCATTAAATTCGTGTAATCATAATATATCATTAAATGTATTTAAAAGCAACACAAAGCTTTGATGGACCATAATTATTTGTTCAAATTTACCTCTCCAGTCCAAATAGGGCAATGTTTTTAAAAAGATGAAGTCTGTGCAGGCAGTGTAAATATTTATTTTAAACTAATGTTTATGCTTATTTTTGTGTCACATTTGTAAAACTATGAAATATTCCTAAACATATTAGGCTGGTATGTACTGTTACAGTGGCACTACTTAGAAAATATACTCAAATAGAGTGTGTAAACTTTTCCATTTTTGTTCAACTGCATTAGTAATCTGTGTGTAAGACAGTGGTACTGGTGAATAATTTTCATTTCTTATAGTCAAAAATGCCAAAGTGCTGGGTATTGTAAGATGACCTATTAATGAGTCTCTCTAAAGAGAATGTCCTGTTACGAGAACAATAGAGAAACACATTAACCAATAGAAGTTTATATAAATAAAAACTCTAAAAATGTTATGTAAAAAGCAACACACTAATAAAACTTTTAAAAATTCATAAAGCAAGATCTCAATTTTGCAAATTGTAGTTGATCCATTCAGTGATTATGTTTGTTGTTATATGACATGGGTTAATTATTGTTAATGTCTTTGCCTGTACACTTTAGTTTATATATGTCGTATTTTGAATAATCCATGTATAAATTTGTAGGGTTGAAGGAATTCCTTAATTTGCCTTTATGAGAACGAACATTGAAATGAAACTCATAAGTCTGACAATACACCCGTAATGGGCCCCCACAAATTAGATAACATTATTTTCCTGAAAAATTTAAGTTATATGATCAATTACTGTAACTGTTCTTGTGATTTGTTGACATTTTCTTGGAATGGTTCTATGAGTGAAAAGTACAAAAAGTGTTGGAACTGGATATTATATGAATGGGTTTTTACCCCTCAAATATGTACAGTACATGTAAGGAAAATACTTGGTTTTTACTATAATAAGTGTCTTTCTTTCAACTATGAAATTTAATGGCTATCTGAAATTCTTGACTGTTTATTATCTGTCATGGTGACGTGACACATGATGGTTCTTGCAAATGGTTAAGTACTATGTACTTCTTCACTTACATGATAGTTTTCTTATGTGCTTCATGAATGTTTGTATAATGTTCAATGTCAAACTCAGAACAGGTCACAGTCAAAATTCTGCATCATCTTTCTTAGCAAAATTCTTTTTTTCCTAGGTACACGTATATACATGTATGTGATGAAATACTGGATACAGTGATTACTTTTACTATTAATGGAGCTGGATGTAGCTTTAATTTGACTGAGCTGCAGGCAATATTTTTTGTTGCTTGTTTCTGACCAGAAGAGCTAATGGGATGGTTTGTTTTCTGTCATCCGTGGGTTAGTTAGGACAAGCTGCTTGTTATCACTACTTCTCCTAAGCTACTTGGAGGATTGTCATGAAATTTGACACCTGGAGGATTGTCATGAAATTTGACACCTGGAGGATTGTCATGAAATATGATTGTCATGAAATTTGACACTTGGAGGATTGTCATAAAATTTGACACTTGGAGGATTGTCATGACATTTGACACTTGGAGGATTGTCATGAAATTTGACACTTGGAGGATTGTCATGAAATTTGACACTTAGAGGATTGTCATGAAATTTGACACTTGGAGGATTGTCATGAAATTTGACATTTGGAGGATTGTCATGAAATTTGACACTTGGAGGATTGTCATGAAATTTGACACTTAGAGGATTGTCATGAAATTTGACACTTGGAGGATTGTCATGAAATTTGACACTTGGAGGATTGTCATGAAATTTGACACTTAGAGGATTGTCATGAAATTTGACACTTGGAAGATTGTCATGAAATTTTTTAAGTTGAAGGATTGCCATAATATTTGACACTTAGATCATGGTCAGGTTGGACCAAAATGAAAATGGTGCCACTCAGACATCCAATATGGCCACCACATTGGCCATCTTGAAAATTTTGCTATCATTAATGATCTCGAAGGGAAGGTATCAATGTGGGCTTTTAACTGAAAGACTTCTTATGATATCTAGTTGGTCCTAAATGAAAATGGTGCCAATCTGTTGTCTAAGCTGCCATAGTGGTTAGCTTGAAAATCTTTTCTTCTGCAGAATGAATTGTCATATCAGCATAGTGTTTTCAGTGAAAGATTTGTTGTTATGATGTCTAGTTAGTCCTAAATGAAATGATGTCAGTCTGACTTCTAATATGGCTGCCACACTAATCACCATGAATTTCTTGTCCTCTCTACTTCTAGATATGGCTGGTTATATCTGTTATACTTTTACACTGAAAGACTTGTTGTAGTTGGTACTAAATGGAAATGCTGCCAGTCTAAACTCTTAATATGATCACTATGGTATCCATCTTGCTATCAAATCTGCTCCAAAACAGAAAGTCTTATCAACATAGAGTTTCAAACAGAAGACATGATGTCTTGTTGTTCCTAAATGAAAATCTGACATCCAATATGACAAATGTTGCTGTGGTCTAGCAAGACCTTAGCATCAAGGTGGTGGAGGTGAGAAAGCTCAGCAGAGACCATTGATATGGAAAGTGTATGATGCAGTGCCTTTGATATGTCCTCCAGCAATCATGGATGTGGCATTAAAGACAATGATTCTTCCTTCCTCTTTATTTCTGTCCAATACCAGATCACAGGAACTGGGTGGTGCATGCTCTCAGTCTAAAGTTGGATTTTGTTTATGCCTTCCCTCCACTAAGTCAAGACCACCACCTCATTCTGGTAGTTTCCTGATGGCTGCAATGATGATCATGGAATACTCAACCTGTTTATTGATGAGGCCATGAGATTATCAAGAGGACTCCACTGGATCTCTCCTCCACAACATCCTGCAGGCCTTTTACTTGGCTCCTTTCAAGTGATTGACCTTAATTCAAGCTATATCCCTTTCAACACAGCTACATACTTCTTTTTATGGTTTGTGGAATGAGAATGCTCTGTGTGCTAGAGGGCATCCCTTTCTAACTCTCAGGGGCTCTGCTATTGGGATGGATTTTGTCAGTTATTTTAGTTTTCAGAGACTGCTATTTCACTCACAAATGCCTAGACAGAATCTTTCATGTGGTGTTTTTGGCATTGTCAGAATTTCTTCTTAATCTCTTGAATGCAGGTTTCTTCAAAAACTTGACTCTTGAGACTGTTTTCCTTATCATCATTGAGGAGAGGAGATGGTGCCTTCATGAAGAGAATGGTTGTTTATGGTTCACTGGTAACTCTGATTCAGTTTCTCTTCTTTATCAGCCTGGCTTCATGGCAAAACATGAGTAGCACCACTTCCTGTTGAGATTGCCATTGTCAGTAATATCAGAATTGGGATGATCAAAATCAGCTTCTTTGTTAATTGGTATATTTGAATCATGTTTGGGAGGAGAGTAAATCTGACTGGATCTTACATGATCTTTATGCTTCGGAGGAGATCAAGCATCAGGGGATCTTACACTACTTCTAATTCCCTTCACTTTTGATCATAGGCACACCAGAGCAAAGACATATTTTGTTGGGTCCTATAGTAACAGCATAGCACATGTTCCAACCTTCTACCAGCCTACAGTAGTGAACACTCATACATAAAAAGTAAAGGGCAGTTTTTTTCCCAAATCAGTTTTTTCAAGTCAATTAGTCTACCATGATACTGGTAAAGTCAGCAATGCAAAAGTAGCAGGTTACTGCTATTAAAAAGTGGTATTGTGTTTCTAAGTGAGGATAAGCTAATTTTAATTATGTAAATCTTACTATTGGGTTTCTAAGTGAGGATAAGCTAATTTTAATTATGTAAATTTTGCTATTGGGTTTCTAAGTGAGGATAAGCTAATTTTAATTATGTAAATCTTACTATTGGGTTTCTAAGTGAGGATAAGCTAATTTTAATTATGTAAATCTTACTATTGGGTTCTAAGTGAGGATAAGCTAATTTTAATTATGTAAATCTTACTATTGGGTTTCTAAGTGAGGATAAGCTAATTTTAATTATGTAAATCTTACTATTGGGTTCTAAGTGAGGATAAGCTAATTTTAATTATGTAAATCTTACTATTGGGTTTCTAAGTGAGGATAAGCTAATTTTAATTATGTAAATCTTACTATTGGGTTCTAAGTGAGGATAAGCTAATTTTAATTATGTAAATTTTGCTATTGGGTTTCTAAGTGAGGATAAGCTAATTTTAATTATGTAAATCTTACTATTGGGTTTCTAAGTGAGGATAAGCTAATTTTAATTATGTAAATCTTACTATTGGGTTCTAACTGAGGATAAGCTAATTTTAATTATGTAAATCTTACTATTGGGTTCTAAATGAGAATAAGCTAATTTTAATCATGTAAATCTTACTATTGGGTTCTAAATGAGGATAAGCTAATTTTAATTATGTAAATCTTACTATTGGGTTCTAAGTGAGGATAAGCTAATTTTAATTATGTAAATCTTACTATTGGGTTCTAAGTGAGGATAAGCTCATTTTAATCATGTAAATCTTACTAATGCAAAGATTTCCTCATCCTGCCTGCTCTGATTTCCAGTACCTTCAGTCAGTAAAGATAAGTAGTCACACTGGGTTAATTTTATTTTCAATTCTGCCCTCCAGCATAAATTATTAAAGGGGATAGTACCAAAAAAACTGACAAAAGGCAAATATTTTTTCTTCTTTTTTAGATATTTGTTTGATATCTTGCCTATGATAGATTATTAAAAACACTTTCCCAAACTTTGAATAATTGATAATATTTATTTTGTATTCTTGATATTGTATATGTACTGCAGTCAGGTGAATTGTATCAGGACATAATTCACTATACAGAAATTACATTAAGTGATATGAATATACCTGGAGGAGTCACTGTCTGTTAATAATAATAATAATAATAATAATAATAATAATAATAATAATAATAATAATAATAATAATATGTATTTACTTAAAGAGAAAACTCAGTTAAATACAAGTAATCTTCCATGAGGCCCTGTGCAAAAAGAAAATTAGTATCTTCTTTAATGCATGTCTTTTTGCATGTCTTTTTGCATGTCCATGATACCAACCTTTGTTGTGTTGATTTATTTTGTGTGTGTAACCTGTCTTTTCATTCTATCCATTTTACAAAGTTAACATTTAAGATAATACCATATTTACCTTGTGAATGAAGGTACAATTCCACCCCATGACTATTAGCTCATATTTCTGTATCAAAGTGTTTTCTTTCTGGAAAAAAGACATTTCCACTAGTGTTAGCTGCTAATGTGGAAATAGTTTAGGGCAAAAATATATTGTGTTGCAAGTCAAGAGGCATACAGACATAATGCAGAGTAAGGTATCCCACAGTGTAACATTATGCTATTCATTTTAATAACAGGTATCCCACTGTGTAACATTGTGCCATTCACTCAGATAGCATGTATAACACTGTAATAGTGTCTGTACCATTCATTCAGATAACAGATATCCCACTAACATTCTGTGCCATTCATTCTGATAGCAGATGTCCCACTGTGTAACATTCCTTGTGCTATTTATTCATATGGATGGTATCTCACTGTGTAACATCATCTGTGCCATTCATCCAGATAACAGTTATCACACTCTGTAACATTGTGCTATTAACTCAGATAATAGGTGTGCCACTGTGTTAATATTGTCTGTGCTATTAACTCAGATAGCAAGTATCCGACTGTGTAACATTCTCTGTGCTATTCACTCAAATAGCAGGTATTCCACTGTGTAACATTGTCTGTGCCATTCATTCAGCAGGTATAACACTGTGTATCATTTTGTGCTATTAACCCTGATAGCTGTTATCCCACTGTGTAACATTCTCTCTGCAGTTCAATCAGATAGCAGGTTTCCCACTGTGTAACATTCTGTGCCATTCACTCAGATAGTATGTATAGCACCGTAATAGTGTCTGTGCCATTCATTCAGAAAGCAGGTATGCTGCTGTTTAACATTCCTTTTGTTGCTTAATATCTTGGCAGTCTCTGAGACTTGATGAATTTGCTTAATATCTTGGCAGTCTATGAGACTTGATGAATTTGCTTAATATCATGGCAGTCTATGAGACTTGATGAATTTGCTTAATATCTTGGCGGTCTCTGAGACTTGATGAATTTGCTTAATATCTTGGCAGTCTGTGAGACTTGATGAATTTGCTTAATATCTTGGCAGTCTCTGAGACTTGATGAATTTGCTTAATATCATGGCAGTCTATGAGACTTGATGAATTTGCTTAATATCTTGGCAGTCTATGAGACTTGATGAATTTGCTTAATATCTTGGCAGTCAGTGAGACTTGATGAATTTTCTTAATATCTTGGCAGTCTGTGAGACATGATGAATTTGCTTAATATCTTGGCAGTCTGTGAGACTTGATGAATTTGCTTAATATCTTGGCAGTCTCTGAGACTTGATGAATTTGCTTAATATCTTGGCAGTCTATGAGACTTGATAAATTTGCTTAATATCTTGGCAGTCTGTGAGACTTGATGAATTTGCTTAATATCTTGGCAGTCTGTGAGACTTGATGAATTTGCTTAATATCTTGATGGTTTCTGAGACTTGCCAAATGATCCATGTTAATATTGCCTTGCTTTTACATTATGTTATACATTGTATAGATCTTAGAAGAGGTTTTTTTTAATTGAGGACATTAAACATGTTATTTTCTAAATATTTTGTTCAGAATTTTAACTTCTTTATTCTTTGTGTTGTATCTTCTTTTATTTTAATGTTTTCATTGTTTGGTAAGATTTTATCTTTATTGGGTTTTTGTTTGTTGTTATATTTTTAAAGTTTTACTTGACACCAAGCCACTATTGTACTGCTTTGCTGTTAAACAAAACTAAATACGTTTTGCTATACTGACATTATAAATATCTATTTTCAGTGCTTCCATGCGTCGAACTAGTATGCGAGGGGATAAGAGTAAACTTTTCAAGAAGGAGGCAAAGGAGGAAGCCTTACATTTTGGATTGTTGACAAGTGCAGGACCTGATGATGATTTCCAAGATGTAAGATTCATCATAAATTTATTCCCCTTGGCTGTACAGTAAAAGTTTGCTTGTTTGGAAAAGATAAAATGTTGAGCATGATATTTATTTTATAAGACAGCCTTTTGTCATTTCTAACTTTATTCTGTCCATGAGCTTTTTCATTCCTACACACTTTGCAGAATAACTTTCATTCTTGTGCAAGGTCCTTGACCAGACTTTGTGGATGGTTTGCATATAGTGTAATAAAGAAATCCTAGATACTGGAGTCCAAAATGTTGTGGCAAATTTAATTTGATTGATTGATTGATTGATTTAATTTTAACAGCGCACCAGCACTTTTAGGCTATTTAGCGCCATACAGTAGGTCATATGTGTAAAAAGAAAGGTTCAATATCGACCAGCGATATAGTAAAAAATCCATAGTAGTTAAATATAAAATGGTAAATGTTGATAACAGTTAAAGATGTTGGTTCCCGATCAACGGGAAATGTAAATGATGTATCTTGATGAAAAGATGTAAATAATAGTTGGTATTTGCATTAGTTAAAAATTAGTTTGGGTAAGGTCATACAAGTTACAGTTTAAAATAAAGATTTACTTCCTTTAGGAAATCTAAAATACTAGTGATTTGAATAGTATCAAAAAGTTCCTGCATGTCGCGTACATTATAGTATTTATCATGCGTAGGTTGCAGGTCGGAACACGTGGTCATAAAGTGTTTAACAGTTTAATTTGAAACTAATGGTTGATGCACTGTGACCGTAGTTCAAGACTGCATAACTTGACCAAGTTACATGTCCTTGAGACGTATCTATCATGTTTTCTAGTTTCCACATAGATGACTTAATGGCATTCAGGTGCAATCTTATAATATGCCGTATTTTATTCTTGTATTATCTGTTCCAATTAGACCAAAATATATGTCAATTGTACAGAGGAAGCCAGGTTACACATTGGTCACTTTAAGATAGTTCACCTTATTCACTACTGAGTGTCAGAATGATGGAGCCATCTTTAGCAATGCAATAGATTCTTGCCTTAGAACACTGTTAAAATATTTTACATGTACAATGGACCTACAGGACCCAAAAGATGTGTTTGCATTACACACTTATAATTTGGTAATTTACCATAAACCCATTACAGTGAATAATTTAATAGTGAGAAGAGACAAAACAAAAGTTTTGTTCATTAATTTATTTGAGTCCATCTACTTTCAGTTTTGTGGGAGTAATTTTTCACAAATTAGTTCTGTCAGGGCTCTAGAAAATAAATTCCCAATCATTCAACCAGGTGTAAGGGTGAGTTGCAAGAGTTACTCATCCCTGTCCTCATTACACTCATCATGGTGCAATAATAAACTACCATGCTTATTCTTTTACTAGGTATTACTTGCAAGCTTGATACTAATTGGGAGCCCTGGTACACCATTCCTGCTATCTGTACAAAATGCCAGGCTGAATTGGGCCACATGGAATTTTATAAGAAATACAATGGAACTTACTGATTTTTTTAGTAGTTTTTAATGTTTTAACAAAGACAGTAAGAGAATATCAGAGATTCATTTTCAGCTCATAAAATTGCACAAGCTCTATGGAAATTTTTTGGTCAAAAGTAGAACAGAATTTTATGTAATAAAAATCTAGAAATGACACGAAGTTATTAAATTATTGAATGAAATCCTTAACTGGGCCAAAATGCAGTAAAAGTTTAATTAAAACCAATATAAATGTTTAAAACAAAGGAACAAAACTGAGTACAAAAACCAAATGAATGGATTGCATCCTACATGCTTGTCTTGTGGGGCCTCAGCTATAGTGGCTAATCAAGGCAATTATTGATGCATGAACTTGGTTACTCCTGTAACTTTCTTATGTAAATTTTATCTTGTTGGCATGAACAGTGATAATAGATTTAAAGAACTATGATTTAATTTAAAATGATAGAAAAACAACATTCTTCCATTTTTAGCATTCATTATAGTGCCTATTCTTTGATATGACAGAAGTGAATGTTATTTTTTTGTTGGTTTTTTTGTTGTTGTATTTTATGCCCATTTTGTAGATAGTCAAGTGGAAGGGGAAGTGTGAATGTAGGTACATATGTGACTTCTATACTGGCAGGATAGTGCCAATTTAAAGTTGAAATTTTAAATTATACAATGATTAATAGTTACAATGTTACTTTTTCTGCATAGTGGCTACAAAATGTTTACTGGAGACTTGAAGAGGTGAGCAATGTAATTATTGATTATTCTCTCTTTTTTTGACAGGATGATGACAAAGAGAACTTGCCAGCTACGAATATAGATGATGTGGACTTGATAATAGATGATTATCATCAAGTAGAGGGAAAGAGTCAGTCTGTGAAACCTGTTGTAGCTGATAGAAGTGATAGCAACCACCCAACACCACAACCAATAGTTGACAAGCAAGTTCCAGCAAAGAAGCCAAACTCCAACAAACCTGCTAATCACAGACCAGACGACACTCGTCATAGGCCAGACAACACTAGCCAAAGATTGGACAATATTGCGCAGAAACCTGCATCTAAAGAGCAACATTTTTCAGACAGGAATAGTCACACACAGAGGGAGGAGAAAGTCTCACAACGGGAGGTCACTAATTCCCAAGCAATCGCAGAAAAACATCAGGCAAGAAAGGATGCTGCTAGTTCTGAACCGCATTTGAAAAACACAGGGTCAACAAGAGAAGGTCAAAGGACACTTGAGGGGCCAGGAAGAGGCAAAGAGCTCCAACCCTTGCATTCTTCTAATCATCATTCATCACAACAAACCTTTGAGGATAATTCTGCTTCTAGAGAATCTTCCCCCAAAACTGGGCAACCTGTAGGTCGGGCTCCATCGTTCAGGAAAAACAAAGATGCCCCATCTAAGTTAACTGCTCCTTTACCACCAACTGGGACTCTAGCGGACTTGAAAAAGCAGAGATCAGAGCAGCACAAATTTGGGCAAAGACCTGAAAATACTTTAGATGCAAAAGTTCAAAACATGTTTCTGAATAGTTTGATGAGTTCTGAATCATCTCGATACAATTCTTCTTCTTCTTTACCAGCCAAGGACAACAATACCAACAATCGAAACAATAACAATAATATGACACACACATATCAAAATAATGGTTTGAGGAGGTACTCATCTCCGTCCAGCACGCCAGTCATCGAGGATGAGAAATTTAAGAGTAACTGCTGTGTAGTCATGTGATAATAGAAAGATTTGTTAGATGTAGAATAATCATTGTAAGGGACCAGGACACTAGCTAATGTACAGGTATGGTAGGGTCACAATACATGTTTTGCTCAAACAAAAAGGATCGGTAATTGGAGGCTGTACAAGGATCTGATTCATTTGAAGTTATTAAATGTCTCATTGAAGACCATTAAGCATTGTGATATTAATAGATATTGAGTGAACAGAGGTATTTCAAGCAATTGTGATGCAGATGATGAAGTTGTAGTCATACCTATTGTTTGATGCAGTGATGCTTCTCATAATACGATTAATGGGAGTTGTAAAGTGTACCGTAATGGACTTGAATCTGACCTATTATTATCAGCAGATGGGTTATATTGGGGTATAGTTTACACCAAAATAAGTTATGATATGCTTGAAACCATCTCAGAATTGATATCCATTATGACTAACTAAGCAGCCATCTTTAAAAAGAATTTCTGTGGATACTCATTCTAAATGGTCATATTAACATGTGGTGTCATGTCAACATGTCATATGGAGTGTCAGTAGAGTGTCATATCAACATGGGCTGTCATGTCAACATGTCATATGGAGTGTTAGTAGAGTGTAATATCAACATGGGGTGTGATATCAACATGTTATATGGAGTGTCAGTAGAGTGTAATATCAGCATGGAGTGTCATATCAACATGGGCTGTCATGTCAACATGTCATAAGGAGTGTCAGTAGAGTGTAATATCAACATGGGGTGTGATATCAACATGTTATATGGAGTGTCAGTAGAGTGTAATATCAGCATGGAGTGTCATATCAACATGGGGGTATTCACTGATCTTATAGCTACCATAGTGGCCATCTTTGAAATATTGTTACTACAATTTCTCCTGAATAAATCAGCATTGGGTTTTCATTAAAATACTTCATGGCATGTTTAGTTGGTCCTAAATGAAAATGGTGCTAATCTGACTTATGATATTGCCGCCACAAAGGCCATCTTGAACATCTTGTTATCATTACTCTTTTATAAGTGAATGTTTTATGAACACGAGGTTTCTACCAGAAGACTTGTTATGTCCTGTTGGTCCTCAATGAAAATGTCACCAATCTGATATCCAGCATATGAAAAGTTTATTATCATTGAAGAGTTAAAAGGGAAAAATGGTCTTGTCATGAATTCCAGGCAATTCTTTTCAGTCAGTAGATCACCATCCCATTTGAGGGACACTTGTTTATATTTCTTGTTCTGTTCAGAACACTGGAAAGTTTAACTTAAAGATTCCTTAATTGTTGCTGGAATCAAATGACAAATTATGGGTTTTGTTTACATTATTTGATGTTGATATTTGGTCATAATTTTTTGCAGCATGTACTCTTGCCAATAGAGATCCTGAAATTTTGAATGTTTAGTATGGAATGAAATGAAAGTTGCATATAAGAATTTCTGTCTCAGACTTCAATATGTCATAGCTACTATAGTGTATATGAAGTGACCATATTTTCAGTCATTTTTCTTACAACTTTAATGAACTGAAGCAGGACAAAGTGGTCATTTTGGTGTCCATGTCTGTCCATAAGTTGATAAATTTGTACATCAACACACTAGATTAAATTTAGTATAAACAAATATTTAATTCCAAGGAAAATAAAAGGCAAACTGCAGTAATCTGTATATTAGGGTATAAATGAGTATTGGGGAAAAGAAAAAATATTTGGCCAGTTTTTAAATACACATACTTGTAACAAGGTCATGGAAACTGGAAATGTTGCTTGCAGTTCAAAAACCATTCAATATATCCTGATGGAATTTTATAAGAACATGGATCTTGATTTGCATTTTTTTCTCACCATTTTGATAGAATTATGGCCCTTGTGTATCTACTTAATATCTTTGCATAGGAGGATGTTTTTATTCAACATGACTTGAGAACTGTTTACTTATAATGTCCATTCAGTCTTATTACAGGTGTACCATGGACATGTACTGCTTCTATTGAGCCTGATAAAATCACCTGCAATGCCCACTACTTTAAATTTTGGTTAACAATCTATTAGGTTTTCTGTTGCAGCTTTTTTTTAGCAATTCACTGACATGTTGATATAAGAAAACAGGAATCATTGATGAGTTGTTACAAGATAGACAGGAATTACTGACAAGTTTATATAAGATATACAGGAATCATTGATGAGTTGTTACAAGATACACACAGGAATTACTGACATGATATAAGATACACAGGAATCATTGATGAGTTGTTACAAGATACACACAGGAATTATTGACATGTTGATATAAGAAAACATGACAAATTAATGAGTTGTTACAAGATACACACAGGAATTATTGACATGTTGATATAAGATATACAGGAATCATTGATGAGTTGTTACAAGATATTCACAGGAATTACTAAGTTTATATAAGATACAGAAATTACTGATAATTGGATATTATAAGATAAAGGAATCACTGATCAGTTGAAATGAGATACAAGAATCACTGACAAGTTGATATAAGCAGACCAGGCTGGTTGTGTGTGTGTGCACAATGCATACAGGTGATACCGTCAATAATAATTTGTGCCAACCCTTCTGAAAGGAGCCAAACAAAATTTTGGAAAGGCGCCAAACATTCATCGAACACACAAGAAAAATACCATGTACTGAACTTAGATATAAGATACAGGAATTACTGATGAGTTGAAATAAAATACACATAGGAATCACTGAAAAGTTGATAATAATAATAATAATAATAATAATAATAATAATAATAATAATAATAATAATAATAATAATAATAAATAATAATATTATTATTATTATTATTATAATAATAATAATAATAATAATAATAATAATAATAATAATAATAATAATAATAATAATAATGCTTTATTTATGTGGGTGACTCATTAGTCAAGGACTGTTCTCCATTGAGGCCCTCTTAAGGAGAGTATAACAATGCACATTATATGATATAAAATAAAGGAATCACTTATGATTGGTTATGAGATTCACACAGGAATCACTGACAAGTTGATATAAGATCAGGAATCACTGACAAGTTGATATAAGATCAGGAATCACTGATGAGTGGATATAAGATACACAAATGATCTCTATCTAAGACAGAAGTGTTACACTGTAGAGCTTCCAAAACATTAAATGCTGCAGATCCAAATCTATCATTTGAGTGTTTCCTGTAGGATTCAAATCTATCATTTGAGTATTTCCTGCAAATCCAGATCTGTTGTTTGTTTTTTGAAGATCTAGATCAGTCATTTGAGTGTTTCCTGTAGGATCCCATCTCTCATTTGAGTGTTTCCTGTAGGATCCCATCTCTCATTTGAGTGTTTCCTGAAGATCCAGATTATTTGTTTGAGTGTTTACCACAGATCCAGATATGTCATTTGAGCATTTGTTTTAATCTGTTAAGATTTAAATGGTTGCCGACAATTGACTGATGAGAAATATAAAATATTCTGCAAAAACGAGTGCCTCTTCAGGTTGAATGGTCAGATTGTAAAATTTAAGCAAACTTTCACATGAGAACTAAAAAGATGCAATTAGTTTCCTGAATTCATAGTTTTAGTCGGAGTGTCATAACACATTTGACTGTCTGCCAAACAGTCTGTTTAAATCTTTGTTGCATAAATTTGATGTACAGATCTGTATTATTGAATCAATTACCACTTTGGAATACCACCCATAATATGTTGTATTAACAGAGTGCAAATTTGTTACATAATATGTTGTATTAACAGAGTGCAAATTTGTTATTAAGAGATAATTTATATATTTGCAAACATTTATTTTTACACAATTGTTTATATGCTTGCATAGAATCTAAAGGAATAAATATCATTTACTATACATAGAATTAAAGTTATTGTAAAAAGTCTTACAGGTCATTTGTACAAAGTCTTACAAATTTGTTGTACAAATCATCTTATGGGTCAAATGTACAAATTATTTTACGAGCCAGTTGTACAAAACACAATTGTATATGTCATTTGTATATATTACATTCACCCATTTATGTACATTGTTGCACATTGCTTCAAACATTATTGTACTTTATATGTATTAGGTTGAACTTAGTACCATGTACTGACCTGTGTAGACTATCGTATTGTATATTTTAGTGATTCATACTAAAATTTCATGCGAGACTGAATTTTAATCAAATAAAAAGATGCACACAAAGCTCAAGAGATAATTTGAGTGTTGTTTTAGTAGGGTTTATTCTAGGATGAATGTTTGTGGTATTCATGCTCGTCTAAATAAAATCATATATGTATAGAAAACTGCATTCAGTTGTGCAAAAGCTATGCATTATACAGTATTGTCAAGCTCAAGATTTATTTTTTCATTAAATCACTCCTGTTTTCAGAAAATTTTCACTTTTTGATGGGGTTAATTTCCTCTCAACAGTTTTAGTTTTAGAATAGACCCTCTTTTAATACAGAGATGCCATAATTTTGTTAATATTTGTCAAAACTTTTAAACAAATTTAAGTTTTATAAAAACCTTGTACACATATTTTCAAATACATGTAGTCTGTCTTGCATCTGGTGCATGGGATTGTGAGTTTCCCTCAGTGTGTTGTCCTACATCACCCATAGCCTGACTCCTGTGCATTTCCCAGGGGAAAAGTTGAAAAATCCACCTATTTTTTTATTTATTATTTTTGAGTACATGTTCATCCTTTTCTATGTTCACCTGGCTTTGGCAGAATTTGCTAACAGGGGTTCAAAATTTGATGACAGTTAATTTTCATTTAAAACATGGTAATCACAATAAGTTTGTATAAGTTTGTGCAGGTGCAATTCTAAGTGACTGACCTATTTTGTAATCTATTTTGAGGCTGACTAATGACAATATGAACTTAATTTCTGGGGTCTAAAACTTGAAGAAATACAGTTTGGCATTTAAATAGTAAATTAGTTTCAGAAGAATGAAACATTTAGAAAAGGTAAGTATTATAAGAAATACTGTTATGTAGGGAGTAAACATGAAAGTTGTTTGGTTTGGTAATGTGAGTTTAATGCCATATTTTAGCATATAATAAGCTTTACATGGCAGGCAGAAGATGTGATGGAAGAATCACCAGTCAACAAGAAGCTACTGGTACTGATGTGGGAGTGTTCTGTAAAGGCAAGCATTATAAACCACTTGCTCACCTTGGGCCCTAGACCACATGCCCACCTTGAGGCTTAGACCACTTGCCCACCTTGAGCCCCAGACCACTTGCCCACCTTGGGTCCTAGACCATGTGCCCACCTTGAGCCCTAGACCACTCGTCCACCTTGGGCCCTAGACCACTTGTCCACCTTGAGCCCAAGACCACTTGCCCACCTTGGGCCCTAGACCACATGCCCACCTTGAGGCTTAGACCACTTGCCCACCTTGAGCCCCAGACCACTTGCCCACCTGGGACCCCAGGCACTTCAGAAAATTGAAAGTGAGACCCAAAACTGAAAAGTCTTATCTTTCCGCTTTTTTCCTATGAAAACCAGATATTCAAACATGTAATTGTTTTCACAGGTTACTTGGGCACCTGATAAAACATGCATAACATTAGTGCAGATGACATAGTTAATGTGGCAAAGTTGTTAAAGCAAATAAAATTGCCTTTTTCAAAAGTATGTTCTGGATATTTTCTCTTTCCCTTGGAAATTGTTTATTACAGATTTGGAGACCAGTTGGGACATAATGCTATGAATCAATACTAGTAGTAACTGGAATGTTGTGTTATTAAATCACCTTTACTAGACCAGAGCTACATGAATGTTTTCAGTTTTCCATTTATGAAATTTGCTGAAAAATACAAGTACAGTCTTATTCTTGGTGGAAATATGATATAGACTTTGCTTTAGGGTGGGTGGGTATACATGTCTTTATTCATTAGGTGTCTGAATGCACACCATGGGTTAACATTAATTATAAGAATTTCTTTTGCTCACTTGGCTATGCATCTTTGTCATCCATCTATTTTGACTTTTTCTCCTTATTTTCAGACTTTGTTAGAACATCATGTATCACAATTATGTATAAGGTGAATCCCTTAGTAGCAACATTAATTCCCTAGCAGTTAGGTAGAAAAGCTATTTTAACTGTACCCTAAACAGCTGATGCTGTTTTGTTCAGACTTGATTGGAATGTTTGAATGGACATGGTTTATTAAGATTGTGTCAAAGGTAACTCCTCTAATAGGGCTCAGTGACTTCCATAGCAAGCAATATTATGAAACAACAACTTTTAAACTTCTTCATAACAGCAGACTCCATTTTGATTAAACTTGGTAGAAATATATTTTAGAACATGCACATTCAAAATGGTTGGCTTTCCTAACAATACTATTGCTTCTTTATCAACTGGGTGGATAACCTATTTTCATTTTTCATCTCCCGATAGCTGAACCAGTTTTCATCAAATTTGGTATGAAGTGTCCTAGGGCATGCTGTTCAATCTAGGATAATTCCCCAGAAATAGTATTACTTTCTATACAGTCATTTAGAAAACCTATCTTCAGTACCTTCTCCAGAATGAATGAGCCAATGTTGATCAAACTTGACAGGAACTTTTCTTTGGAAATGCTTGCAGAACTGTGTATGGGGTGGTTCCCCTGACGTTAGAGTGGCTTCCTTTGCAATTAAATGAAAAACCAATATCTGATGGCTCTAGAATTACTAAGTTTTCGTGAAAATTTGGCAGTAATTGTTCTCATGACATACTCTGTGAAAATTGTATTTATGTAGTGTATGTAGTAGTAAGTGTGTGCCTTTCATAGCAAGCACGGAAATCTAATGGCATTAGTGATTCTTAGAACATGCTTTTTTCAGTGCTGTGTCCTAGCACAGGTGTCATTTCTTTAGCAGCCATGTACATTGGTATTCATCTCCTATGCCTGTTGTTGCTGAGAAACAAAATGTGTAAAATGCCAACAGTTTCTTCCAAATAGCTGGAAATTATCCTGCCATGTGTATCTTTCAGTCCAAGAGTCAAGTCTGCTTACTGCTGTTTTCATTTAGCACAATCTATGCCAGGTGAGCAATATCACACCTGCTTTGGCCTTTTGCTATGTATTCAGCTTCTCAAGTATAGTTGGCCATAGAGTCATGCTACTTGGTATCACTGTGGATACATCTTGATGGGTGCAGCACCAGTTTACTTGGTGCTATGGGCAGGATTAACAGGCAGTTTGACGCCAGTATTGAAAAATGTTCAGTATGTTCATTTGCTGTCTTTATTGCCATGACTAGCCAAGTACAGAACCCTGACATTCTTCCTTTTCTCCATCGTAATAGGTCAAAAATATACCATAACAGGTCCTAAGTCAGAAAATTATTTTCAAATGGAGAGAAAATTGAATTCATGCATTTTTTTTAAATGCAAAACTATAGAGAAAGGTAGTATGCTTTTAGTTATGAATTTCCTGGTAATTTGTTAAAATGTGCACATGCTATAATGGCAGAGCAAGAATTGGTTTTATATATATATATCCCAATCCCTGTTATTTTAACCTTTTTGCTGCTTGGCTATATAATGGTGAGTATTTAGCTAATGGATGCAGTATATGGCATTAATTATCCCCATTTCCATGAAATTGATTTTTTTCTTCATGCAATTACTGAACTGTCATGTGCATACTGTACTTCTTCAGCATACTCTACTTCTTCAGTATACTGAGCTGTCATGTGTATACTGAGCTGTCATGTGCATACTGTACTTCAGTATACTGAGCTGTCATGTGCATACTGTACTTCTTCAGTAAGTATATATGTTCAATTTAATATATTATGATTCCTTGTATCAAATCTGTGATTAAATGCTCTTTTAGTACAATATTTTCCATTTATGATAAAGAAAATGTTCACAACTCAGAAAATTTGACTATTCAGTTATGTTAATATTTAATCAAGTGTACTTTGTGATTTATATTTACATACAGTACAGCATATACATTTTTTATATAAGCAAAACATTTCCATGTACACTTTGGTTATAGATTTCCAATTATTAATCTCTCGACACATTTCCAGTTTAAAGTCGGATACCTCATTTATGTGCAATGTTCATATTTGTGGTTGAATATTTTCACATTATTTCATGACAATATTAATTATGGTGTAAATTTCATCCAGATTGCAATGTTGACATAGAAAGTCTTTTATATGAAGGGTTTTTGTTTATCTTGTAAGTATAGTATATACTCTTACAAGTCCAATTGGAAACTGCACAGACCCAAATCTGCCTTTGCATATTGCACTGGCAAACATGGGTCTATGCAGCTTGTTAGAAGTAATCAATAGAACAGATAACAGACCCAGATCTACATGTGCATTATATTACAGCAGATCAGAATGATTATTGTTTACAGTTGTAAGTCACTTACAGATGAGTATATACGGTTAAAAAAAATTTCAGTATCATTTCACATTAAATGGTGGCACTAAGCAGGAAACAAAATTGAAATATCATGGTAAGTAGGCAGGAACCTCCCCAATTTTTATTCTCAGTTAATTTCCTGTACTTCATGGATGTCATGGTTTCCAGAAAAGAACTAATGTAAAGATTCCTTGAATAGTGAAGTTTCTATGGAAACAATTAGAGACTTTCTTAAATTTGTGAAACACATTTTTAGCAAACCATGAAACAAAAAATATTCAGGATGTTGGCATTGTTTTGTCATTCAAGATGTTAATGTTGTTTACTAATTCAGGATGTTGACGTTTTGTTATTCAGGATGTTGATGTTGTTTTGCCCCAATAGATGGGGTGGGGGTGGAGGGAGCACTTAAGAGGCATATTTATTAAGTAAATATCAAGTTTACTACTAAACAATGCAATAAATTGGAGAAAGATGCCTCAGTACTATTTTCCTCATCTCACAACATTATATATTACATTTTTAGCTGTACTAGTTGCAAACCAGAATGGTTCATCGGATGAACTGTTGTCCCTTATATGTTGTCTACTAAAATAAGTTTGTTATTGTTACTCCTCAACTACTTGAAACATGAATGTTTAATCTCATTTCTGCCAAAAATCTAGCTGATACTAAAAAATTGTGACTCAGAAATATCCAATATGGTCACCACATCTGACAATTTTGAAAATCTTGCTGGTACTCTGAAGGAATGGATGGTAAAAACCTTGTTATGATATCTGTTTGGTCCTCAGCCTGATCTAAATAACAGTCTTGTTATTGCTTATTCTCCAAGATGAACCATCATATCACATAGGGTTTTTGTTAAAATACTTCTTATTATGTCTAGCTAATTCCCCCCCCAGTGAAAAAGGTGTTAATCTGACATACAATATGGTTACCACCTTGAAAATCTTGTTAAGACTGCTCTTTTGACATGTTGTTTTCATCTGAAGACTTTCTTATGATGCCTAGTTCATCCTAAATGAAATGGATGCTGATCTAACATCTAATATGGCTGCCACAACCTCCATTTTGAAAATCTTGTTTTAACTTCTTTCCCTGAATTAATGACATTGACATTTGGTTTACACCAAAGGATTTTTAAATGATCTTTAGTCAATTACATCCAATAAGATTGCCAAAGTGGAAAATTAAAATATTTTTGCTCAATAATATGAAATGGTCTAAACATTCAGTAGTTTAAAGAAAAACAGTTTTATCTTGGATCCCAGGAAATTTTGTTTCAGCCAGTAAAATGTCAGTTCCTTTGATGTTGGTTTAGTCCTTTTTCAGATATTAAAAAATACCCTTCTCATGCATCAATGAGGGTAATTTTAATTGTGATTGTTTTTTTTTCTCAGTAATAGAATTTTCACTGAGTTCACAATTTTTCATCAATGACATTTTAAGGATGTTTAACTGATAATTTTTAATAACATTTATTTTTTAGCTTAAAATATTGGACATGCACATCTTTAAATACTTGCACAATGTACATGCATCGATTTGCTATTGACAAATAATACAATGTACATGCATGGATGCGCCATTGACAAACAACTAATTACATGCATCAATGTGCTATTGACAATAACAAATTGAATGGATCTTCATGGCATTGATAAATAACTGTAATTTTAACAAGTAACATTTGTAATTTTTAAACTTCATTTTTCGTATAACCTACACAAGTTAATTAGAAATACTATCATCTTTAATGTCAAAAATTAGTTGAGGTATTGGTGCCACATTTAACTGCAATTTATATATTTGTTCTGTATGTGATGTTGTTTTGAACATTTTTTCCATCTTGTTGATATATCAAGAATTGTACATTATCCTGCATCTACACTTGTTCCAATTTAATATATCACTAGATATTAAAACTTTTATGATAAAAAGTTTATTCACTTTAGAAGCTTAGACATACCAATAAACAGGGATTAATTTGAACATATTTGGCTTTGTCTTTATTTCAGCTTTATAAACAGCGAATCTACTGTTTATGCTCACAGGTAGTGTCCACCATATGCAAATACATAGACCCAGATCTACTCTTGCATAATGTCCCAGCAGATCTCTGTGCTTGAATGTACAGTAAAATCCACCAAACAAATTAACCCAAAGTCTGCGTTTATTATTCATATTAAGATTATTATTAGTAATTGTCAACACATGTAAGCATCTTTTATAGATCTTATGTAACAGACCCAAGTCATGAAGGCAAAATCTAAACAAAGATGTGTGCAATTTACAGTCATGAATACAAAAATTAAGTAAAAATCAGGAGTTGAAAAAATAACAGTAGTGTGTACTTAATGAAGCTTAATAATGATATATCACAACTTAATGGTCTGTCAAAGATGATAGTTGTGCCCACTGCCTCATGGTCAAGATCACAGCAAGTGGAAAATTTAATTCTTTGACTTGTATTCTCATCTGAACCACTTAGATTTTAATGCAACTTGAACCAGTTATCTGTACTGTGTAGAAAGTCTTACATAGTATAGACATACCCCCACCTTTAGACCAAGATCTTAGTAAGGCAAAATGTAATTCCACGATGTGTTTCCTTGTCTGGAGAATGACTTTGAATCAATGAAGAAATTTTAAATGAAATTCTAGCCAGTTATTAACATGTATCAACAGTTTGTCACATAACCATATCCATGCACCCTGCTACAAGGTTAAGGTTTTGAAAGGAAAATTTGAATGAATGATTTCTATCAATTTACAAATATAATTTCCTAATGTAGATATTTATGGAACATTGAAACTTATTTATCTTGATTTTGGTGTATCAGGCTTTCACTCATACTCTTTGTCAAATGTCAAACCTAGGGTAATGTAAATTAGTGGTCCATGCCTCTATCCAGGTTATCACATTGTTTACCCATGTCCACATCTTATGTACAATAAACAAGTCCATGGGTCAGAGGACAAGGTCATTATTAAGTCATGACAAATGTATGACTATTCATTCAGGTTAGTGATAACAAAATTTTCAAGATGGCTGTTGTGGTATCCATATTGGATGTCCGAGGAGCACAATTTTTCATTTATGACAAAGTTTTATATCAAGGACCATGTTATACTGATGTGTTTTATGAGATCCATGTTTATGCTGCTGGTATACTGGGAACTGTTATACTGAGGTGCTTTATTAGAACCATGATCATACCTGTTATATTGGGAATCTTGTTAAACTGAGGTGCTTAATGAGGTCTATGTTCATACTGGTGTTATATTGGGAACTGTATTATATTGGGGGTGCTTTGCCGTGATCATACCTATTATATTAAAAGCTATGTTATACTGAGGTGTGTGATGTGTCAAATTTTGAAACTCTTTAGAAGTTTTGATTAAATGAATTGTACCATAGTTAACTTATTTAAAGTAGAAAGGGCTAGAGACAGTTCTATGATTATTCTCATTTCATCAGCAGCAGGGAGGGCGAATCCTACAAATTTTTGCGACAAAATTGATTAAAGCCTCAGAATGCCAAATGGAACCTTCCTACGAAATCTCATATTTTAACCAAAAAAAAATTAAAGACCCCATTTTACAAATGGAGCCTTAGCAATTTTGTCGCAAATACATTGTCATAACCACCCTCAAATTGCTGCCATCTACGTCGCAAATATGTTGTCATCTCACCCTCCCTGCTGCTGATTAATACAAATTATTTAACCAAATATTTGATCAAGTCCAATACGATATCGTGACCGAGGGTCGTGTAAATTTATTGTTATAAATCCATATGGGACTGACTGAGCATGACTAAAGTAATTTTTAAATCCATTGAAGTCCATATCGGAACACCATGTTTGCCAAATATTTCGTAGCGTATGTGTATCAACGCCGTTGAATACAGCAAGAATATTGCAGTTATCGCGAATCACTTTTGGAATTTGAGTATATCGTTGAGTGACATATATCACGTCAGTGTTTTTATGCCTACCTCGGGAAAATACTCTAGCAGGGTTCTTTTGATTATCTAACATTACATCATCGTACACTACAAGATTGTTTATGTCTCCATCGAGGTCATCTACGCATGGTGCATCATCAATATCTGTTATAAAATCAATTACACTTTCACCTTTAATTTCTGATGCATTTTCATTATAATCTTTTAGCACTTCATAGCACCGTTGATCATCTACGGATGGGGCAACTAAATATAATTTATCCCACTTCATAAATCGCATTATCAAATTAAGCAGCAATTGTGTTTTGCCTGATCCAGATGGTCCGATTATAATGGCACGGACAGAATTCGGAAGCGCTGCGTGGTGTTTTACCGGTTCTCTTCTTTTAGTCGCTGAAAAATCAATTATATTCATAACGCTATATATAAATTATGGATCTATATTGTGTTAAGTGTAAACAGCGTACTGATACAACCGATCAGACAACCATTACAACTAAAAACAATAGACTAGCGCTTACTGGTAAGTGTGTAACATGTGGTACAAAAAAATTTCGATTTTTAAAAAAAAGCAACTCGGAGGTGATATTGCCGCAAAACTTGGAAAACTCCCCGGAACCCCATGGGCAAAATACCCCGGAGAAAAACACCTTCCAGGATATAGCTACTGTGGTCCCGGAACGAGATTAGATATCAGACTTGATGATCAAAATCAGCCCCGGCCTGGTGAGTATCCGATAAATGCTATTGATAAGGCATGTCATGCTCATGATGTTGCATATAAAAGCAATAATTTGCAACAAAGACATATCGCGGATGTAAAATTAATTCATGCGTTAAATGCTATTCCCGATAAATCCTTCAAAGAAAAATTGGCTTCATGGTTGGTCAAATCAGCTATGAAAGGCAAATTAGTGTTAGGTGCTGGTAATTAAAAACACCAGTGTTTTTTATAGTATGGAATCTTTTTATTATTCTCCGAAAGGATACTGGAGGGGTAAAGCAGCAATTAGTAAACTCGCTAACGCTGCAAAAGTGAAAAAATCCACTGCAAAAGATTGGTTATCCAAACAAGCTATATGGCAAATTTATCTACCACCGCCTAAACAAATTAATTATTCTCATTTTGATGTTACCGTACCCAATGAAGTTCATCAGGCTGATTTATTGTTTTTACCACATGACCATGGTTACAAATACGCGCTAACTGTAGTTGATATTGCGAGTCGATTTAAACAAGCAGAACCATTGAAAACAAAGTCAGCTTCTGAAGTCGCTTCTGCATTTGAAAGGATTTATAGACGAGGTCCTCTAAGATGGCCAAATCTATTACAAGTTGATCCTGGCAAAGAGTTTCAAGGTGCTGTTCTATCAACAATGAAAACTCATAGTGTTACAATACGACGGGGACATACTGCGCTACATCGTGATCAGGCAATTGTAGAACGATTTAATCGAACTCTTGCAGAACGGTTATTTGGATATCAATATGCAAAAGAATTCATCCAAGAAAAACGATCTCGTGAATGGGTCCAAAGGTTACCGAGTGTAGTTGCAGCGTTAAATAACGAGATTACTCGAACTATTAATATGAAACCAAATATTGCAATAAAAAAAGAATATATTCCCGAACAACCACAGCGGGTTAGCACTCAGCCACTTCTCGGTGATGTTACTGTGAGATATTTATACGAACCAGGAGAGCTTGAAGGCGGTAAAAGAAGAGCTACTGATCCTATATGGAGTGTTACTACGCATAAAATTTCAACCATAACGCGATCAACTGGTAGACCTCCAATCTACAGATTGGATTCAACTGCACCTCAGCGTGGTTTTACACGCGAACAACTACAAGTCATTCCGGACGATACTCAATTACCGCCACATGGTCTTAACTAGCTCCGTTACGTCTATTACACTCAAGACAGGTCAACATCACATTGTTTCTGACATGACCAAGACTGTTATTTTTTCTGTCTACGGTGAATTGTCGAGGGTCTTTATCCGAATACTGCCAGTGCATTATACAATTGCAACTGGCGCAGTGATTATTCTGTTGTTCTTTTAATGCGATTATTACTTCAGCATCAATATCAAATTCTCGTTGTTTTTTTTTTGTCCTGCTGTTTGTAACCAGAGAGTTTTTTATTAATGATGCTAATATCAGTGTTATCATCGTTTGCATTAAAATCATCATCGAAAACAATCCTTCGTAGTTGATTTATTCGTCGTACTCTGGACACTGCGAGATAGACCAAATTTGACCATTCAATGCGATTATCAACTATCCAGACAATTGTATCCGTGATGGTCAATCCTTGTGACGAGTGTATTGTTGTTACATAACCAAGCGTCCATGGTGATTTATCAGCGCATAATGCATCTTCTACAGTATTGATATCAACTAGCACAATATCATTTAACACTAGAATCTGTTTCTCCGTCTGGCCTGGAATTTCAACTTCAATATTCTGCTTTCGTGTATCCAATGGTCTATAACACAACGGTACTGGAAACGTTGGAAATTTTTTCTTGTGTAGCTCAAACAACTTTTTCTGAAGTGCGTCTCTGACTATCTTTCTACTTGCTACTACAAAATCATTTGGTCTCCATGTTTCCCAAAAATCATTCAAAGGTGTTTCAGAAATTATTTCACGCGCTACTTCACATTGAATTCTATCGGGTTGTAATCTAATTAGTTTTTTAAACTCACGTAACTGCTCATCGAGTGCTCTATAGTCAGTATCAATTTCTTCGTAATAATCAACAAATCCTTTTAACCAATTATGTGGACTTCTACCAACAAATGGTGGTGGTTGACCATGATCGCCGCACAATATAACTTTTGTATTATTTTGCAATAACCAATCAAGAAACATTTTTAATACATCTTCTGAAACAGTACATGCTTCATCCCAAATAATAACCGCTGGAATAAATTTCTCACCCATTCGCTCAGGAGTCCAAGCATCGCCCTTGTATCGAAAAAAACTATGATACGTGCAAGCTTCAACATTTCGTTGTTTGATCTCTCTCGCTAGTCTATGAGTTGGTGTGAGTACAATCATGGACGTTCTCTCTCGATATAATTCTATCGCACGTGTTGTCTTTCCAGATCCACCACAACCGTTTAAATAAACTGTTTTATATCTACAAATTGGATCTGATATCGGTGGTGCTTTAGACATAGAAAATCCTTCGGATTTTTCACTGATAGAATTATCGTTCTTCAGGTAACTGCTTTTAATCTCAAGGTCTGCTGATTCAGAATAATCGCGTTGTATTTCATGTTTAATTCGCCATGTTCCCCAAGTCTCTTCGCTATTAGTAAATTTAGTTATCTCTTTGATATATTTTTTATCGACATACATTGAATCAATTGCAACTCTGACTGCTATACTAGGAAATCTATTTATCATTGCAAATAAATTGATAGATGCATAACCCAGCATAGAAGCTCTCAAATGTAGATATGCAGAGCTTTCTCCATCACTGTAAGTAACAATTCTACCTAACTTTGTTTTATTGGACAAGAAGGCTGTTTTACAATTTGCGTATCTATTTTTCTCTACTGCATCTTTAATAACGAAGTCGTATTCGGCATCATCTATAATCAATCGTGAGGATTGTCTTTTAAAGTTGAATTTTTTTCCACCTTGTGTAAATTTACCGATTATTCTTCGGCCGAGATCCTTTGCTTCATTATTTCGTTGATTAAATATCTTTTTTGACCATTCAATGATATACTCCTCGTCAGCATCAATATGTTTTCTAGACTTATCGATTATACTATCAAGACATTCTGGTTCTGGTAACCAGACATTGGTTTGTTTTTGATATGAGATAATCGCTTCGCTGACAATCAACGAAACTAACATTTTACAATCAATCATATATCGCAATAACACTATTGGTAACCACATCCTTTCAGCCATGTGTCTACCAATCCAAACATAACAACACGGATGAAGTCCTTCAGCGAATTCAAATGATACTACGCAAGCAAAACCGGTCAAATCAAAATCAGGCAGTGGTCCATTAATAGCAACGCGAGTCATTTCATGTGTGGGATGTCCAAACCGTTTAAAATACTCACCAGCGAATCCATATCCTAGAAAACTTCCTGGATAACAGGCAACGATATCAACTGATATCATACTTTCACGATTGTATTTAACGTTCCATAGACCGCCATGATAATATTCCAAACAGCTGGATTGAACATCCTGTAAAAACTCTTTTCGTGTTGGTTTCCAATTATTTTTCTTTCTTGCAAAATGAGCTGCAACCGATGGAATTGTAAAACAATTTGTAAGTAACTGTTCGTAATCTTCGGATTTTTCATTAAAAACGCTAGCGTTTTCACTGAGACTTATTGCTAGATTTTTCATCCTATTATGTAGACTTTCAGTACGATATAATTCACCGTTAGGTTTCACAAATTGATTGAATTGACATTCTTCATCTTCAAAACTATGAAGTAGCCATACTGATACAGGGTCGTTTTTACACAAACTAGCAATAGCATCGAATAATCTTTCTTCAGTGAGAATGCCATCCTTGGTGAATTCTTCTGGGATATACTTCACTGTTCTGTCTCGCGGGAATATTGTAACCGCGGATGTCCATGCGTGCTTGTTATGATCAATAATTTTGATTGGAGCTCCGTTTTTATTGTATTTCGATTCGTATAATACTTCGCCAGTTATCGTTAAAACGGTTATCGGAAATCTCAACGACTTTTCCAATCTAGCTATATCGGAAATAGTTGCTCCGTTCTCTTTCACTGTTAGCTCCCATTGATCTATTTTTTTATGTCTTAGATCGGTTAATTTATTCCCACGGAGTGCATTTGTAAAGTGTTCTAAGACTCGTTGTGCCACACAGTTGAGTGGCTTTTCCACTGACGTTGACTGTTCCATTGGTGCTAGTTTTCCAATGTCAGGGTTATTTAACGGATACATCCCATAAACGATTGCTGTTTCTGGATACGCTTTTTCATAGTATGGTTTATCAATTCCAGTTAACAGCCCTGGTCTGGAATCACGGCTAACAATGACTGTTGTCCTATCTTTGAGAATTGGTTCAAACTTGTCTCTTATAACCCATTCGCCCGATTCTAAATTGATAATGAATTTCACTCTGAGAAAATACCGTTTATTGCCAAGTTGTGATAGTATCATAGCTGCTGTTTCATCATTCATTCTAGCATCAACAACACCATCAATTTTAAATGTTGACCAGGTGTGTGATGCGCCGTCCTGTTTAAACTCTTGAACACAATCTCGTATTTTTCTAATCAGACTTCTATTATTTATTCTCTCTTTTGGTACGTCTTCGAGAGTTCTATCAAGATTGAATTTAATATTTTTCCAAGGCTTGATTGCCGATAATCTCTTGAATTCTTCATTCATATAAATAAGACAAGTATTTAAATAGAAAAGTTTGTTTATATATAATGAATCACTGCAAATGGCTTATGATCGGATCAGTAACCCCATGCAATAAATCGTGTAGAGGTGAATTCTGTGGATATCACTTACAGAGTGTCAGAAATAATTCGACAGGCCCGTCCCCATGCATAAATTGTGGGGTGGGTGTGAGAGGAAAATCACAATTATGTATCAATTGTGGGGGTAAGCGGTTTAGAGAATTAAAACGTTATTATGATAAACGAATAAAAAACGCTATCATTGACCCTAACCATGACTCTGTCAAAGACAAAATCATAAAAACCCCTCAAGACTACATTAATAGATTTATAATTAAAGCAAATGATGAATTAGACAAATAGTATTATTATATATAAATGGAGCAAGAATTCAGACCACATCCAATACTTGTTAATTATGAAATATCTCGTAATGGTGTTGTTAGACACTGTAGACTGAAAAAACCAATTGGTTTTGTTAATAATCAGGGATACTTGAAATTTACTGCTGGAGGAAAGGGATATCTCTGTCATAGGGCAGTCTTTGAGTGTTATATGGGACCGATTAAAGATGGCTGTGTTATTGATCACATTGATTCTAATATTCAAAATAATTCTCTTGAAAATTTACAATGTATTTCTCAAAGAGAGAATACAAAAAGAGGAAAGACAGGGAAATACTCAAAACGACGCAGGGGAGTTAAATCATTTGATACAACGACGAATGAAGAAAGAGTTTTTCATTCAATGAATGCTGCGGGAAAATATTTTGGAATATGTATTCCTTCAGTACAAAGAGTTGCTGAAGGGATTTATCAAACAGCTATCTCAAAGAAAAATGGACATAGAATAAAGTTTTCCTATTTACAAGATAACTCTCAATAGTGAGTTATGCTATTTTAGTCATTTTTGCATGATTTTACCATTCAGATCAATTACCATAGGGCAAAACACTAAAAACGTTTCGCGCGTTAATATCATTGTGTACATATTTTTTTTTCAATATTTATTCGCAATATTCACGTATATATGCATTAAAAGAGTAAATGACAATAACTGGAACAGCCGGAACAGCCACATAGTAAATATAGTTATTGTACCGAAACGCGCGCGTGTAACACAAGACACTGGGTCAAGGTTCTATTAATAGATTTTTTAAAAATCCCAATTACAAGGACAGCGTTAACAGCGCTGTTTAGATTTTGTATGAAAATGAAATTACTTTGTAATTACAAATTAAAATAGATTGTATGTGAGGTCGAGGTAGTAAAATGCGCTACATGTAGTTTAGTTTTTTTAGTGTGGCTACATGTAATAAAATTCAGAAAAATATCATTCTCGATTCAAGAAATAGCAGGTCCTGAATTGACAGGGATCCCCATGACAGAGTTATCTCGTCATGTAATCCATTATTACTACGATTATTTAATCGTAATATTATAGAAATTAGTAAAAAAATTGCTATTATTTAACAGTTGTATTTCTTGTTTTAATGTTTTATTTAAATATTTAGCTTCCATTGAAATTACTACACAATATTCATTATGAAATGCTAGAAAAATAAATACACACCTACACATTGACACTGCAGTATTAGTCACCTTATATATAATATGAGCCGTAATAAGTTTGGGGCTTTAAAACGAAGCCCAATTTACCAATCAAACCTCCCACGCCATTGACATGGTGTGGTTGAATTTTTTCAACTGCAACCAGGGTTAATTTCTTGGGTTGCTTTTGATTGGTAGATTGGGTGTAGGTCCGCCCCGTCGTTTCATGTTTGTATCGTCCTGTACTGTCCCTATCATACCATCCTATCATTTCATTGTATATATAACCATCCTATCATTTCATTGTATATATAACCATCCTATATGTAATGTACTGTCCCTAGTATATATATATATATAATCGCATTGTAAATATTCATTCATTGTAAATCCTATATAATCGCATTGTAAATATTCATTCATTGTAAATCCTATATAATCGCATTGTAAATATTCATTCATTGTAAATATTCATTCATTGTAAATATTCATTCATTGTATATCCTATATAATCGCATTGTATATATGTAATGTACTGTCCCCCCCCACAACATATCTTCCTGAAGACCTAATATAGCATTTGTTACGTTAGAGCTTCCAATTGGGAGATCTATGTTTGTGGCCCTTGGACTTATTTAATGCGAAGGTACTAAATGAGTTCCAAGAATGTGCTGTCCCCCCTCTGGGCCTCTTTGACGTCGTTTGGCGTGAAAGTGGTTTCCAAATGAGGCTTTATGTTATATGTTCAATGTTTGTAAAGAAATCACTTGGATTTCACGTCTAATACCCATATAACCCGCCCTTGAACTCGATTGGGGAGTTAGGGTATTGTATAAGTCTTTAATGTATGTGCCCTTTCTTGCCTCGGAACTCGAATGAGGAAGAGACAGGCATTGTATATGTTTTTGTTTTTTTTTTGTATATAAAAATATTTTAAAGATACAAATACATTAGTAATAATATTCAATAAATGGAATTTCAAGATATTACATCTATCATCACAGAAATATCAAATTTAAGAAATCAAGGAATCGTACTTTCTGAATTTTTGAATGAAGACAGACTTTTGAATGAATTTGAACAAATTGATATACAATTGAAACGTGGAAGATATGTTCTACCTAAAATGTATTCACTGATAAAAAGAATCCAAAAAGCGGTTAATGCTTCTTTGTATAACAATGATATTAATTTATTCATTCGGCTATTTAGTATAGTTGAAGCAATTAGAAAGAAACTCGGGGAACAGTACCAAGTTCGGTCAGAGATTGCTTTGAAAGTGAAATCTATAAGACGTTTGATTGATGCAAGCATTGAAACCGACAATTGAAAAAACGTTAGCATTTCCAATAATGACATCAGAAGCATTAACTAACAGACTAGCCCGTGAGAGGTTAGCATTACTGAAAAAGTTTATACCAATTCGAGATAACGTGCGAGATAAACTACAACTTAGACAGCAAGCGCAGACTGACTTTTCTATTGGAAGCGAACAACTTTTTGCCCCTGTAACTAAAGCCACTAAAGATATGAAACTTGCAACAGAACGTGCTATATACGGCGACATCCCTAAAGAGGGAGCAGTACCTATTATTGATGTATTAGGAAAGATTGCTACAGAAACTGAAAAAACTCACGAGGGAATAAAACAGCTTTCAGGTGAGTTACAAACTCAGCGAGAAATACAACAAATGGGTAATATTGATATTGATGATAACCCCGTTGAAGATGCTAGTGATTCTATTGAAAAAGTTTCCACTAAAAAAAGTGTTCCTTTTAACGAGAAATTCACTGATGAAGCTATAGAAAGAATCAGACAAATTCAATTGCTGAAACCTGAAGACTATGTGCCATTTGGTAAATTCGCTGCCGAACGTTATTATAACAGAGAAGAATTTTTAAAAGACGAGTATAAAAAAACACAATAAACAAAGATCAATGGGTGGATTGGTTATTTAAAATTAATCAAGAAATCCCCGGCAATTTAAAAAAGGATACATTGAATTACAGAGCTTTTAAAATGGGAGTTGATGCGTATGGTATAGATCAACAACAACAACAACAAAGTCGAGGTCGAGGTCGAGGCCGAGGACGAGGTCGAGGTCGAAGTCGAGGTCGAGGTCGAGGTCGAGGTCGACAATCTCCAGAAATTCAAAACGTTTCCGAACCAGCTCTAGAAATTCAAAACGTTTCCGAACCAGCTCTAGAAATTCAAAACGTTTCCGAACCAGAAAGTACTTTAGGAAAGGGTTATGGAAGTTCTCATCATGATTCTCATATGTGTCCTAGTAATATCATTAATGATATATCACGACTTGAGGTTCTTATGGGAGGTAAGCGAGCTGGGAATAACTCAGTCGAAATAACTAATGAAGCATTTGATATTTGCAGACGATTATTCCAAGGTGGGATAATTGATATTCATACGTATCGAGAACTCTTGGATGAGTTAATGGACGGAATTCCAGGGGAATTTAGTGGTTATTATAGCGATTGAAATTTCTAATTGCTTGCATTTAGAAATTACAAAGTCATTTCAAATAAGATGATAGTACACTATAATCACAATAAACCAACAAACGTGTATGTGGTAAACTCAAGATTGCCCGTTTATAAGGCATACTATGGAGACGGCCTTGGAAATACCATAGCGGGTTTATTCACAAGAACAGCCCCAAAAGTAGCACCAATTGCTAAACAATTAGCGATGAAAGCCATTGATGTTATTCGTAATAAGGGAATTAACGCTGTTGGAGATCTTGCAGGAACGGCCTTTTCTACCGCAAAGAATAGAATAACGTCATTGGTGAAATCTAGATTCGGACGAAAACCACCACAAATAGTTTCAACACCGCTACCTTCAACAACAATGATGCCTGCAAATGTCAGTAAAGTGATAAATAACGCAGTGGAACAAAAACTAGCATCATTAGCAATGACTTCACCAGATAGTAGTAATATTGCAAGTATGATAGCGGGAAGCGGTCTTGGAGGAAATAGTAAAAATGTCAGACGAAAAAGAAAATGATAGCATTACTACATTTAGAAAAACGATAACGTTTTAGTATAAATGGCATTTAAAAAAATTGCTGATCCAGCGTTTGATATGGCAGCACCGGTGAATAAAGATGATTCTAAAATTAACTATCAGTATTATGCCTATCCTGCAAGAGAGCCTAATCAACGGGGGAGAGTTGAACTTCAAGTTCAAGATACAAGTAGATACTTTTTGCCGTGTGAGGCATTTATTGAAGTAGAAGGAGAGCTTGTAACAAATGTTGCAGCTGATACACCATATGGGAATGACCAAAATATCCGAGTTGGTTTCGTAAATAATGGCATTATGGCGCTATTTAACAGTGCAAGATATATCATTGATGGAAAAGAAATTGAATCAATAGAACAAAATGTTGATATTGCAACAACAATAATCGGACTTGCGAGATATTCTGATGATTATACAAGGTCGGCTGGTCCGTCTATGATGTTTGCTAAGGATACTTCTGATCATGCTGACCATATTCAGTTTATTAAAGTACGAACTGCAAGAGATACTGCATTGGCTGAACAACAACTCGCAGCTAATCTAGACCGTGAAGATAGACCAGGCGCTGAATTCGACATTTTAAAAAGGGTCAATGATGATTTCAATCTAGGATTTGCAACAAGAAAAGGAGCATTAAAAGGACAGCATCGACGGTTTTCATGTGCAATTCCGTTACATCACATATTCGGATTCTGTAGAAATGTCAGAAAAGTCATCTATGGAGCAAAGCATACAGTCGTGTTAGTGCGAAAGGAGAATGACAATGATGCAATTTGGCGTGCTAATGGTGTTGATGATGGTAAAGTCATTTTAAATAAATTGGTTCTATGGATACCCGTCTTGACACCAGCAGTTACAATAGAGCAACAATTACTATCGTTTATGGACACAGGTGGAAAATCATTGCTAAGTTGGCTAACAACAACGACTGATACGAAGCAGGATAATGTAAATGGCACATTTACATGGCACTTAGCATCAAAACAAGGTGTTTCAGCTCCACGTCATATCTTTATAGCGTTACAGGATGCAAATCGAGTGGGTCAACAATTATCTAGTCATATGATATTTGATAAATTAGGAGTAAGTGAAGTTTCGTTGAGAATAAACGGACAACAAGAGCCAGCAGAGATTGTACAGCTTAATTATGAAAACAACAACATAGCTCGTGTATATCATAGAATATTGTCGTATATGGGTCGTGATCAAAATGTTGATACTGGTTTGCAAATATCGCAAATTGATTTTGAAAAACACTATCCGATTTATTACTTTTCATTGGAACATCTTGACATGATGAGACAATCTGTTGTTGATATATACTTCCAAGCTCGGGTACAACGCCCTGCTGGTATAGCCGATTATAGAGCAGTTGCTGTCATTCTCAGTGATAAATCAATGTTGTTAGAAGGAGTTGGCGGACGAATGAGACTTATTGATGCACCAGTGGAAAACCTTTGATTTTCCAAACATGTAGTTAGGATTTTCGCAATAAGATCAATTGAAAGTGTAAATTACATTTAGAATAGAATGACATATAGTATTGTTAATGTCCAGTTGACTGATGGTCAGGTCAAGAAATTGAAATCAAAGTCGGCTAAAGAATGTGGAACTACAATAACGCTGAAACCCACTCAAATGTCCGGTGGTGCACATAAATTATCATTGACAGATCGTCAAATAAAACATTTCAATGATGCGCTAAAGAACAAACGAGGAGTTCAAATTGATTTTTCGAAAGCAGCAATCGCCAGTATGATAAAATCAGGTGGTATATTCCCGCTGTTAGCTGCTATTCCAGCATTGATTGCAGCGGCTGCCCCAGCGGTTGCGAAGGCGGCAGCGTTAGGAGCCGTTGGTACTGCTGCAGGAATGGCCCTGAAAAAAGCTACTGGGAAAGGCTATAAAAAAAAGGAAAGGGTCTAAGACTACCAGGAACCCCATACAATTGGTACAAGGGCACGGGCCTAAGAATACCAGGAACGGCTTACTAGTGGAAAAATCCCTAGGATTTTCACCAATGTCCAATTTTGATTTAATTGATGCTGTAAAATCATTATCAATAAAAACTTTAGAGGAGTTTTCATGAGAGATCAATTACCGTCAAAACCAATGAAAAATGAAACGGGTATTATCAATCTTGCTAACAGCAGCGGAAAAGGAACTCATTGGGTCGCATATGCAATTGATCCACGTGGAATTGTCTATTTTGATTCATATGGATTAGCTCCACCAAAAGAATTCATGCGATATGTATCCACAATAACAAAGTCATCTCCAATTTTTTATTCCACGCTACCAACACAACAGTTAAATGATCCACCGATATGCGGTCGTGAAGTATTAAATGTCCTTGCAGAGATATCTAAATTTCCAAGGAAACCACCACAAGTTGTTGTTAATGAATATACTAGCAGGCAATGGCAAAAACGATAGCGTTATGATTTAGAAAAACGTAGCGTTTTCGTATAATGATTGATATTTGGGGACGACCTTTATCATAATAAAAAAAAACAGAAACCGATAGTAAATTCGCTGTGGAAAGTGTAAAAAAAAATAATCGAAGATGAAATCGCCGAGACATTAAATTTGTCAAGTGTAGATCCTGGGGAAATAGTTGTATTTCAAGATCGCCAGGGCAAATTGAAATCTAGTAATGTTTCATTGGATGATGTCTTAATACGAAGACGTGACGTCGTTGAAGATACAATAGTGTTATATTCAAATGATGGAAAACTCAAACCAGGTGTATTTGTTTCTACAATCACAGATGCATTAAAAAATTTAAATGAAGAACTTGAAAAACATATAACAACATATACTTCCCTTCGTAGAAATATTATCAATAAATTTTTTGGAACACCAGCGGTAACCTCTCCATCTCTCGCTGAAATTAAATCCAATTTTGATGAAATTAAATCCAATATTAAAAATATTAATGATGCTGGATTTAGTATTATTAGAGATAACATTAATAATATTAAAAAATCTATCGAGGATATTACAAAATTTAAAACAGACAATCTTCCGCTACTTGAAAGAATAAAGATTCCTCATGAGAGGAATATCATAAATATGGTATACACAGTTCTCTCTGGATCATTAGATTGGGAACCTAAAAAGAATACAATAACTCTCACTGTGTCAAAGAAGGGTATTTATCGATTAACAATAGTGTCACTGAATCAGTTTAATATATCATCATCGACTTCATATGGATACAACAACGTGATTTCAACGACTATTGACCTGGATGAATACAAACGGTTTACAATAACAAGCACTGATCCTAATTTAAATAAGACATCATTTGTATGGTACATGGAGTTTGTAGCTGATCTAAATTAGAATTTTTAACAATTAGAAACCACTTGAGATTTTAAAATAATATGATTCCGTCATCGCAATATCGCTATGATACCGTCAAAGAGTTCTTAACAAAACTCAAAACACTCATTGATGAATATGAAATAAAAATTAAAAAGTATCGCGGAGAATTACCGTAATTGATGTTACAGTATACTCGGTATCTGGTATAATGGCCGGTGCTGGTATTATACTATCTTCAGTAACAATGGTAGCTCCGATTGCTGTCCCAATTGCTATTTCCGCGGTGACAACATTTGCTGGAATTGCAAATGCTATTACTAAAAAAAATATCATCGTGTTCTCAAGAAAAACTTAACGATTATATAGTAAAACATCAAGCAGTATCTAACGGTTACTCACAATTATCCTCGTTGATGTCATCATCGATTGATGATACGATAATTACCGAAGACGAATTCTCCGCGATGATACGTATTTATGATACTACGATTAAAAACGCTAGCGTTTTTTCATCTATTGCAAAATTAGACATTGTAAATAATAATAATAATGTCGCAAGAGATTCAACTACTTCAGCGGATAGCAGAAAATACCACTCCGCGGAAAACAAGCATGATATCAATATCGTCAACAAACCCTAAATTCAGTGTGAATTTTCCTTCACCTGTTTCAGTAAAGGAAATCGCGTTGGCAAAATTACGAGTGTATCATAGTTGGCCTAATATCAGATCGGTTCCATTTGGCGGTCAGAGACCTAATAATTCCCTGGTATTTGCATATAGGAATAAAAAAGATGACACTCCAGATTGGAACGTTGTTTCAATACCAACTGGGTCCTATCAAATTGAGCAAATTAATAATGAATTACAACGTAGAATAAAATCTATTACTAAAAAAGAATCAAAAATTGCGATAACAGTTCATGAACCAACACTATCATCTACAATTGAAATAGGCTCTCCTGGGTACGTTGTAGATATTTATAACAGTTCAATAAGAACAGTATTAGGATGGCCCGAAGATCCACCTAGAAGTGCTGGTAATTCCACGCCCGAGCCTGTAAAATCTGATTACGTCACTGATGAAATAGGACCTGAAAATCCAGTAGAAAGTAATAGAAATCGCAGGAATACATCTTCTGATCTCTTTAGCAAGGTGATCGGGGGAGTCGCGGCTAGTATTTTTTCTAAGATCATAAAGGAGAGGGTGAGGAAATTAAAGGAAGAGAGGGATGAAAAGGTGAAGGAGAAATTGAAAAAAGAGTTGAATGAAAACTTTAATGAGGAGTTAGATGAACGTCGTATTACTGATAAATTCACAGCGATAAATAATGATCTTTCATTACTGCTAGTATCTCTAAGATCCGGTTCTCTCACTAAAGACGAATTCATCAGCGTGGTAGCTACATGTAATAAAATTATCGATGACGCAGAAAAATATCATTCTCGAAACATTCAAGAAATAGCAGATGATCCTGAATTAAGTAAATTTTTTGCAGAGAAATATAAAATTCCCGTTGAAGATATTCCAACGTTTAAACTACCAGGATATAACATACCAGAATTGAAGAAAAATCTCAGAGCGGCCATCGACGAGGGATTCAGAATAATTCATGACGAATGGGAAAAAAAACAACCCAAACCAACTATATTAACTCACAATAATTCTCAAAACGGCGACGGTAGACATATCGCACCGAACAATGTGAATATTTCATCAGTGATTGCACTTAATTTAACGTGTGATGTAATCGAAGGAAGTTATCAAATTAATATGGAATCAAATCAAGCCCGACAAGGTTACATTCTTTATTCATTTGCACCAACAGCACCCCCCGGATTTTTAATTGATGAGAATCCGACTAATCCAGTCTATATGCAATGTCAAAATGATTTACTAACTAGAATTAATTTTACACTCACCGATCAGTCAAATAATTTGATTGATCTACGTGGTGAAGTATTATCGATTAGTCTGTTTGTGAAAAGCTAACAAATAATTCGGTTAAATAATTTGTATTAATCAGCAGCAGGGAGGGTGAGATGACAACATATTTGCGACGTAGATGGCAGCAATTTGAGGGTGGTTATGACAATGTATTTGCGACAAAATCGCTAAGGCTCCATTTGTAAAATGGGGTCTTTAATTTTTTTTTTGGTTAAAATATGAGATTTCGTAGGAAGGTTCCATTTGGCATTCTGAGGCTTTAATCAATTTGGTCGCAAAAATTTGTAGGATTCGCCCTCCCTGCTGCTTCATCTCTGAACGTCAAAGGAAACTTGGTTTTGCTTCATGAATTTTGACCGAGACATCAGTTATGGTACAAAGGTTTTGGCATAATACTCTTCAAACTTGCCCCGGTAAAAAGGGGAAGCACATCAATAATTGATTGTTCAAAGTTAATCAAATATTCTACGTAGGAAATTTTAGGAACCAGTCGATTCTGTTTGGCTAATGAAAATTTAAGGGCATGACCCTTGTAAAAAAGCAGTAGCCCTACTTTGCAAAATTGCTTCAGTCTTCAATCTTGCATGAAAGAAGTTGGAAAGGAATGAACGTTTCCCCTGTGACTGAAGAAAGACGAGTTAGTCATCTCAGAAAGAAGACATACTATATATTGGAAGTTCGTGGGAAAAACAAATAAGCAGCAAAGGTACGCAATCTTAGTTTCCAGAATTTAATATACTATTTCATTTGTTGATTTATTTGTAAATGTATTGATGTTATGATGTATGTATGATTTCATTTTTCAGGGTTTTAGTGAAATTTTAGTCATGATATTTTATTCTTTGATTTTCGAATTATCAGTTCATTGAGAGAATTGACAAGATTACATGTCAATGAATATTCGATACATAGAAATGTGTAGGAATTTCATGAATTTAACCTAATACATGATGGGTAATGTTTCAAAGATTTATGAATTAAATCTCTGTGCAGTATGCCATGTATTGAGTGTACATTCATATACTAGTATGCCATGTATTGAGTGTACATTCATATACTAGTTCGTAATATTGATCACATAAACTATTTTAGAATAGTTAGATTTGATGGGTTAAGCCATATATAATTTAACACTAGACTATTAAATAGCCTAATGTAAAGAAGTCATGGTGTGTTAAATACGGGCATATATATGCTAGTGGTAAACAGAAGCTAATGATATCTCGATAAGCTCGTGAACCTGAATTAAGGTCCGTATACATGTAATTGACGCTTCCATTTGTAAACATCGAACTAGTGAGCAGTGAGTCACGTTAAGACAGAATTAGGCAGTGTACCATCTGACCTGGGATAGTTATATATATATATATATATATATATATATATATATATATATATATATATATATATATATATATATATATATATATATATATATATATATATATATATATATATATATATATATATATATATTTATACTTGGAAAAGGTGACCTATTGTCTATTGAGAGACATATTTTTATTATTTAAGGAAACAGCTTCCTCAGCCAATTCTTAAGCAAATTTCTTTTTAAAAAAATTCCTCAGAAAATTCCATAGCCAAATTCCAGTTATAGATTCAAGATACTATCGTTAAATCATTCAAGTTTCGACCGACCGGCCGAAAATTCAATGTCCGGTTAAAAACAGGTGATGATTTCATTCAGCGTTGAACTCAATATCACGACTCATGGGCTATGATGAAACTCTGTATGAATTCTGTCACTGACAATTAATAGTAAAGTAAAATTGTCTTTGCTTTTATTGAGTACATGTTTGTAAATTTTCTTCTTTTTTGTAGTAAAGAAATTGATTTCTTTCCATTTGGAATTATATCGTTAAATTGATTAAATTTTATATTTGTTCATTGAAAGGGGGCTCATTGTTTTATTTCTTCAATATACTTGCTCTGTATTATTCTTTTTGTTCATCCACACTGGGTAAATTACAGCTAGGGAGGTCGTTCCCTAGCAATGAACCGTAGATAAATGGTTGGTTTAATGTTTTGAATTCACCCCCCTTGTCACAAGATGCTTTTACAAGATCCATGTTAATACCTGTGTTATATTGGGAACCATGTTATACTTGGGTGCATTGTGAAATCCAACATGAAACATGCATTACACTGGGGACCATGTTATCCTGAGGTGGTTTATAATGAGGACAGATGGAACAAATATCTAAAATCAATCAAAACCTGTAAACTGGAAGTCATATGCTGAACTGATAGAAAAGAGTTCTCTTGTGAGATATAATATTTGCAATAATAAGTAACTCCATTTCCTCATTTTTTGAATAATAAACATTTCTCTTAAAGCTAAATAACTGAAAAAAATCAATCTCTTGGCAGATATAAGTTGACTAAAAGCAAATATTGTATTCTCTAATTTTCATACTCCATAAATCCATAACAAGTCAGTCTTTTTCTACTGTAATTTGAAACAAAATACTTTTCTAATAGACCCATGTTATATCAAGAACCATGTTATAACAAAGTGCTTTATGATCATACCTATGTTGTATTGGGGACTATATTATACAAAGCTTATGATCATACCTATGTTGTATTGGGGACCATGTTATACAAAGCTTATGATCATTATGTTGTATTGGGACCGTGTTATACAAAGCTTATTAATATGAGCATCCCATTGTAAATTATCTACAGACACACCTTAAATTTTTTTATGTTTGGCACTTTCTAACTGATGATTATTTGTTGTAAGAGTTCTGAGTTTCCTAACTTCTGTAGCTTTTGTGATATCCCAAAATCATTCATTTTGTTTTATTTTCATTAATTACCATCCTGTTTTGTTGTACCCTGTTTTGGACTCAAAAAAGTCCCAGTTTAATCTATTTTGATAACTTCAGTATCAGAACTAGATGGATACAAGGTTGCATCATCTGCAAACAAATCTATAATTGAGAATTCATTAATTACTGGTAGATCATTGATATAGATAAGAAAGAGGAGAGGGCCTAAAACTGAGCCTTGAGGAAACTCAGAATGAATAGTATGAGTTTGAGAGCTAATATTGCCAATGCTTACTTGTTGAGACGTTTTGTTTTAGGTTTAATCAAAACCAGTTTGAAGAAGGATTGTCAAAAACTGTAACATTTAAACTTTTGCAGCAGAATTTCATGATCAACAAGATCAAAGGCTTTCTTGAAGTAGAGGAAAATAATCAAAGTCATATATCCATTATCCATTTCTTTCAGCCAAAGATTAATTAATTTGTTAAGTTCTGTTTGACATGAGTGTTACTTTCTAAATCCTGATTGTGCTTTATGAAATAATAAGTTTAAAAAATTTCTAGACCTGAATGGCTACATGCTTTTCAAATAATTTTGACAATACAGGTAGAATTGATATTGGTCTGTAATTCCCTGGATCCTCCTTTTCTACTTTCTTAAAGATAGGTGTAACCTTTGCACATTTCAATGTTTCTGGAAAATTAATACTCATTACACTTAAGTTTATGATATGTTTTAATGACTTTGTTATGACTGGTGCAATAGTTTTAAGAATTTATGGACCAACACCGTCCAATCAAGAGGATTTATAATATATTCACCTTAATGAGCATATCAAAAACATCAACCTCACTAACATTAGCAATTGAAAAATAATTATCAGGAATTTTAGCTCTTTTAAATGATAGAAGAGCATCTTGTTCAATTCGGATGTTAGGCTGGTTTTAAATACTGTTACTGGAGATACTTGTAAAGAAATTATTGGACATCTCCACTATGTCTTGTACAGATGTTGCTTTATCATCATTTTGCTAAAGTCTGGGGAAAAAAACCCAACTGTTCTTGGAACCAAATCCCATCAGTCAGCTGGAGTGTATTCTTCTGGGGGATGTATATATGGGTAGGGCTTGGGAGGGTATGTACATAGTATTGATCAAGTATTATTTAAGAAGCATATTTGCTCCGAAATTGTTTCATTTTCTTCAAATATAGAACCCAGCCATACTAGGTAAGAATAATAGGTAAGAAAAGGAGAGAATATCATCAACATACCCCTGAGGAGGAGGCCCTGTTTTCAGTATCTTTATTGATGTACAAGAGCTTTGAGGCTAGGAATGGCTGTTGCTTGGACACGCTTTAGAGACAGTCTTTGTTTCCGAATAATTCAAGAATTAATTTCCTTGAATATCTTTCAGGATGTTTATAGAAAAGCCAAATTGTTGAGTTTCCAGGGGAATAAATTATTAGATCCAAAAATCTGACGAAGAACAAACCATCATGGCAACAAATTAAAAAATAATACACCTTGTCCCTTCAAGGTGTTGGCAAGACTTTGTGTGAAAAAAAAAATATATGGAATGCGTATTTTAAACCCCAGACTTCATTTCAGGTCTCGCGAGATTGATCATGAGGTCTATACTACACTAATTTTGGCACATCCGCCATAGTCACCCCACTTAACAACCAATCATAAAAAGGTTGTTTACTCACACTGATCACGCAAAGAATGTATGCACCAAATATTGACCAATCATTTTAACTTTCTGTTGACACTGACCAGGGTAAGAGAGACTAAATGATAATTCTCATGTAATACAACAACTTCGTTTTGCATAAACAAACTTTGTTATGAAAATATATCTCATTACTGAAAAAGAATCCAGACTCCGAGAAAACTATTCATTGCAATTAAATACAATGAAACAAAAATGAAATAAAAAGAATTTGAAACCTTACACACAAGCAATTTAATCACATATACGTAACACTGACCACCATTCCAAGGCTTGAATAATGATAGCGTGGAAAAGTAACTGCTGTGGTTGAATGCATTGCTAGTCATGATTGTCCTAAGAGTCTAAAGCTGATATACATAATTAATTTGTTCCTCATAGTAAATATGTTTTGCATAAAAGTGCTGTCTGTATCAGGATCTAACATAAAAGCAAAAGCATTGAAATTAAAATACATGGAATTAAAGGTAATATTTAGCTTTAGAAAGAAGATAACTGCAATTACAGAGAGAGAGAGAGAGAGAGAGAGAGAGAGAGAGAGAGAGAGAGAGAGAGAGAGAGAGAGAGAGAGAGAGAGAGAGAGAGAGAGAGATGTAATTACAGAAAGAATGCCAAATCGAAATTAGATAAAGAAGAGAGGGAAAAATAATGAAATTGCAGTTGCATAGAAAAAGAGAAGTGCAGATTCAGAGAAAAAGAAAATGAAAGGGAATAAAATTAAAGCTGGCAACCATTTTTAATACTAGTTCAAGAACATCCCCACTTTACACACTAGTCCAAGTTTCGATGTTGCTAAGAATATCCTGTTGGTATCACATGTTTCTAAATAAAAAGGTTGATAAAAGTTTTCCTCATTTAAAACAAAATTGATGAAAATTTGAAAAGACCAAGACAGCAATGGACTCTAATTACAAAGTGCACCTTTTGTCAAAGCTCATGACTTCTACAGCTAAGTGCAGATTTATGATCTGGTTAAGGACTGTATCTAGATGGGGTACGAGTTAGTACTGAGGCTTATTGACAAGGACTGTATTTAGAAGAGGTACGAGTTATTACTGAGGCTTATTAATAAGGACTGTATTAAGAAGGGATACAAGTTAGTACTGAGGCTTATTGACAAGGACTGTAACTAGAAGGGGTACGAGTTAGAACTGAGGCTTATTGACAAGGACTGTAACTAGAAGGGGTACGAGTTAGTACTGAGGCTTATTGACAAGGACTGTATCTAGAAGGGGTAGGAGTTAGTACTGAGGCTTATTGACAAGGACTGTATCTAGAAGGGGTACAAGTAGTACTGAGGCTTATTGACAAGGACTGTATTAAGAAGGGATACAAGTTAGTACTGAGGCTTATTGACAAGGACTGTAACTAGAAGGGGTACGAGTTAGTACTGAGGCTTATTGACAAGGACTGTATCTAGAAGGGATACGAGTTAGAACTGAGGCTTATTGACAAGGACGGTAACTAGAAGGGGTACGAGTTAGAACTGAGGCTTATTGACAAGGACTGTATCTAGAAGGGGTACGAGTTAGTACTGAGGCTTATTGACAAGGACTGTATCTAGAAGGGGTACAAGTCAATACTGAGGCTTATTGACAAGGACTGTATTTAGAAGGGGTACGAGTTAGTACTGAGGCTTATTGACAAGGACTGTAACTAGAAGGGGTACGAGTTAGTACTGGGGCTTATTGACAAGGACTGTATCTAGAAGGGGTACGAGTTAGTACTGAGGCTTATTGACAAGGACTGTATCTAGAAGCGGTACGAGTTAGTACTGAGGCTTATTGACAAGGACTGTATCTAGAAGGGGGAATGAGTTAGTACTGAAGCTTATTGGCAAGGACTGTATCTAGAAGGGGTACGAGTTAGTACTGAGGCTTATTGACACAAGTTTAGGAACTGTAAAACAGAAACAGGACACGGGACAAACTTAAATCGCACTTGCAAGAGAAAAAGATCAGTTTTTTATAGCTGGTACTTTGCCAAGAAAGTTGGTCACGAAAACCTCTGCCAACTCCTATTGGTTGAGTTCGACAAGGCTTATGATGATGAGCACAAACTTTAGAAAATGCTACTCGTACAGCTGACAAAAATATTCTTCAGCTCATAAAGTTTTTTGTTCATAAGTTTTCCCCTCAGCAGTCTTCTGGTTCAACAAAAAACAACAAGCTAATTCAAATTAAAATGAACACTTCCAAATTACAAACAGGCACAATGTTTAGAAATCGAGTTTCTGATATATTCAAACAGAAATCATCTGACTCAACACAGACCTATTCCAAATGCTTATTTCTAGGATTATCGAAAGGAAAACATTTGTTGGGTCAAACAAAACTTAATCTACTTTGGTGAAGCTTAACTGTGGTAATATTCATATATGAGGATTTCATCGAGCAATGTTAACAGTCAGTAGAGATTGAATCAGCCTGCTGCTGAAGTCCTTTGTGCGAGGACGATAGCTTCAGGTTAGCCCCTTCTATTGTTTATGTATGTAGCTCAAAATTTAATAACATTATCAAACCCCAGTCTGATTCTATTATGCAGAATTATGAATCATTAATGTCATAAGGTTCTATATCACTCGGTGATTCAGCCAATTCTATCACTTTTAAAAGTTGATGGGACACAGTAGCTTATCAGTCTTTTACTGTCGGGTACATTACCTTTTCTGTAATGTTATTTGTTATTGAAGAACAACTGCAGAAGGTGTTCTATACTATTTATTAAATACAAGACATCAGTACAACTATGAAGGGGAGTAACGACTGCAGTAAAAGTATTTGAACTATAGTGAATATATAACATAAACCATCCGTTGGTGTGTGTCAGTTTAAATCCAGTGTGGAAAATCGGATTACTTTTACTGTCAGGTGTTATTTCAAAGCTAATTAGATTTAAGGCGTAATTACACTACATCTCCCCTCCTGAAAAAGTTAAATGAAACGTGATCTGATGACCGCATTTCTAAACAAGCTACATAAGCTTTATTTTTACAAGGTAGGTTTCTCGTGTGGTTTGGATAGTCTTCCCCAATGTGTGAAATTTCTGTTTTGACTGGTTAGCACTGCTTTGCTTTAATCTGAGTTAGTCAAAGTATCAGGGTATCTCTGTCACTCTGAGGGGCTCCGATAATGTAGTAGGCATGGGAATTATATTTTTTCCTATTGCACTTCAGATTTAACAATGCCTTTAGAAATATGATCTTTAGTCCATGCTTTATTCACCACATAAAGTTTTTTTCTTCATATTTCAGGCGCGATGTCGACGACCACAATTTCTTTTTAAAATTTGGTTTTGATAATTTTCCTATTTCTTCAGTTTTATTAAATCTGGCCATTTTGGCTTAACGTTTTTCGGTGCAATTGGCAAAGTAGTTTGTAATTTTCTTCCCATCAATAATTTGGCAGAGTTGTATCCATTCGGTAATGGTGTTGCACATTATGTCAAAAGAGCCATGTAAGGATCGTTGCTTTTTTAAGCAATCCTTTAATTGTTTAAAAACAGCTTTTTCGGCGAGACCATTGCTCTGTGGATATTTTGGACTACTTATAATATGCCTGAATCCGTAATTTTATCGCAAATTATTTCAGTACTGTGGATGTGTATTACGGATCATTATCTGAAGCTGGTATACCGTGTCGCACAAGATTGATTTGAGATGATGGAAAATTGCTTTAGAACCTGTGCCTTGCAATTTTGCTATTTCGATGAGATATGTTGACCATTCAGTTCAAACTAGTCTGAAGCGACTCTTTGCCAAGGTAGACTTGGAAATGTATTTGATATCATTGGTTTAGCTTGATCTCTTGAGTTTTCGATGCAGTTTTTGTACGACTTTACCAAGTGTTCTAGCTGAGTACTTAGTTCTTTCCACCAAAGTAAAGTTTTTGGCGCGTTCTCGGCATTTAACTATGCTTTAATGACCGTCCGTCGTGACTTCTCTCTAGGATTTCTTTTTGAAGTGATTCTTGTACGACCAGATATGTGCCTTTCATTAAAAGAGCTTTTTGAATTGCAAATTCCCCTCTATCTGCCCAGTACAACTGAAATTTTCCATCAATAGCGGATTCCTCTGACTACCCTTTTTCACAGAATTGTACAAGTTGTTTGCAAATCGAATCATTTCGATATTCAGACTTTATTTCTTCGAGTTTTTTTTTTATGCGGCCAAATTACTAACTACGAAATCAACATTCTCTGTCACTCTCAGTGATTACTTAAAGGTGCTCGGGATAGAGCATCAACAGTTAATAGATCTTTTGCCAGCAAGGTGAACTATACGAGAGTTGAATATCATCAACCGCATTCTAAATCGTTGCATTCTAGGAGGTAGATCTCCCAAGATTTTTGTGCTCATTAGTGGTATTAATGACTTATGGTCAGTTTCTAGTTTGAATTATGACCAAATTAAATAGCTACTAAAGTTTTCACATGCCCAAGTGATTGCAAGGAACTCTTTTTCTATTTGAGCATAGCGTTGCTCAGTTTCTGACATACCTCGCGATGCGAACACTACCCGTCTCAAGAGTGCTACTGTACTTCTGACGTAGCACAGCACATAGTCCAAATGAAGATGCATCTGCAGATACAACTATTTCTCTATTTGGATCATAATGTGTTATAGATGGTGAATATATCATTTCTTGCTTGATATCTCTAGAAGCTTGTTATTGATCTGGACCCAAAGTCCACGAGTTTTCACCTTTCAAAAGCCCACATAATGTTTTGATTTTTCTGCAATCTTTGGACTAAATTTGCCTAGCTGATGTGCCTAGCCGAGAAATCGTCAAATGTCTTTCAAGCTTTTTTCGGAGTGTCCATTTCAGTTATAGCTCTGACTTTTTCCAGATCAGGCTGGCAACTACTTTTGTCAATAATATGCCTAAGAAATCTAATGGATGGTCTCGAAAATTCACACTTTTCAGCTAAGTGATGCCGGCCTTTTGAATTGATTTCATGACCATTACAAGTCTTTTGTCATGCTGTTTCTGCGTTCCCCGCAAAACAAGAACATTATCCATGTGAAAGAGTGTTCCACATGACATAATTTACTGAAAAAAATCTGGCGTGAAACTCATTCCAAATGGAAGACGATAAAAATAAAACCTATCGAAAGCAGTAATGAAAGACGTAAAGCGGCATGAATCGTCTGATAGGTTTACATGCCAAAGTATGAGTATGCATAAAGTTTGGGAACAAAATTGTCCTGCTAGTTCAGCAAGGGATTCTTCAATTGATGGTAGTGGTTGGTTCTCTCTTTAACTGATTCAGTCAGTTTAGTTAGATCCACGCTAATTCTTACCGTACCGTTTGGTTTCGGAATGACATCGATTGCCGTGCACCACTCAGTGGGCTCATCTGCTTTTGAAATAACGCCCATTTTTTCCATTCTATCCAACTCTTCATGACCTTTATTTAATAATAGGATAGGAACCTTTCTTGAGGTAAATAAGGCATAAGCCTTGACATTTTTCCCAAGTTATCCTATATCACCATTGTATTTTCCCTAGTCCTTTAAACAAATTGGAAATTTCTAGTAATAATCATCATCTAAATTTATGGATTTATCGTGAATTTTGCTGCATTTTCTGAGTTCTGATCTGAGGCATTTACTCCGGATATATTTACCTGTTCAATAATCTTGAGAGCCCAATTCGAGGGCCTACCCAAGAGTGCTTGATTCAGTCCCTTAACAACAAATAAACATTGTACACTGAATGCATTGTTTGATTCCAGTCCACATTTAATTTTCCCCAGCACTTTAAGTTTAGAGTTTCTTGGTCCATACAGTTTTTGATCAGACTTTGACAGATTTTGGTCTCCGATTTTCGTGAATCCCATTCTAGAATTAGTCACATCATCTCCAGTATCAATCTTGAATAAGAGTGAAGCGTCGTTCAATCTCGCGCATTATCCACGACTTTTTTTGTGTGCTAATGGTCCTAGAAATCCATGTTCCGCTCTCGATTCTATTGTGCAAATTTCAATGAAGATGATTTTACTGCATCAATTTCAATCATTCCGTCTTCAGTTGCTTATATAGTTGATTGTTTATTTTTCACAGCCTCAGTTTGTCGTTATTGACTAACAGCAGTTTCTAGAGTTATATTTATATCTAACTGCAAGTTTTCTGACAGTTTTGAATCTCGCAGTCCAACTACAAGTCGATCTCTGATCATTTCATCATGCAGTGGCCCCAAATTACAATTATATGCTAACACATAGATAGCTGTAACAAAATTGTCCACTGTTTCTCCCCCTTCCCGTTTTCTTTGATTAAATTTTGCCCTTTCAAAAATTGCTCCTTGGATGGAAATATCGCACGAATCTGTTACGGGCTTCCACTTTTGATCTTCCGGTCAGGTTGAACGAAGACAACATATCATCAGCTTCACTTCCCATGGAATAAATCCAGGTATTTACTTGAATTTCTTCCTCTTTTTCACTAAGTCCAGAGTCTTGTCAAAAGTGCTAAAAGTGCTGAAATCACTTTTTCCCAAGTTTCAGGTCTTGAAAAGTCAAATTTGTCCGGATTTGTGAATAGAAATGAGGTCATTTTCAACTCTTATAATTTCAATCCTGTATTTTTACAGCTGCCATCATGTAATATTATTTGTTATTAAAGAGTAACTGCAGGTGTTCTATACTATTTATTAAATACAAGACATTAGTACAGCTAGGAAGGGGTGTAAAGACTGCCTTGAAAGTATTTTCCCCATGAAACTTAAACCCTAGTGAATGTATAACATAAACTAGCTGTTGGTGTGTATCACTTCCAATCCAGTGTTAAATATCTGAATACTTTTACTGTCAGGTGTAATTTCAAAGCTAATTAGATTAAGGTTTACACTACATTTTCTTAGAAGTCTTCTTCTATTGAAAGTGTTTTAATTATTTAGGGAGTAGAGTGCAATTTTTATAATATTCGTTTCCATTTTGTAAATTTTTAATCAGATTCAGTCTCAGAACACGTGACAACTGAAACAATATCGTCTTTACTCATCAAGGTTATTCAGTTATTACTAAGCGATTACATGTACCTTGTTGTATATAAAGTTTTGGCTAACTGTGTGTAACTGACAAGCCTTGTTTGGATCAGAAAGTTGATTCTATTGAAAAGAAATCCTTGATTTATACCCAGGTTATGCAGTTACTAGAGCTATGGCAAAGAAAGCTCTTGAGAATGACGTTGATCTGGAAAGTATGTCTTTAGCTTCCAAAAACACAAAGACAGTGATTTCATTCAAGAGTGCTTTTTAAAACTCACCTATTTCAACAGCAAGAACAGACTTAAAGACCTAATAATGTGTCCTTACAGACTAAAACCAAGTTAGGCAACCAGTACTTGTTGACAATAATGTGTCTGTCTACAAGATTCCCAGAACTATTAGTAGAATAACAGTAGACTGTGTAGGTCCCTTACCATCTAAGATCAAGTCAGGCAATCAATACTTTTTGACAAATAACATGTCCGTCTACAAGATTCCCAGAAGAAATTCTTCAGAGGAATATTAAAACTAAACATGTAAAGCTTTGATGAAGATTTCCCTTTTAACTCAGTTTGGACTGCCCAAATTTTTCCAGTTCGATCAAATTTTAAGTCTGGAATTTTCTAGCAAGTCATGCATGAATTAGGCATCCAGCAATTCAAGAATTCTGTCTATCCCCCTGAAAGCCAAGAGGCTTTAGAAAAGATTTCATCAAACTTTATATAATATTAGGTCATATTGTTTTGATACTGGAAAGTATCGGGATGAAGGTGTTTATTTCTCTTGTTTGCTGTTAGGGAATCAATCCAAGAATGTTTATGATTTAGCCTTTTTGATATCTAGGGTTTGGACACACTGTTCAAAGAAACTTCTTTCAAATAAAGATAGAGAGAAATTAATCTTGATTATGTTTATGTTTCCAATTTCAATATAAGTTGTCAAAGGCTGTGAGGTTGCAAAAAAAAAATAAATTAAGGTATGAACAAAATTAATGAAAAGGAGTTTTCAGTTCTGGCTCTCTTGCCCATGTAACAAAATCCTCATCCTCCATCTGAATGCTATGGCCCTATCACACTATTTAAATTAACTTATTAATACTCCTTGGAGATGAACCAAAAATCAACTTTGCCGTATGTTAAACAGTGAGGATTTAAGTGATGGAATGCAATTGGACTGATGTGACTTTGCTGTAACCAATCAACATAATTCTGAAACCAGATACTTTCACATCTGCAGCAACCATTTTCCCTCAAAGCAATGCATGTGCGTACTGCATGTATAGGAAAACTGCATTCCATATAGTTAATACTGACAGCATGATTATTGAATAGTGAGAATTCTTGTACCCCTCACATTTAATACTACTTACTACTGTTTATAAAAGGTATAAACTGGTAGAATCAGTCAAATAGCACACTAAACTTATTGTGACCATGCTGTTATGAATCAAGATAAATACCTGAGAAAAATGAAATTATTGAAATAACCACTTTATTTTATATGTATAACATATTTGAGTAAATGGAATAAACAATCATTTACTTGACACATTGGATTCAGTGCAATAAATAAATATTTTGGAGTGAGTGGAATAAATAAACATTTGCTTCAGAAAATTTATATAAAAAAAAGAGATTGAATATCCAGTTTAACATGTACTAAAGACCATCAGGCAGGCAATTAGGATGGCATCAATTAGACATATCTATGGTAAAGACAGAATAAGATTTAAAAAGAAAAACAGCATATCTCTCTGATGTGAGAAAACACATAGCAGTTGCTTAACTGATGAAAGGACACAAAATGAATTGATCTTTGTTTGGTCTGTATAATTGTGTGCAGTCACAAATCTAAGTGGAAACTAATGATTAAAGGCATTTGGAAGCAAGCTATAAATCCTAGGGGTGACTACTTTTGTCTGATTTCCTTCTTGGCAAGACATGGTGAATGTCTTTCTCATTTTGAGGGATGGCTTTAAGAGTTAGTGGCTGTACTTTTCTTGAGTATTATGACTAGGTAATCTATTTAAAGAAGAAACAATGGTATAATCAGATCTAACATGTTTCTCAATCAGTGTATCCCTAAAAATCAATTTGATTCAAATCAGGTCTCCACTATCCTATATCAGGAGATCTGAGTGACTGCTTTGGGGTTGTGTTCTGGTAACATTTGAATTATGCCAGTTGAAATGTAGCTAACATAATTTGAAAGTGAATCAAACTGTTCAGCTCACACTGATGCTCTTCAGCCATACTGCTCAGTCTCCCAAGTGCAAAAGTACAAGACTTCAACTGATTAACTGATTAAAGTAGTAATTATGGTAATAATTCGGGTCACCAGAACATAACTCCTAAGCAGTTGCGGTCAGAGCTTCATATTGTTAGTGGAGATTTGACTTTAATCAGATTGCCAGAAAAACTGACAAAGCCAAGTTTATTATAATGAATAAGAAATGTAGTTGGGAATTCTGATTAATGACAAGCTACAATTTGTATATGATTATACTTCCTTAGGCTATAAAACAACAATACATCATAAAGAGCGAAAACCTTTTTACCTTGATGCCGTATTATGCATCTAGGCAGGGTCTATTCAAGGATGACTGAGACTGTGGGATTTGTGCTCAATATTAAACAATTGTGGCAAATGGTCAACCAAATGCATCAAAATCATGCATCCTACGTTCAGAAAATTACACGCCTTTTCTACAAATTGAGAGGGGGAAATCAGCTACCCTCCCCCATTTTCAGTTTTTGAATAGACCCTGATTTTATAGAAAGATATCAACATGTAAATTATATATAGACAGATAAATATATCAACTGCTTCTAAATCTGGTTTTGACAACTGACAAGAGACTGGGTGACAACTCAGTGTGGATGCCTTTCTTCTCCATCTGTGTAAGAATATTCTCCAGATCTTGTTTATTACGACCCAGTTTCCATGACAGATGAATGGCCACCTGAACCAAGGGGAGAAAATATGTGTTCTCCTCATTGGAAGTAAAACATTTTAAAGCTGACTCAGCATATCTTAAGGCCAGTTCTCTCTTATCAAGTACCTGGTAACAGGCCACCAATGCACATATTGTAGCACCTAAACCAGGGCTGTAGTCACCCTGGATTTTCTCCTGGATTGGGAGACATTTTTGGATGAGATCCACAGCTTCCAGGTATTTATCATCACAAATCAGTTTGTATGCCTCCTTCAACTCCAATAAATAGAAAAACTCTGCAAACTCTACTGTAAAACGCATTGAGTCCAGTCCTTCCAGGTGAGACAGAAACTGTTCAAAGGCTCTTGATCTCTGTGCAATTGTTTCATTCGTGAAGTTGCCTATTACAAGTTTTTTTGGAAAAGCCACATTTCTCATTATTTTTGGATACTTCTTCCTTAAGCTTGAATTTAGTTTTTCAAGATCTGAGTAACGTCTCTCTATTATACTTGGTGCCTTATCTAGTATGCCCTCTCGAACAATCAAAATTTTGTACATCTGCAGAAATAAAAAAGAAAAAAAAAACAGTCAATAAAACTAATGAGGACATCTGAGGAAATTGTATTTCTTTACAATTCTAACCCTATGCAAAATACAAAACTGTACATCTCAACTTAAACATTGTAAATTATCACTGGAACATGAAATGTAGGTCACTGACCAAATACAGTGAAATGTAATACTCAATATGCATGTACAACTATTTTCATTAAAAAGTAGGTCACTGGCCCAATACAATGAAATGTATTACTCTTCAATATTTATATACATAAATATTTTCATTAAAAAGTTGGTCACCATCTAAATATAATGAAATATACTAATCCTCAATATGCATATAAATATGTATTTTCATTAAAAAATACGTCATCGGCCAAATACAATGTAATGTACTATTGAATAAGATGCATGCACAGATCTACTTTTATGACCATACAAAAGGCATGAATAACTTCCTCTTGAAAATGGGCCAGATAACTGACTTTTAAAGCTACACCCTATAATATAAATTAATTATTAAAATCAGGCTAAGCACCCAATTCAGACTGCTAGTCATATTGTCAGCAGCTGTAATGTACAAGCTATAGTGTGTTGTAATGTACAAGCTACAGTGTATTGCAATGTACAAGCTACAGTGTAATGCAATGTACAAGCTACAGTGTGTTATAATGTACAAGCTACGGAGTATGAGAAATTGACCTCAAAGTAAAAAATGAATGTTATTACTAAAGCCTGACAAGTCACCCATATAGCTGTTTTATATCATCATTCTCTTATAGGATTTCTGACAATTTGTTCACTTAATTTGTGAAATGAATGAATCATTTTTGTGTATCATAAATTTAAGTATGACTTTCTGAATGTTACAGCAGTATTGTTTAGACTAAAAGTATAATGAGTAAATGATACACCTGCCTAATGATATTGAACTATAGCTTTACTATTGTATGACAAGGCACAGACCTAAGTTTTATCAAAATAACTAAATGGGTTAATGGATAAGGTAACATACCAATAATCTATATTACTCCTTGCTGTGACCTTAACCTTAATGCAGGGGTAAAACTTTCAATACATGAAACCTTATCAAGTCAAGATATATAATACATCAAAGTTTCATCAAAATATCTTCAATGATTCAAAAGTTATACCTAAAAATGGATTGTGGTCAACAATTAATATTTTCCTATACAATGACCTTGACCCTAAGGCAGGGGTCATGACATATGACATACTGTCTAGTCCTGATATATAAATGGTTAAAGTTGCATTAATGCATTTTCAGTGGTTCCAAACTTTCCTTACTGTGACCAAGGCAGTGAGCATGGCCCTTGCAAGTGACACACTGTCTAGCTATATTTGATTCAAGTTTCATTAGAGTATTTTCAGTTATAAAAAAGTTACACTGCATAAGGATACAATTAAAGTTAAATTTTTTCTTGCTGTGACCTGACCTTGATCTTGAGGTAGAAGCCTTGCTATGGTATACAAAACACTGCCTATACATATATACAACTGGCAAAAGCTTCATTAAAATATCTTAAATGGTTCTATATTTATACTCCAGACATGAATACAATAAATGTAATTATATTTTCATTTGTACTGACGAAAACCTTGAGGCAGGTTGTATGGCTATTGTATACAGTACACAAAACTAGTCATTATATATTTAAGCAAAGTTTCATTAATATATTTATAATGATTCAAAAGTTATTCTCTAGACAAGAATTAAAGTCATAAAATTATATTTTTTTTCTGACATGACCCTGACCTTAAGGCTGTAAGCTGATGTGGCTATGGCATGTGATACAATATAATTTTATATTAATGGCTAAAGCTTTCTTAAATCATCAAGAGGTCACTTTCTGGACAAGTTTCTTTATATAAAAAAATTCCTTACTGTAACCCTGAATTTGAAGGCAATGCTATGGTACATGACTCATCACCTTATCATGATATGTACTTTATGTTTCACTAAAATATTTTGAGCAGTTCAAATGTCCTTTGCACAAAGATTCATATCATCAATTACATTTTCAATTGCTGTGACCTTGACCTTGAGACAGAGTTTCATGAAGTGTCTCTCCAACTGTGGCAAAATTATGTCAAGCAGATGTCAATGCAGAGACAGAAGGATGACACCATAACACTCCTATCTTATGATAGGCACATTAAACATTCACATAATCACCAGAGCATAAATTATATGCTCTACTTACAACAAATGAAGATTTTTCACTTTTTACAATATCAGCTGACATCACTTCAAAATGTGTACGTCCTCTGTAGACACCAGGTCCAGTCTCAAAGGGCACAACATCCCCAGTAAGTGAACCTGTAATTTATGTGATAAAAATATTCTTTGCATGCTTTTTTATTGAATGAAGTTCCTTTATCCTTCCCACCATTATAAGCATATATTTCAAAGTATTTCATGCAGTGATATACATTATTTTACATTATTTAACAAGTAAAGCAGCTTGGACAGATAAATGATAATCCTGCCATCTTCAAATTCAGACTCTGCCTTTGATATAACTTTACATGGCTGATGGAGAGCCCTGAGTGGCCGTGTAGTCTAAAGCGATGTCCGTTACGGATCACTGTCATCCCACCTGTCTGCCTTGATTTGAGTCTAGGATTCCTGAATGTGGATATATAAGAAAGCTTGCCAGTTGTTTCTCAGGGGTTGGTGATTCTTTCCAGTGATTTCCTGGTTTCCTCCTCCTCCATTAATACTGGCTGCCATGCATAGCCTATCATGTGCTGAAAATGGTTTTAAGCTCCACAACAACAACATGGTTGCTGGTCTTTGAACTCAAGAATGATCACCTGTGGATTATTTAACTATTTTAAAAAAGATATTTTTACACAGATATTGGTCATGCAATCACTAAAACATGTATAGGTCAATATACATTAAATCACGGAAATATGTATATGTTGATGTATATTAAATCACTGAAAAATATATAGGTTGATGAACATTAATTCACTTAAACATACAGGTAGATGTACATTACCATAAGCCACTAAAAAGTCTAAAGGATGATATACATTAAATCACTAAAACATATAGGTAGATGTAAATTAAATCAAAAAAATGTACGGGCTGATATACATGAAATCACTAAAACATATAGGTTGATATAAATTAAATCACAAAAAAAATATACGGGCTGATGTACATTAAATCACTAAAACATATAGGTAGATGTAAATTAAATCACTAAAAATGTACGGGCTGATGTACATTAAATCACTAAATTATGTAGATAGATCTAAACTAAATCACTAAAAAATGTACGGACTGATGTACATTAAATCACTAAATTATGTAGATAGATCTAAACTAAATCACTAAAGAATGTATGGGCTGATGTACATTAAATCACTAAATTATGTAGATAGATCTAAACTAAATCACTAAAAAATGTACGGACTGATGTACATTAAATCACTAAATTATGTAGATAGATCTAAACTAAATCACTAAAGAATGTATGGGCTGATGTACATTAAATCACTAAATTATGTAGATAGATCTAAACTAAATCACTAAAGAATGTATCGGCTGATGTACATTAAATCACTAAATTATGTAGATAGATCTAAACTAAATCCCTAAAAAATGAACGGGCTGATGTACATTAAATCACTAAATTATGTAGATAGATCTAAACTAAATCACTAAAGAATGTATGGGCTGATGTACATTAAATCACTAAAACATATAGTTAGATGTAAATTAAATCACTAAAAAATGTACTGGCTGATGTACATCAAATCACTAAATTATGTAGAGGTCTCTGTTCATTAAATCACTAAAACATAGATGTAAATTATATCACTAAAAAATGTACAGCTGATGTATAATAAATCACTAAAACATACATAGGTCGATGTAAATTAAATCACTAAAACGTATAAGTTTGGTATACATATTAAATAAAAACAAAACTTATAAGTTAATATGCATATTAAATCAGTGAAACATATAATGGTTAATGTACATTAAAGTAATTAAACATGTATAGATTGATGCACATTTTCCCTGCACCTTTTATTGTTAATATATGATAAGATGAGTTTATTGTGATTTAAAATCAAAATAAGCTCTAATGAGCTTTTTACCAACATGACATGAATCAGGAAAAAACCCCAAATATGATTCGCAAATCATACAACCAAATAACAACACATAAATACAGTTCAATAAAACACATCAATGCATTTTAAAATGTCAGTAATTAAAAATGAATATTGTATTAGGTAATTCAAAAACAAGATGATCATAAGGGTGAATAAGAAAAATAAAAGGCATGCTGAGATGCAGATTATTTGAAAAGAAAGGGTCCAACAGATCACACTAGGTTTTAAAACTGAAGTCATATGACCCACGACTCCAAAATCTTCATTCAAAATGAATGTATCCATAAGTCGAAACGAAGTCTTCAAAAGTCAAAATGAATGTCCCCAAAATCAAAATAAAAGTTTCCAAAGTCAAAATAAATGTCTCCAGAGTCAAAATGAATGTGTCCAAAGCCAAAATGAATGTTTCCAAAGTCAAAACTGAACTCTCAAGAGTCATATGTGTTTTAGTCATGATCTCATATCTGAATTGTCTACTATGCTTAAGATTTTTTTGTCTCGCACTGCTGAAAAAAGGAAAACAATTGTTCAAATTGTAACTGCTGCTTATTATTTCTTGTATCACTGAATAATTGGAAACTCTTTTAAAGTACATGTATTTTGTAACCAATGTTTATTATTTCTTATTTCATGCTGAATGAAGGAAAACCCTTATACAGTATTTAGTACTGATTCTTAAAATTTCTTACAACTGTATGAGATTTATTTTTCTTCTCATTTATTTTACTCACTATTGTTACTATTTCTTTTGAGTCTGAGAGTTGGAATCAACACTTGAAGATCATTTTTGACAATGATACAGGAAAGAAAATATACTTCCTAATTCATTATGATTAATTAATATGAGCCAGTATAAGACAGTTCAAAGAAGAAGGAAGAGGTCCTAAGTTCATTGCCATGATTTTTAAAAATGAAATCTACAAACATTTTTAGTTTCATTCAAAAGGTCACTGACTAGTGACATTGTGATTATTAAGTGTCAATAGTTTTCTGTTCTCTTGAATAATTTTATTTTTGTGAATGGAGAATGTCTATTCTGTATCAGCATTAGAATATGGCAGTGACAAAACATCAACAAAACAACCATGCCCAGCTTTCAATAAAGATCAAACATCATTTTTTCCTGTGGCTGGGTTTTTAAGTTGCTGATATTTTTCCAAACTAAGTTCATCATGAGGAGAAAGTTTTAAAGATATCAGATAATAATAATTATATATAATTACATATTATAATTATATATAATTACATAATTCATAGGGTTCCTTTGTGGGTCTTTTTTCACTGTGGGAGAAAGCTTACATCTCTACAGTTTGACATGAAATCTATACTGATTTTTTTTGTTTAAAAAAGTTATTGTTAAAATCAAAGATAATTAAGAGACTTAAGCTCTAAATCAATGGGTGTCATAAAAATGCACAGGTTGGAATTTTGATGCATCAAAACTTGGCAAAAATTTAATTTCACTTAAATTTAATTTAATTTTAAAATCTGAGTGTATGTGTCCATTTTGAACCCTTTAACAATTATAGAATTTGAATGCTTATGAGGCAAGGACAGTGATATAAAATAGTAATAGATGTTATAGTATATGTCAATATGGTCACATAGGTACATTTGCTCATTTTAAATAAAATATAATTATTATTGTTCTAAAATTAAATACAAACATAGTTTAATCAGTCTAGACAATCCTTATTACAATTCTCTGCACCTTAATTGTCATTAAGACTACTATACAATACTAGCCAGGTCATGTCTAACTAAGAGGTAGTAGGAACATACACAACTTTTAATGGGACAGAGCTTTTAATGTGACAACATTTAATATGGTTTGTGATGCAAGCCACCTATAGGCTGACCTTATCCAAGATTGTCCATGTACTCGAACACTGAATTTTGCCATATGTGTTTGTCTGGGCATGCACATAATGGCCTTCCAAAGGAATATGGATGTATACAGATCATAATACAGTGAATAATCACAATTTACATGTATATGCAATCTAATTTGGAATCAACTAATCACCCCAAGACTAGCCAAAACACTACAAGACTGTCCCAAAACATACAATTAAATAAAATCAAACAAAAGAATGACAGATTATAAAAAGTCTGCATTTTCTAATTATCAAGTAACATCATTATAGTCTTATCCCTCGTCAGTCATCACCAAAAGAAAAGACCCCAAGTTAGCTCAAGACTACCCCAAAAAACCACAAGACTGTCCCAAAGTAATATCACCTACCCATGATACATCAATATAATTATAGTTATTTCTCTCTCTTTGAAGGTATATAGTTCTAAGTTAACCACTTTTATATGACAAAAAGCACTACACTTAATAAGTCAGAATTAATCTTGTAAAAATTTTAAAATCCTTGTCTGTGACAAAGTGCAGTATGCTAACTAATTAGAAAGGTGATATATATATATATATATATATATATATATATATATATATATATATATATATATATATATATACACTTTATTGTTTTTACAAAACTTTTTAGAACATGAAATGTCAAAGATCAGCATAATAAAAAATCCACAAATCATATGAACTTTATTTCTGACAATGAAAATATTATTCTTAAATATATTATCATTTTTATTTATTTTCTAATATCAAGCTTGATACAGTCCTGAGGTCACTGTTTGGAAGTGAAGGTATCATATATGCAATACTACCATGGTTTTTAAAAGCTTATCTCAAATACTTTAGCAATTAATAAAAGGATAGTACAACAGAATCAATCAATACTGTGTAAATAATTTAATACCAAACCTTAAAATTTTTTTGTTTAAACTGAATCAGAAGAACAATGAAAATGAACAATGAACCAAAAACAACACTTTTAAGGTTTCAGTTGACTGGAAGCCTAAACATACCAGTAACTGCAAGTCTGAAGAAGATAACAAAAAACTCTTCAAAACTTTTTCTTGAGGACTCAAAACAAAATAATGATCATAATATTACAAACTGGGACAGCAATGGTGTCTTACAAAGGATATAACCCCTCCCCCACTGTTTTTCAGGATAAAAAGGAAAAGAATGACAATGTACTATATATATATATATATATATATATATATATATATATATATATAATTAATTACTAGGTCATCATTCGAGTGTGTCTGCTACGCATGAGCTTATATAACACTGATTCAATGCCATCATTTTTAGGTGATGCGTGCTTAGTCATGACAGTATATAGGTTGGTGCGTGCAGGCAAGGTGATGGGTGCCATTTACTCGCGGACCTGGGTTTGAAACTCGGTAGAGTATGAATTTAATTTCTCTAACCTGTATGATAGTATTAGTCATGACAGTATATAGGTTGGTGCGTGCAGGCAAGGTGATGGGTGCCATTTACTCGCGGACCTGGGTTTGAAACTCGGTAGAGTATGAATTTAATTTCTCTAACCTGTATGATAGTATTGTTTGTATTAAACTATATATATATATATATATATATATATATATATATATATATATATATATATATATATATATATATGTGTGTGTGTGTGTGTGTGTGTGTCTATAAAAGAGGATGAAAAACTTGTAATTAAAGAAGCATATGAATAAAAATGGCCAGAGGAAAGACCATCTCCTTATGATGTGACCTGGTTACATATGGAAAAATGAAAATAAAATGAGTAGTCTATTATTTTACAATGAATTTGATATTCATTTATCCATATTGTAACACAACACTCTTATCCATTACTTAGAATTAAATGTTTGAACAATAACTTTTTTGCCAATGTGGACACTGGACAGTGCCGGATTATGCACTCTGGGCACCAGAAAAAAATTTCAATTTTAATTGTCAATAATAAAACTGAATGATTTATTCTTCAAGAAGCAATTTGTTTTGTTTTCAAAATATTAAATTACTTTCATTATTGTCCATTTTATGACTTTGATCATCCTTTTGTGTTTCTCCCTCTAAACTCAGGGCGAGTTTGATGTCCACATCGTTTTCTTTAGACTGCGAAAATGCATCAGAATCGTCTGCTAGAAGTGAATCCTGTGGATCTGTATCTTCTCGTTTGGCAATCACCTGCTCAAGCGATGGTGACTTTCTGTCTCTCTTCAAACTAAGTGCCATTTCCCAACATAATACGTACTTAGTTTCACTAACGTAAAATGACAACCGGAAGTTTCTTTCAATATTTATAATTGAGAGTAGTGGGGAGCAGTCTGTGTTTTGGGGAATCAGGGATCATTTATGGTTTCAAACTTCATAATCGTTTTACAACTTTGTCTTGAAGAGTTTTCATATTCTTTATTATAACTAAGCTCATAAATCTCTTTAAATTTGTCTGTCATCTACATGTCATAATTTTAGATGTTGCATGCAGCCAGTACATAATTTCAACCAATCAACTGTTGGGAAGACTGTTATTGGGGAGGAGAAAATGGCGTCGAGCATAGCTCGGGTGGCTACCTTTTTTGACAATAATCAAGTTTCAAGAGTTTTAAAGAAACTTCACGAACAAAGATCATTATTTCAGTTTTGCGATGTTATCCTTAGAGTGTGCAGTGTTCAAATATTTGCCCATTCAAACGTTCTGGCAGCAGCCAGCCCGTATTTCGCTTCTTTGTTTGGTCACAACCACGAGCTACCCCGAGCCTTTTCTCAGAAAATGCCTCAAATTATCGAGATCCACATCGACGGGAATGAAGGAGATGGGGGGTACAGTGAAGCTGTCAGAAAGGTTGTGGACTTCATGTATACCAGTTCTATTGAGCTGTCTTTTACCACACTGACCCAGGTTATGGAAATTGCAAGAATTATGCAGATGACCAAAATTATGGGTAAGACTAATAAGAGTCTAGGAAGAGGTAGACCCTAGTCCTAGAGAAGTTGTTGTTTTAGTGCTACGTCTTACAACCCAAATAATGGCCATGCATAGTGTGTTCCAATGTTGTTGACATCGAAATGAGTGGTCAAAGTTTAAAGAATATCTTACAATCGGCTTCATATATTGACATTCTTCCACTAATTTATGTGTAATTAATATATTTACTGTGTGCTGTCTTTATCCTGGTAAAATGAAAATATGACACTAGCAAATGGAGGTATTTTCATGTTCCGTTAACTTCCAATTGAGTTTGTTGCAACTGTAGTCGAGGTATGCTCTAGTATGTTCAAGTGGGTGCATAGAAACGCCGGAATACACCAAAATGCCAGAAACACAATAAAAACACACACAAAAAAATAAAATACATTTCATTTATATTGTATATACCATAGTGTCTATGGTTTGTGTATGTATAATTCATATCTGTTAAATTTAATATTAGTTATATAAAAAATAATTATGTAGTTTCTTTTCTGCAAGTGATGCAACATCAAATTAAAAAGAAGCTGGAAACTACAGAGTTTGGCAACAGATTGGAAAGTAAAAAATAATATTAATAGCATGTATTTCAATTTATACACTTGTTTAATGCTTCAGTTATTTAAAAAAACATTAATATTGATTAAATTAGTTATTATATTGTGGTTAATAATAAAAAATATTCTGAAAATCTTAAGTTCCAGGATGTGTGCGATTTTGGCAAACCAGCCTTGTGAAACAGCTATTAGTTTAAGTGTAACTATCATGAATTATATGCGATAAAGGTCTAAATGCAAAGAAGAATAGGGTATACTGGATAGTGGCAGAAATGGGTTTAATACACAAAGACAATTTTTTGGAACATATGTAAAAAAAAAATGTTCTCATATGACACAAATGTTTAAAAATTCTTAAAATCACGAAATGGAATACTGTTTCAACACTCTTCTCCATCCAGCTTTTTCATGTCTTTTGATCTACACTAGGAAAACAAAGCGAATATCTGTTTATGCATGTTTGTATAGTTCGATATTTGTTTGCAGCTGTTAGTTTAAAATTACATAATACATTGTACTGTTAACTTTATTTGACAGCCATGATGTGAAATATTGTTGTACAGTGGAACCCCACTATAATGCGATGATCGGGTCCATAAAATCGGATTGCTTTGAAAGCAGGGTTGCGTTATGCATGATCAAAAGTTGGCTTATCATCAGATGAATATTAACTGGAATGCATTAATTAAGATATATTCAAAATAATAATATGGTTAATATATTTATAGGTTATTACTGTGCATTAAAAACATTTACTAATTTTTATTTGTTTAAACGATATTATAGATTGACCGCTAATACCAGACTATCGCTATATCGTGAAAAGTGTATCAACACCATATGCTACTGTGCCATCGTGGCATGCAGTTCATCCATAATAGATGTAATTTCATTGAAAATCATAGAGATTTAAATATTCAATAATTTTGTAATAGTCTGAATTCATTGGGTAAAAGATAGAAATATAGGATGAACAAAATATTGAAACCATTTACTTGCCATCAGCATCTATTTCCGGGTCTACATACAGTGTCTGTACAAATTTCATACCGCTAAAATTTTATCATATGCGACAACTGCAAGAATAATTAACAATCAACGCATGATTTCAGCGTGCAAAATAACTTTTTTCAGATTTTTTAGACATCAAAAGAAACATGAAAACTGCTAAATTAATTGTTGCCCAAAGTGCAAAGTCAGTGTGGTCCCAAATTTAAATTTCATCATTTCTTGAAAAATATATCCAATGACGTTTGCTTCTTTGACACAAACTGTTGGGTTCTAGCAAAGTCAAGAATGTATCTTAATTGATGGACTTTGATGGTGTCAACATCTTGTGTTTCCAGCCACCTTAAACTTGCTTCTAAATGTACTACTGCTTCAGACACTTTTGGTGGGGGAGTTGGGGTGCCATCATCTTCATTATCATTATCGTCTCTGTTTTCAGGTTCTGATTGTGCAGCTTCATTCTTCCTACTGACATTTGTAACAATTTCATCATCTGATATGTGTTCATATATATAGGGCCGATGTCATCTACTGAATACCAGTGAAGGATATCATGATGACTGTGCTCATAATTTTTGAGTGCTTTTACTGCTAAACATATGTCGTCTTCAGTGAATCCTGTAAATTCCAGCTCATCGTCATCATTTTGTGTCACGGGCGTAAAAGCTGGCCCAAGACTCTTTATCCAGCATCGTTCAATGCAGCGTGCAATGATAGCATCCAAGGCTTTACCTCCGAGGTGACATACTTCTTTTAAGTTGAGTAATGCCAATGATGTGTTGACGGATGCGTTATTATCTGCACCATTCCCTTTATCATTTCACTGCGATAATTTTGTTTAAATACAGAAATTATGCCCTGGTCAAGTGGCTGGATTTCTGACGTGTTTTTCGGGAGATAAAAAACTTTGATCTTGCCATCACTGCTGACAAGATATTCTGCTGGAGGGTGGGCAGGGCAATTATCCAGCAGGAGGAGAGCTTTTTCCTCCAGCTTGAGTTTTCGTAAATGAGCCCGAACATCTGGAACGAATGTTTTGTGAAACCAGTCCTCAAATATGGAGCTATTCTTCCAAACATTCTTACTGTTAGTGTACTGAAATGGAAGTGCCTTAATATTTACATGATGTAAACATCTGGGAGTTTCGATTTTCCAATCATCAGAGGTCTAACTTTGTGGCTGCCAGACTTGTTAACACAACCTTCTCGTTTGTGACTGTCAATATTGGTTTCAAGGGTATGATCGGGTAACATTTTATAACATAAACCAGTCTCATCGCAGTTGTAAACTTGGTCGGCTGTGTAGCAACTGTCCTCCAGCAACTTTTTAAGCCCAATCGGGTAGGAATTGGCAGCCTCTTTGTCAGCAGAGCAGATTTCCCCAGACTCAAGAACTTGGCTGATAATGTGCCTTTTCTTGAATCTGTCTAGCCAGCCATTATTCGCCTTAAATTTGGAATCATCTCCATTTATATGATGATCAAATTTCTCTGCTTGGGCTTTCAGAATTGGGTCAGAAATTGGAATACCTTCTGAGCGAGCTTGTACAAACCATTGGTACAAAGCTGAATCCAGGACATTGTCATTAGCTAACTTAACCCTTTTACGCTGTAAACCAGTTTCCTCTTCAAGAATGTTGGGTAGACTATGGAGCTTTCCTTCATCTGTTTTCCACCCTCGCAAAGTGGATTCGCTAATTCCTAGATCTCTGGCAAGCTGAGTTTCTCTTTAGCAGAAAACGACTTGCGTTTTTGAACTTGCTTTCCATAACAGTAAAATATTTTTTTATATAAGCAAACAATGTACACAGATAAAGCTCTATAACTACATAATGAAGGTTTGCAATGGTTACGAATCACTTTTTATATAAAACAAAATTAAGCTGAACGGATGTACAAGTTCATGCCCTTTTAATTTACAGATAATAAAGTGGATATTTTTTACTTGCAACTGTTTGTTGTTTGATCACACCGCCAAGCACGGCATACATGTTGGTGGCTTTCATCCTTTGATGTTTATCAAATTGTGCGACTCTTGTATCAACCATAGCTTTGTCTGCTGCTTGGCTGTGAGTTCGGTTAAATAAGAAACCCATGTCGGCGATTGTTTGAGCAATGACTGTATACAGAATTCATGGAAGACAATTGCAAAGATGATTTACTGGCTTTACTCATGGATCTGTCATAAGTAACACTTCCCATGTTTACTTCAGCTTAACAATTCAAAAACCTAATGAAACCAGTTTTCTTTTCTAGAGTAGAATACTGAGCTTCACCACAGCCTGTTCGAATTGATAAATTTCAGAAGCCTAGCATTGTACACACTATTTCTCATACGTTATATATCGTATTATTTTAGAATTCATACACAATCACTTCTCCAAAATCATTTAAAGAACCTGGATAAATTGTTAAGTTCTGATCATTTATTATGTTTATTATTAAAAGTCATACGTGAATTCTTCCACCAAATTGCAATAAACGTTTTACACACTATTTCTCGTATGTTAAAATAATATTTTCACGGTACGATACAAATACACGTAAATGAATTTCAAATTTCAGGAACCATGACACAATCATATTATTTTAAAAGTCACAAGTAATCTCATGCCTTAAATAAAGTTAATTTTTTTTTTAAATTTTTTTTTATACTTTTCTACAATTTTTTTTCTCTATGTGTAAATGAATATACAAAATTTCGGGAGCCATGCTACGATCGCGTTATATCCGAATTTGCATTATGGCGGGACACGTTATAGCGGGGTTCCACTGTATTGTAAGGTATATGTGTAGAATTTGTTATATGAATTTAATATTCATGTATTATCACTAATTGTTGTTATTTTTAGCACAATTCAGAGTAGTTACATATTCCTGATTGGTTTCCATTACTGGTGTATACTACAAATGTAGTAGATAATGGTTCATAATACACATCAGGTTGGATAATGTATGCTTTCAAGCTAAACTATTGGAGGAAGATTTTGGGATATTTGATAGTTGCATAAAATGTGGTTAATACACTAAGACAATTTTTGGGATCATATTTCAAACTATATTTGTTTCATAGGTATATTATTATTCAAATAAGACATGTTTGGACAGGAAATAAGATTAAACATTATGAACAACAAATACACAATATCAATGAATCTGATATGTCCATGGCCTTATCATACAGACGAATGAACAAAGCATGAATATATATATATATATATATATATATATATATATATATATATATATATATATATATATATATATATATATATATATATATATATAAAAAGAATACAAATCATATGGCGAATAACAACCCTCTCAAGCGTACTGGATCCACCAAGGGATCACGTTTGTCAGGGATTAATTAAAATAGATGCAATAAACTGACGACGAACAGTACGAAACTAGTAACTAACTAGCCTAAGCGCTTTCGACTCTTAATGAGTCTTTTTCAAAGGCAAATACAAAACATAGTTACGACAAACAAATAAACACAAAAACGTTGTGTTTGTAAACCTCTACATTTCTGTCTTCACATGTGCTAACACTATAAATACAACCAGCTTGTATAGACTAGTTGCGGAAACTGAAAACGTTGTGTAATTCCCTAAAAGTCTACAAGCCAAAGCGACATCTATTTTTACTTTGTGTACATATGTAACGCAGATTATATCCCGGATATTTGATTCTATACCGGTTATTCTTATAGTAAAAATTGAAGGATGTTAAGATTTAGAAAATGTTAAATTCTACTAGTGCATAGTTTTCATGTTCTAGTCTTCTTGGTTTAGACCGCTTGGTTTCAATGTTCTAAGGCGGCGTATCCAGTATGATTCCCTTTCCTTCCTGGTTTCAGAACTCCAGCTGTGGTTGTTAGCAATAGCGATAAGTATTATATCACTGAAAGTGTGGCCAGGGGAGGAGAAGTGTTCTTCGACCGGGCTTCTGTACAGCTTTTTTGTCATCCAATCAGATCTATGAAGGTTTATCCTTATGTGTAGCTTTTCAGTTTCTCCCACGTACTGAAGGCCACAGATCTTACATGTGATGAGATAAATCACATTCTCTGTTTTGCACGTTTTGTTTGGACCATGTATGTTTAGTTTTTCTTTAGTCACTGTGCTAGTGAATGTCTTGGTCTCTATCATATGTTGACAGGTTTTGCATCTTTTATCGACACAGGGTCCAGATTGACTAGGTTGGTTTTGACTAGCGATTGTTGTTAGCTTGGCCAAAGGGCCAAACAAACAAACCGTGATGACCTACTCAGATATGGACAGAAAGAAAAGGTTGATAGGATACCATTTATTCTGACCTATCACCCAGACAATCCCAAAGTAGGTAAAATCATCGCAAACCACTGGCCAACCGTGCAATCGTCAGACATACTAAACCTAATACTTCCGAACAAACCTGTAGTAGCTTACCGGAGACCAAAAAACCTAAAGGACATCCTAGTCAGGGCCAAGCTAACAACAATCGCTAGTCAAAACCAACCTAGTCAATCTGGACCCTGTGTCGATAAAAGATGCAAAACCTGTCAACATATGATAGAGACCAAGACATTCACTAGCACAGTGACTAAAGAAAAACTAAACATACATGGTCCAAACGAAACGTGCAAAACAGAGAATGTGATTTATCTCATCACATGTAAGATCTGTGGCCTTCAGTACGTGGGAGAAACTGAAAAGCTACACATAAGGATAAACCTTCATAGATCTGATTGGATGACAAAAAAGCTGTACAGAAGCCCGGTCGCAGAACACTTCTCCTTCCCTGGCCACACTTTCAGTGATATAATACTTATCGCTATTGCTAACAACCACAGCTGGAGTTCCGAAACCAGGAAGGAAAGGGAATCATACTGGATACGCCGCCTTAGAACATTGAAACCAAGCGGTCTAAACCAAGAAGACTAGAACATGAAAACTATGCACTAGTAGAATTTAACATTTTCTAAATCTTAACATCCTTCAATTTTTACTATAAGAATAACCGGTATAGAATCAAATATCCGGGATATAATCTGCGTTACATATGTACACAAAGTAAAAATAGATGTCGCTTTGGCTTGTAGACTTTTAGGGAATTACACAACGTTTTCAGTTTCCGCAACTAGTCTATACAAGCTGGTTGTATTTATAGTGTTAGCACATGTGAAGACAGAAATGTAGAGGTTTACAAACACAACGTTTTTGTGTTTATTTGTTTGTCGTAACTATGTTTTGTATTTGCCTTTGAAAAAGACTCATTAAGAGTCGAAAGCGCTTAGGCTAGTTAGTTACTAGTTTCGTACTGTTCGTCGTCAGTTTATTGCATCTATATATATATATATATATATATATATATATATATATAAATATATATATATATATATATTCACCACTCCAGCGATAACTATGATAACTACTACGCACAATGGAGTCCAAACACATTGACCATGTTATAAGCAAGGGTGCAAGTTATTGTGGGGTCTACAGGGCTGGTCCTGGCTTTTAAAAAGTTGTCACCAAAAAAATCACCAACTGCAATATTTTGTCGCCAATTTTCAAAAATTGTCGCCAGAATAAATAGTGATTTTTTTTTCCAAGTCCAATAATGTAATAGGCTATGAAAATTAAAAACTCTGAATAGTTATTACTTTATTGACAACAAGCAGTACAACTATAATATTAGAAAATAAATCACGATGATGACTATTATGCACAGTGTTTCTCTTTATGCATAGTTGTGCGTCAGGGATGCACACTGGAGAAAATTGACGCACAGAAATTTTTGCTGTCCGTTTTTTTTTGACACATAATCACGATTTATTTAATATCCAACATGTTGCTTTAGAGATGGCATCATGTATACTTCAATTATACATCAATAGGGATGGCATCATGAATACTTCTTCCGGTTTCATGTTTTGTATGCTCTCTGTGTTGCACACTGTAATACAGAGCAGAGAACCAGACTACCATTAGGCAATATTATGACGTAGCTGCCTCTGATCTCGTAAGCTCTCATGCAATTCTATCAAGTTCAGCAAGATGTCCAGATGTTTAACCTCAATTCTTGTTGCACTAAAATGTGATCTCGAGATGAAAACAGCATGCACTAAGAATCATTAGCGAAGAAATTGAAAGAAGCAGAACACGAAAGAGTAAATGTGGATCTGACTCTAATGAAAAACGGATAAAATATTCTCTTGACTAGAATATGGCACATCCAAGGCAACTGGTGTGAATTCGTGATTGCGAAGACTACACAAGTGAATAATCCTTTCCTGACATCGTTTGAGAATTTTTAAAAATCTGCCCTTGATCACCACAAGATATCTTTTAAAAACATTATTACCTAAGAAATTCTTTCAGAACAAAGAAATAAGTAAACTTGGAGAGACAAATTCATTATTTGGATTATTCAGGGGGTTGTTGCAGATTTTGTTAACTTTGCTATAATGAAAGAAAGATCTAAAAGTTCAAATGAAACTTGTTAAAGAGAAGATGAAACATTGCCCTCTGATTTTTGGATAAATGTGTTTTAGGACGATGTACAATGAAACCGATGATAGTACACATTTTATGACAGGCAGTAAATTAACTGTTGTGTTGTTAATAAGATATATATTGAGTTTTGTATTGACTTATATGTAATATGTTGGTCTATAATATTGCTACAAAAATAAAGAGTCTGTTAAAAATATGACTTTAAACTAAAAGAAAAATTAACTAATAAAAATATCCTTTGAATGGAAAATGCATTTGTGTTTATTGTGCCTGTTGGTTTATTTGTATGAGAGAGAGAGAGAGAGAGAGAGAGAGAGAGAGAGAGAGAGAGAGAGAGAGAGAGAGAGAGAGAGAGAGAGAGAGAGAGAGAGAGAGAGAGAGAGAGAGAGAGAGAGAGAGAGAGAGAGAGAGAGATAGAGAGAGAGATAGAGAGAGAGAGAGAGAGAGAGAGAGAGAGAGAGAGAGAGAGAGAGAGAGAGAGAGAGAGAGAGAGAGAGAGAGAGAGAGAGAGAGAGAGAGAGAGAGAGAGAGAGAGAGAGAGAGAGAGAGAGAGAGAGAGAGAGAGAGAGAGAGAGAGAGAGAGAGAGAGAGAGAGAGAGAGAGAGAGAGAGAGAGAGAGAGAGAGAGAGAGAGAGAGAGAGAGATGTATTTATTAGCAATATATTAACCTTTACACTTAGTCAAAATTTTCACAAATTGTAGTTACCAGCTATGGTATATATGATATAATTGAAGTTCATTTTGGTGTTTATAATGCGTTCAGCATTTAAGTGCATTTTTGCACCGTGTTCAAGTAGGTTGTATGGAGGATATGTTTCTTGAACGAAATGAAACACTCATAGTTCCATTAGGGATAATGTATTTTTATTCATTTTGTTAGAGAATAATATTTCAACCTAACCTAATTCGGCATTCCCAGCTTCCATTGCATTCCAGCCAACTGATATGTAGGAAAACAAAACCAAAACAAGTTCATTTTGTTTTAAGATTTGAATTTATTAGAGAAAAGACATCAAGATAAGTAAAGTCTGACACAAACATTATAATTTTACTTTGTAGAAAAGCATTTTTTGTTGCCACTTGTGTGATATGCCTGAAAATTTTACTTTTGTTACACTTTTAATCCCCATCAAAACCTGCTACACAGCACCATTAGTCAGGCAATAAGACCCATCATCCATCCAGATGAAAAATATTGAGGTGATGGGGCTTACATTGTAGGACTAAGGTAGACCCCATATACATGCAGTTAGCTATGTATACAAGTTATCTCCACATGTAAATATTTGTATGTGCTGCAAGTGATTGCATGTTACCAATTAGTGCATTTTCATTCATTTCTAAAGTGTATGCTAACATGATCTTGCATTTACTCAAATATTAATTGTTCTAAAATGCAGTTAAAAAGTAGTTTAGCCAAATTTTGTTTAGTCCTGACTGTTGAATGCACTGCACCTAAACTTTGATTAAAAACTTCCAGGGTGGACAGGTACAAAAATGGTAAACTAAAGAAAAGAGGACAGCTGATTTCATCATAACAAATAACAAGTTATTAATTTTGTCAGTGCATTTAGCTTTCATTGTGGCATCACAGCATGTGACATTTAATCTAGTTTGTAGGGGATCACACCTTTAGGTTGATCTCGTCCATAAATAACAATGTACGTTAGCATTGAATTTGCCATATATATTTCAAGGAGTGTATATATAATGACTTTTCAAGGAACATGGATGTATGGGGATCTAAATAAAGAGAATTAAAATGTTTGTATAATCAGATTCTAAAAAGTTGCACCTACTACAGAAATAGTTGGTACTGAATGCTTGCATGACCTGTATGATTTGTTCAATACACAATTTTGGTAAGATACAGATACAAATATCTTACATAAAGTGTTAAAATTTGTACTTAGTTTTTGCAATAATACTGCACAGAGTACAGAATAAGTGGTAGCCAGTCCCATGCAGCAATTGGAGCAGATTCTATATTTGTCATCATCTTTGCTAGGTACAATGTACAATGGCCCCTCCTGATGTGTGTTCTGATGCAATAATTGCAGATTATCACCATGCCAAAATTATGTTTGAAAAATTGATATAATACCATTTTTTTTTCTTTTCGTTAGCACTTTATGATATTGTTTTGACCTCTAGCCTACACACAATCAGTACTACAATGTGCATGGCATGAAGGAACTTTCTGATATAATAAATGTTGCTTGTATTTTGAAATTCCCAAAGAACATAAACATTTTTTCTAAGATATAACTTTTATGCTACCACCGTGAGTACTTTTATGTTACATTGCCTGTTGATTGGGAAGCTTTATATATTACCCTTACCATCTTATAATTTTGCTTTCAACTGACTTTTTTTATCACTAGTCGCTACCTTTGATCACTTTAAAATAATCCTACATAAACTGTTTGTATGGTGCTAAAAAGCCTAATGTGCTGATGTGTCTTAAAAATGCAATGAATCAATCAATCATGTTTCCTGATTATAAAAGAAAACTAAGAGAATTTACCATTGTTTTCAGCTGTAGTTCCAACTGAAATAAATAACTTAATTTTTAGCATACTCACCCATAAAAACAGTGAAGCTGCCCTTGACTGTCGTGAAAAAAGTCTAAGGCTAGTTTTTAGATTTTATGGAGATGGTTTGTGTAGTGTCAAAGGATTATTTTGAGATGGTGAACATGTTTCTCGGTGGAATTTATTATGGATTGATACAGTAGAGATGTAAATCATAAAATTCGTAAATTGAACTGATACTGGTCAATTTTCAATCTCGGCCACAAAAAGTTTGAATTAGTCCAAACTATACTCACACTGGAACAAAGGTCAGTTCATTTTTTCTGCCTCTACCGCCCTCCTAGTAGAAAAAAACAAGTTGATAGAATCTCTTTTTGGAGCAGTTTCTGAATCTCCTGAAGTATGGAAATTTGATAGGTGGCAACCTAATTATTCTTGAAGATGTCAACTTTCACTGTGACTATCATGAAAACCCATACACATTGAAACATTTTGATTCCATTCATCTTTTCAGCCTCAGTCAGTTAGCCAACAACCCATAAACATGGTCATATTTTAGATTGGATTCTTTAGAGACCTGATGATAATATTCTTCAATCCTCCCTGGTGTCCCATAAACTTTCATCAGATCACCTCTGCATTATATCCCATCTTGACATATCAGTCCCTAACTCTCCAACTTTATTTGCTTTCAAGAGAAACTCCTTATAATAAACAGAACCAAACTAATGCACGACATCCAAGCAAACCTAACAACTAGCTTACCTACTACAGCAGATAAACTTGATAACTGCCTGCGTTCATTGCTCAACAAACATGCCAAGCAACCAAGTGCAATTCAGAAGTGTTCTCTGTGGTATAGCAGTGTTAGGGACCAGCTTCGCACTGCTAAAAGAGACCGTTGTAAAGATGAGAGGTTTTGGCTTTCCACCAGACTCACTATTCATAAGCAGATTTATGATGCCGCTAAGAAGAATGTCACATAGTCCATGCAGCGAAATAGGCCCACTACATTACTAAGATCATGGAAAGTTCCAACTGCAAAGAGCTATTTGAGATTACTAACAATTACTGTCAAGGAACAAATGTACTACACTTCCAGCTACCCCTTCTGTCAAATTGACCTTCTGGACCTTTTTGCAGATTTCTTCTGTGACAAAGTACAAACCATCAGAGATAAACTTAGCAACACAATTTCAGTTGATTCATCATCACCATACAGTTGCGATAAAGAATTTCAGTGGCAAGCATTAGCAGCATTTGAACCTGTCTCTATGGATTTAGTACATTCAGTTGTGATGAAGATTGCACCAAAGTTATGTGAACTGGATCCAATTCCGACATCACTGCTGCTAGAGTGCTTGGATCCAATATTGCCTTCACTAACTGATGTTAAAATATGTCTCTCTCATCTTGGGAATTCCCATCATTTTTCAAAACTGCCATTGTAAAACCTCTGCTTAAGAAACCAACACTTGACCCTAATGATCTAAAGAACTACTGCCCAATTTCTAATCTCCCATTCATGTCAAAAATCTTAGAAAAACTTGTATCTCTTCTAAATTCAAACAGTCTTTTTAGCAATGTACAGTCTGCATATTGCCCTCACCACAGTACACAAACTGTTCTTCTGAAAATGTAGTCAACGACCTTCTCTCTGCTTTGGATGGTGGAAAGACTACAGTCCTCACTCTCTTTGACTTGTCTGCAGCATTTGAAACTATAGACCATGATATATTACATCAGTCTCCAGCATGTATTTGGCATTCATGATGCTGCCTTACTATGGTTTAAGTCCTACTTGGTCAACAGGACACAAATTTTGTCCGCAAATGGAAAACACTCCAGCCCAGTTGATCTATACTGTGGTGTTCCACAGAGGTCTGTTCTTGGATCTGTTCTCTTCATTCTATACACTCAGCCACTCTCAAGTGCCATAGATCATCATCCAGTGTCTCACCAATTGTATGCTGATGACACCCACACCCAAGTTGAAGCTGCCATCAAAGGCATAGAGAGGTGCATTTCTGATATGAAATCATGGATGACATAACAAGCTGCAGATGAATGATGATGAAATTGAAGCCATCCTGATTACAACACAAAAACTTTCTCATTTACATCCTTTACCTCAGACAATAAATATCAGCAACACCAACATTAAATTCAAGCAGTCATTACAAAACCTCTGTGTCACTCCTGACAGTACTCATTGCATCAACATGTCATTAACATTTGCCGGGCTGTATATCTTGAGCTGAGGCGCATCAGCTCCATACCCAAGTATCTGTCAGTTGATGCCACTAAAACACTTGTGTGTTCTTTAGTACTTTCAAGACTGGACTATTGTAACTCAATTCAGTCTGGTTCATCACGGTGTCTACTGCAGAAACTTCAAAAAGTTCAAAACACTGCTGCTCAGATCATCCTTAGAGTACCATGATCAAAGCACACCTCTCCGATGCTCAGTAACCTACACTGGTTATCTAAATGATCCAGAACTAAACACAAAATTTGTTCTCTGTGCTATGTTTCACTGACGGGCTCCAGTCCAACATACCTATTTGATATCACCCATGTGTATACCCCTACAAGATGCTTATGCTCTTCTTCTGACATGCCATTCTCAATATTCCCACTATGAAGTTGAAATCATATGGACAACATTCTTTTGCATACCAGGGCCAACAATGTTGAACGAAATGCCCGATGCACTTAGACACCAAGACAGTTATCTCATTCGAGAGCGCCCTTAAATATCCTATATTTCAACTGCAAGAACAGTCATAAAGACTTAATAATGTATCCTTTTAGCGTATCCTTACCTTAAAAACTTACAGCATGTTTTTCTGTTTCTAATTTTGTGGTGTTTGTGTTTATTTTTGTAATCATTTCATAATCATTTTGTTATGTATGTTTTTTCTTTTTAAGCGTTGTCAAATGTTGTAAAGCGCTTAGAGCTTCTAAAGATTAGACGCTATATAAAGTTCTCATTATTATTATTAAGTTGTAGTTCAGATGGTTAAAAAAACAGTATGTCAGGCTTTATTCTAGCATATAGCCCCACAATCTCTTTTCCTCTGTCTCTCAAGCATCTGCACAAACAAAACATGTTCCATGTACATTTCCATTCAATAAATAATACAATTATCTGGGTTGTATCATCATCATCATCATCATCATCAGTCCCTAAGAGGTTATTGTGGCACCACAATTGAATTTACAACCTATTCTCTACTTCCCTTTGGGAATCTCCTAATCCCATGCCTGTCTACTCCTTGATGTTATCTTTCTACTGCTTTTTGACTGCCTCATCTTCTGCACCATTACACTGTACATTGCAAGATTGTTTTTGCCAGTCCAGATGATCTTGAGATATGTCCATAATATTTCAGTTTGTGCATTTTACAGTGGTCAAGAGGTCTACATAGGATCTGATGGCTTGTTGGATCCTGTTATAGAATTCTTCGTTGGTTACACTGTCAATGTATGAGATGTCCAAGATCTTTCAGTAGCATCCAATTTTGAAGGTTTGAACCTTTTGTAGATCTGATGTGAGCATCCATGTTTCACAAGCATATAGAAAGATGGATATGACAATCAAGCGTGTCAGCCTTATTTTGGAACCAAAAGCAATGTTGGTATCTTTCCATATTGGTCTCAAGCTTGTTATTGCTGCTCATCTTGACTATTGTGCAAAGTAGTTCTGGCTTGAAGCCTCATCTGTGATAATTGATCCCAAGTACTTGAAGCTTGTGACTCTTTATTGCTGCACTGATGCCATTGGTGTTGCTTATCATCAGTTTTTGTTTTTAGGCACTAATCTGCTGTGGAGGTTTTGTCAAGGTGCTTAACCAAGTCAGCCATTTTTTTTTTTTCTGCTGGACTGTATTTGTCTCTTTAATTTCAATTTAGTATTGAAGATATTTTTTTTTAAACGGCATAACGTTTCTAGTTTAAGAAATGTTTCTTCATTGATAATAATTGATGCAGCTCACTCAATCCCAACAGCTTAAGTACAACAGCTGAAGTACAAAAAAAGAGATTTTCTTGCCAACCCCAATTTGATGTTATTCTGAGTATTTTGATTGCATGCATTAACAAGGTTTTTGAACAATGGCACATCTCTCTCTCTCTCTCTCTCTCTCTCTCTCTCTCTCTCTCTCTCTCTCTCTCTCTCTCTCTCAAAAAAAAAAAAGTATCAAGTTAGATTTATTTCTCAGTTCCAATATTGCAAACAGCTAAGAAATAAAATCTTTTTCCTTTAATAGTGAATGCTGTACAGGTTTTAGACAAGTCAACAGTACTCACACATTTAAAAAAAGTAATTAAACAAATTAACATTATTTAAGAGTTTGAAATTGTTTTTTCTGGGTTTATCATGGTATAAACTGTCAGTTGCTGAATCACACATCAAATAATTCCCAAAGGGCATTATGTAAGCTGTGTGAGATGGCATCTGACAGTTTATACCATAATTAACTCAGAAATAACAATTTTTAACTCTTATCATTGCAATTAATTATAATTTTATTTATTTATTTATTGTTGTTTTGCTTTTCTAAAGATATTTTCTATCAGTTTTAGAGCCTATTTCAGCATATGAATTCTTGTTGAGGCATCTGTTGCATAGATATTTATAGAACAGGGGATTATCCATTTGTAAGGTATTACCTGTATCAATGTGAAGCAAACAATTTTACCAGTGGTAGAAAATATAAGGTTTTGAACATTCACAGAATGGTCTTAATCATTTATCTAAATTGACATATATGATCTGAGTAGAAATTTGATATTGAAAGCAAAGGATGAGTTGTTTTGTTTGACAAACAAATGACTTTTAGATTTGATGCTAGCATGAGTTCATTGTGTCTTGTTAGAATTGTTATTGTCCAGATACAAGAATAACCAATTTTTGCATCTTCAAATCTATTGTTGTGCTTATTAACATACCAGTAGGCTGCCTACAAGGGCTAGTTACAAATGAAATTTAGATTATCAAAAATGATAAAAGTGAAAAAAGTGCAAGACATTGACACTGACAGTTATGATAGGAGATGAAGCAGATCTCCCACCCAATCCAAATCTCAACTATCAATGTCATTGTCAGGCATTATAGGACTGTAAATCCAATTGTTATAATGATTGTCTTTGCACCCCCCTCTTCCCATTCCCTATGTTCATGTTCATTTACCTGTAGTTTTAAATTCATTTGTGACAAGGTGCAATGAAAATGCTGTAGTCCCAATGTTCTTGACAGATTTTGAGTTTCCCAGCATTTTTTGTTCAAATCTGGTCTGGGGGCCCAGAGTGGCCGAGTGGTCTAAATCGCTGTCTGTTACGGATCACATCACTGCCATCTCACCTCTGTCTTCGAAGTCTAGGATTCGGCGAATGTGGATATATGAGAAAGCTTGCCAGTAGCTTCTCGTGGGTCGGTGGTTCTTTCCGGTGATTTCCTGGTTTCTTCCTCCACCATTAATACTGGCCGCCATGAATAGCCTATCGTGTGCTGAAAAATGGCGTTAAGCCTAACAACAACAATCAAATCTGGTCAAAGAATTACACTGTAATTATTTTCTGAAAAATAACAAAGATGTGTTATTTGATTCTGTCAAATCAGTTTGTTTAGTTTTCTAAATAAAATAAAAACCCACCATTTTTATTGTTTTAAAGGCATTCAGTGTGTATGCCTTCCAGTTCAGTGTTTGCATTAGCTACTTTGCATGTCTCCATAAAAGTTAGTATAAAATAGTTGTTCTCCTTACAGTTTATGCAGAAATAAACACAATTGGGTCTGATCACTTGTTATGTTCTGACCAGTGATTTTCCTGTCGATTATCAACCAATTCAACTGCAGTTATAATTTCAGTTTAATTAAAAGTGCATTTTCCATTATGGGTCATGAACCACATAGTTCAGTTGAGGTTGCTCTTATAATTGGGTATAATGACTGTTACAGGAGGGTTTTAATTATACCCTTGAGTGTTATGCCACCAGTGTTACGGGGTTTTTTATTTTTATAACCGTGTATGGTTTTGGTTATATGAAAATGGGGTGGGGTGTTTCAAAATTTATTTAGGTATGGCACCCACCCAGGCTTGATTATGGTTCAGAAGTTAAGTAGGTGAATATGGTTCTGAGCCCCCAGTCAGCAATGCCAACAGTTAAATACAAAAGTACTAAAGGGTGAAATTAAACAGTTAAATACAAAAGTACAAAGGGGTGGAATTAAATAAAACAATTTAATTAATAATAAAATTTCAACATGCGAGCTTCCCAATCGCTCGACCCTTTTGTACCTATTTCATCATCTGAATCAGTGTGAAAATTTCGCCCTGTCCTTGGATCTACTCATCTGTCTCTCTAAATTTCTCCTGCACTCCTTCTTTACTCCTTCGACTTTCCTCTCCACTTATATTCCTCCTTTGCTGCTTCGAATCTCCTCCACCTCTACTTCCCTTTCCTCGACTTCCTCGTAGAACCGTCGACTCCAATCCGTTAGCCCTAACTGTACCGACAGTCTTACTTCAGTCTCCTCTCTCAGACTCTCGGGACTCTCCTTCTAACTGAAGTTATCCCACCCTGAAAGCTTCCTATAAAACACAATGAGGGTGTACTATTTTGCTTGGCACATACTCTACCCAGATAACTTATCATCAGATAAGGATATCAAATTTCATGGGTCATACATCAATTCCCACCGAAATACTCATACATTCATGAATGGTAAACACAATGTAAAATCATAACATAATAACACATCATAAAGCACAATATCAATTACTGGTATACAGGCAATGATAATTGATTCACATCAGTACATAATAACCAACACATCTATTTTGCATCATAAATCATACAAATATATAAATATGCAACTATCTATGCTCTGATCATATTCAAACATACATTCATAATCTTGCTTACATAAATCATTTCCTAACTCCAATACAAATCTCAAATAAGTACACAAATGAAACTGTACAAAGTAATTCTTCATTCTAACAATACTATTAGTAATTGCTAAACATAATATTAGTACTTACAGTTACAGCCTTGCAATGTGTGAGTAAAAAATCAAAGGAATATCTACCTTATTGAAGCTCCCTTTGTTCCAATCTTTTCCCTGTGATTCAGGATTCAGCCAAATCTATGAGTTCTATCTAGGAGAAGCCTTTAATGGTGCAATCACCTAGTAATCTGCCTCAGTCTACTAAATAATTCTGGGGTGGAGTCAGTTTAATATCCTGGAAACTTTGAGGTATGCCCACCCAATAACTTAATTCTGATTGGATGTGTGGACTAACCATAGAACTGTCAATATAAGTTGCCTATCATTTTATTACCAATGGCTCTTTTGATGTCCTATTAAAGGATTAGCACCCAGAGGTAATTTACCCAGCCCTGTTCCACACTAAGAACTTTTTGGGGACTACATCTCTCTAGCAGTTCAAACACTGGATTAGTGTCATTTGGATAAACATTATCCACCTAGGTAGACCATGACAATGACCTAGGGTCAATTTGGGTCAGATTGTCAGAGAACCAGTGAATAAACTTACCAGTCCCTGGTGTTTTAAAGGACATAAAAGGAAAATGGAAAAGTACATGATTATTATTTTATATTGTGATTAAAATTCTCATTTTTTAAAATTTTTTGTTATATATTGAGATTAAAATTCTTAAGTTTCATAAGATCACATTAGAGACAAACTATTTTCAGGAATTGCCCCCAAAGCTTCTGCACTGTACCATTTGCTTTTTTAAAGATTTTCTTTACCATTTCCTCTTTGACTTTACAAAAGTATGCCATACATTATTGGCATTCTGGTTATTGAAATCTTCAAGTACAGCATGGTTTTCCATTATTTTGAATTATTTATTCACAATTTCATTGTATATAAGCATGTTGCATTGAAGTCAGATATTTCTACACAGATTTTGGGGTTTTCTTAGCAGCAAATAGGTTTTTGCATATCTTGTCAACCTACAACAGTTATTAATAATCCAGGTAAAATTTGTAGTGGCAGATGGCAGCAAGTTGGATTTTTCATTTTGAGTGAATGGAGTTTGCTTTCCAACAGTTTTACACACTGCTTTTAATGTATCATCTTATTACACTTTTATGAGAACTACTTCACCCAGTCAGGTCTCTTGTTCTCATGTTCATGGTTCTAGCACCATTTTAATCAGCATCCTTATCTTTTTTTTAAATGGAGCCAGCATTAAAAATATATTCCAAGTTTGAGTACTCTTCAATGCATTACTTGTGTTTTATTTCTTTCTATTTCTTTTATTAGTGTCATTTTCATCACAAGACCATTTCCCCAAAAATGAACACAGATTTTACTGAGGAATTTGTAGGGTTGAAGGTACTTTAATGCACTATTTTAAAATTGCCTACTGATATTGTGTCTAAATCACCTACATAAGTTGCAGTTATTATTATTAGTTATTTTAATAATTTGACTGGATTTTTTAACTCAAACACTTTTATTACTTTCATGATTTATGTACACATTGTCACCATTATTACAACAAAGACCATCATTTTTTGCAGGTGCTTACATATTAAGTAAAACAGTTTTTTATGTCATGACATAAGACAAGGAATTACTGTTATAATTATTTATACTGACTTCCAGCCTGTTTATCTAAGTGTAGCCATTGGCTATTTAATAGATCAGAAATGATTAACTTAAAATAAAAAAAATTTCACAGGTGAAAATATCAAGTCAAGGACTGGTTTATTACAAGCCAAAGAGGTGTGTTCTCTAAGAATTTCATGTGTATTTAACACAGTAGCTTGGATATTCGAGAACACTGCTTGCTGTTTTTAATTATTTATTTCTGATTTATCCAAAAACAAAACGAGCGTATATTATGATGAAAATGATCTTGTGTACAGATTATCATAAAAAATCCTGTTGTATATAGGAAGTGGTTAATTGAAGACAGTTTGCACCTTGTTTGTCATCGGTGGTGTGATAATATTTTAAAAAAGGCATGAAAGATCAAGAGACAACAGAATTCGAGTTACTTCCAGCATCCTGTTTATTTGGATTTGATGACAAATGGAATACAGAGTTTTCATTTGGGAGAAAAGTTCATGGTGGTAAGTATCATTTTACAGTGCTTTGAATTTCTTACAGTTGGAAGGGAGACAGTCTGTAAAAGGGGCACTATTTTGGATGACAGACATTTTTTATTATGCAGTAACTTTATGTTAATAATGAAATTTATAGTTTTGTCTTTTTGGAAGCAAGAGACAAATGCACATTTATGTGTTTTTATTGTTCATTAAATAAACAATTATGGGAAGGAAAAGGTTTAATGGAGAGTAATAGATGGAGACTGAGGGGTGTTTGGTTATAGTACTATATTACACTGATATATCTGATGTATAGTAGAGAAGGGGGTCATGTATAAGTGTTCCATGACATTTTTGTTTTTGTGTCATTGCATTTTTTCTTTTAGATGAGTAAAATTAAGGAACAAAAAAGATTTAAAAAACAATTTTTATTTAAACTGGTCTTAGACCAGTAAAACTTTCTGGGATGGCCTGATATCTGTTGTTGGACATCCATCCATTCATAAGGACAAGATTGTTTTCACCACTATACTCAGCTAATGTCAGGATTGGCATGATACACACATTCATCTTAAGATCTAGTTGGTCCAGAATGAAAATGTTGTTATGTCAAATATGGCTCTAATATTGCTCAGTCTTGAAAATCATGTCATCACTCATCCTAAATAGACGTCTTATCAGCATGGGGTTTTCAAGAAAGAGTTCTTATGATATCTTGGGATCTTTAATAAAAATGATGTTGATATGAAATTCAATATGGTTGTCATGGCAGAGATGTTGAAAATCTTGTTTAAGCTGTTCTTGAAATGAAAATCAATTGACATGGGACTTTCAGCAAAACATTTCCAACACTCATATCAAGGTATTGTTCTGACGTCCAATATCGCCACCACTCTAGTAATCCTGAAACTATTATAGTTGATGGAAAGACATACCAGCTTGGGCTTTTCACCAAAAGTCTTCTAGTGATATCTATTAGGGCCATATGAAAATGGTATAATATCTAGTAGGACCTAATGAAAACTGATATCTAGTATGACCTAATTTAAATGGTGTGATATCTAGTAAGGCCAAATTAAAATAGTGTGATATCTAGCAGGGCCCAATGAAAATGGTGTGATATCTAGTTGGACCTAATGAAAATGGTTTGATATATAGTAGGGCCTAATTTAAATGTGTGATATGTAGTAAGGCCTAATGAAAATGGTGTGATATCTAGTAGGGCAAAATGAAAATGGTGTGATATCTAGTAGAGCAAAATGAAAATGGTGTGATATCTAGTAGGGCCTAATGAAAATGGTGTGATATCTAGTAGGGCCTAAAGAAAATGGTGTGATATCTAGTAGGGCATAATGAAAATTATTGTGATATCTAGTAGGGCCTAATGAAAATGGTGTCTTCAAAATATTTTTATCACTACTGTGTCAAATTAGCATGGAGTTTGGCCAGATCATTTCCCATGATTATTTAGATGGGTCTAATTAAAATGATGCCAATACTGAATTGGATGATACCTACTTATAAAGAAGGTTGGTATGGTAATGAAATGACTACAATTTATAAATGCAAATTAAATGAATAAAGACATTAATTCACATTGACTATCTCATTGATTATAACTTATTTTGAGGCTAAGGATAAAATATGTTGATGGAAAAGATGTGAAAAGCAAAGAAGGCATACCTAGCCAAATAAATTATTCTAAATTCAAGTGCATTGTCTACAGATAGAATAAATATTTGAAACAACCATTAAATAACTCCAGTGGGGAACAAATCCGATCATAACATGTTTTGAAAAAAAAAACTAATCACTAATAATGATTGTTTAGAGACATCAGTTTTAATTTATTAAATAAAATCAAGTGATTCTACTTTATTTGTACACTTGAAAGTTACTAACAAGTTGATAAAAATGATCAAATGTGATAAAGATAATGATGTTTTGATATTATCTTTACTATTTCGTATTCATCAGTAGTAGGAATCATTATGAATATTTTAAGGCTGGCCATCAAGCTGGCCATATTGGATTTTAGATTTGCATGATTAAGACCAACTAAGCATCATTCCCAGTGAAACCCCTTGGCCAGTCAACATCAATAACAAGATTTGCCAGCTATGTTGTAGGCTATACAGTAGGTTGGTGCCATTTCCAGTCCAATCCATAGATACCTTGCCCATGTGTACAATCCTTCAATTTTTTTCAGTCACAGACGCTACTGTTTAAAGAGAACACTTGCTTAAAGTCACACATAAATTTGGCATTTTCTTGTGCATATTTTTTATTCTATGGAATTAACCATAGATCAAGCATATTTGCTGTTTGAAATTGTCTTTCTCAACTTATTGACATTATTTCTGGAATTAGCAAAACTATTACAGTGTGAGAATTAATTTATTCCTTTTTTAATTCAGGTAGGATTCCTGTTCTTGCTGAATTTGGTCTGCAGACACATCTTGATTGTGTTTTATTGTTTTAATACAGTAACAAATCATCAGAATTCATATTACTTTTAATGTAGCTTTTGCAGTTTGTAATATCAGAACTGCATGTAACACACCAGTTTTTCCCTTTATGTTGTGTGTTCATTCTAGAACTTAATATGGGATGGTTTTCCTTATTATTATCTTTATTATTAGCAATTCTACGAAACTAGATAATTCATATTTTTATCATCTCTAAGTTCTTGTTTAAGTCTGGTTGACATCATATTTTTATCATCTCTAGTTCATTGTATAAGCCTGACTGACATATTTTAATCACCTAGTTCTTGTATAAGCGTGGTTTCATCTCTAGTTCTTATATAAACCTGGTTGACATATTATTTTAATCACCTCTAGTTCTTGTATAAGACTGGTTGATGTATTATTTTATTTATCTCCGGTTTGTGAATAAGCTTTTTTGATGTCATTTTTCTTCTGCTTTTTATTGCATTGTTTTTATTTCATTAATCTTCACATTACTAACATTTTTTGCTTTAAAATATCAATAGTTTTAATTATTTAAGACAACATGCAGAAAAGATGAGTTATTGCTGTTCTAATTTAGAATCAACTGTCCCTGCATATACATCACATTTTTACGAAGAAGTTTTTGGTAAATCTTGTTTCACCCTTTTCTTGCAATAATGTCAAAGCAGGGTTTAAGCAAGTATTGCCAGTCAATGATCATCCCAGATGCCTATCTTTTACAGGATGTGAAAAGATTTTCCCATTTGCAGCCTATGGGAACCTATTGAAGACATACATAATAAGGGTGATTTTCCCATTTGCAGCCTATGGGAATCTGTTGAAGACAGACAAAGGAAGGGAAAGCTTCCATCCTCATCTGGATAGGAATTGTTTGGGTTTTCCTTCTCTGAGTCCCTCAGGTCGTAGAGAAGGATTACCAAGGTCTCTTCAGAGATGCTTCAGGTTAGTGGGTCCTCTTCCAAAAAAGGTAATAAGTTTGTGGAGAGTCTCAACATCATGTTAGGGAGGAGGACCCCCCCCCAATTCCATAGGTAAGCGAGCAAGTCATGCTCTCCTGCATTGGAGGAACAGCACTTTTCTCTTTCCACTAAGGCCTAATGTGAGTTGTTCCCTCCTGTGAGGAGGAGCAGCACTTTCTGTCCCATAAGGCAGAGTATATCATGCCTTCCACCCATTCAAGGGAGGTGCAGCACACTATTGTCACTCCAACACTTCAGTGCTGACTGATAGTCATTCATATCCCTCCCATGAAGATGGAGCAGCACCTTTTTCGACACACCTTGTCCTTTCAATCCTCGGTGCCTGGTATCGGGGATGAGGTCAGGTCATCTCAGTATTGGGTAAGCTATGATCACAGTTTGTCAGATCTGGGGAAGGTTACCTGCTGGTCATTGAATTGATGGGTGACCAGGCACTCCTTTCATAAGCCATTAGAGCCTCTACAGTATTCGGATAGGGATCCAGCCCAGTCCCACCACTTTCACAACTATGTTTTCATCCTTTTGATTGGGAATAGGCATACTGATGCCAGACTAGAGAATAGGATCATATTGTATCCCTCTCCCCCTTTTCTATAATCCCTCAGAATCCTTATACAATGCTGTTTCTTCCACTGCAGGGAGGTGATTGGCCTGTTCCCTGCATGCATGCATGCATGAACTTCATGGCCTTGGCCATGTGTTAAAGAGGTCAGTAATGGCAGTCTGTGGATCACCAAGGAGGCAGAGGGCAGACCTTCTTCCCCCAACATCTGAAGTCATTGTCAACCACCTGCTGAGTCTGCTGCTGTGGACAAGTCCCTTAGTTGCACATGAAGAGTTATGGGTTGAGGTCCCACTTTCCTCTCCGTAATATCCCCTGCACCAGAGAGAGAATTGGTCACATAGTCCTGCCTCCTTGGATGGGATGAAATCCTTTCAGTCCTTGTCACTATCTTGATACTGAACACTCTGATATTGCTTCCTTTCCCATTGGTGTGGCACCCTCATTATGTCCCCTGAATACACTGATGTGGCACCTTCTCTCATTGGGTCTTCTGTATATTCAGGTGTGGCACCCTCTCATCATGTCCCCATAATACACTGATGTGGCACCTTATCTCATTGGGTCTTCTGTATACTCAGGTGTGGCACCCTCTCATCATGTCCCCTGAAAACACTGATGTAGCACCTTCTCTCATTATGTCCCCTGAATACACTGATGTGGCACCTTCTCTCATGTTCCCAGAATACACTGATGTGGCACCCTCTCATGTCCCCAGAATACACTGATGTGGAACCCTCTTTCATTATGTTCCCTGAATACACTGATTTGGCACCTTCTCTTATTATGTCCCGTGAATACACTGATGTGGCACCCTCTTCCATTGAGTTCTCTGGATACTCTACTTATCAATCATTGTGGTTCAGGAGAAAGAGATCTGGAAATTTGACAAAGTGGTTAACAATCTTTGTTGTTGTTGTTGTTGTTGTTGTTGTTGGGCTTAACGAACAGCACATGATAGGCTATTCATGGCGGCCAGTATTAATGGTGGAGGAAGAAACCGGGAAATCACCGGAAAGAACCACCGACCTACGAGAAGCTACTGGCAAGCTTTCTCACATATCTACATTAGCCGAATCCTAGACTCGAACACACACAGACAGAGGTGAGATGGCAGCGATCCGTAACGGACAGCGCTTTAGACCACTCGGCCACTCGGGGCCCCGTTAACAATCTTTACCATCTTTTATTCAGTGATCACTATCCTGTGCCTTCAGGCTGAGATGACACTAAAATTCATTCCAGCATGCAGAAAGTTCCTGGGGTTAACACTCAACAAGATCTCTTGTTGCTTCCTTACTTAGATTTGATTAAGAAACGTTTTGAAAGGCTTAGTAAGGGCCAGGACTTTGCTAGAGAATTCAAGGGGTGGTATCCCCCCCAATGTTGATATTATTCTCTGCAGCTAGCTGTAGGGTTAACACCCCTCCCTGGTCCCTTAAATTACCATAGTGGATGCCAAAGCAGCAAAAGTGGGTATTTCCACTGGGACCTGGGCTCACTATCCTGTTTAAACTGGAAGCTTTGGAACAAAAGGCTAGGTAACTGGTAGTGGTAGCATCACATGCCAAACTCTTTTCAGCAGCCTGAGGAATCTCTGTGGCATTCATTGCTTGATAGAAGCATTGGTCACACCATCCAGGCATGCATTATCCTTGTTCATGACTTGATCAACTAAGCCCCATCTCAGCACAGATGTGTGTGTTGCTTTGGACAAATCAAAAGTCTTACTGGAGCACAGCAAGAACATTCTAAGGCTGCTTCCCTGGAGGAAGCATTGACTCTCATCAGAAGGTTCATTCGTTCTATGGCATGTCAAGATTTGAGGGACTAAATGCACCAGTCCCTTGCATCCATCCATTGGGAGGGCAAATTCTCATCTTATGGTTGTGGATATTTTGCATCCAGAAAAAAGTGGACACACAATAGCAGCAGGCAAGTATTACATCATTAAAATTAGTTTTACTAATTAAATAAATATTAAGGACCCCATTTTGATATGACCATTAGTTTAGGATGAGTAGCAATAAAATGATTTGAAGATGGCCACCATTATCCAAGGAGTAATAATAAGATTTTCAAGATGGCTACCATAGAAGTCATGTTGAATGTCAGATTGACACTTTGTCCAACTTGACTTCATAAAAGGCCTCTTGGTGAAAAACCCATGTCAGTATGACCATCTGTTTGGGAGGAGTGCATGGTTCATAGGTTCTTAAAATCTGTTGAATTTGAGAGATTGCTGTCAGAATTTTGTACCTTTTTTATCATTCAAGTGTCCTTGAATTTATTTATGTTATAAAAGCATGATTTTTTTCTCAAATGCCTTTAATTGTTCAGAATGAAGGTGGCGCTCTATAGTTTCATATTTAGCATAGGGTTAAAATTTTAAAGGAAAAGAGTTTCCCCGGGTTTCCTCACTAGTTATACTGGCTATTTAAAAAAGAATTTGTATATCTTAGGTATTGTTCAAAGAACCTTTAATTCCCTTTATTTTGATGTATGATTGATGGGTGTAATATTGGTTAGAGAGTATACAGCTTGGCCTTACTCCAGATGTGCACCTTTCAAAAAAGTGCTAGCTCTACTTGCTCATTTTCACTTCTCGAACTAGAGAGGTAAATTGTAAAAAATAGAGCCGATAACTTTTTTTTACATTTTATGTATTTGGTAATTCATTCATTGCACTTTTAGAAGCTGGTATTATATAGTTTGGCAAAATTCATTTTTCATATTTTAATAGCTACCAAGAATAGTGTACTTTAGACAAATTCAGGTTGATTTTTGGAGCACAAGGGAGCAGTCATTTTAGTTAGCAGTGTCCAAAGATCATTTAAAATTTCCAAAAATACAATATCCAAAGAAATTTCAGCCACATTACATGAAAGTAGTATATAGGTATGCTAACATTCTCTCCACTATGCATGTTTAAAATGCAAACAACTTCACCTTACATACATCACTCTCTCAAAAGTACATAATAACTGGTGATCGCCACCAAAGTCAAGATGCTAAAAATGAATAAAATAAATGACCTTTTAGATTCTGCTTTTTAACCAGTGATATGTTTTCCCAAAATAATAAATAATAATTTTAAAAATGGGATACAACTGGATTGATGTATGGTATGGATGGTTACCATATTTAATGACAATCCTTTGCTGTGTTGGTGTGATAATTAGTTATTGGGTTTTATTTTATCTAATTTTGCCATGATAAACAAGTAGTATATGGAGAAAGTTCTAATTAAATATTTTTGTAAGTCCTTGAAAACTTTTAGAGGTCCTTGAAAATTCATCAAAATGTTATAAAACACATGTTGTCTGGGGATGTACAGACAATGTAGAGGCAACAATAAAATTTTAAAGATGACTGCTATGATGGTCATAATACATTTCCAAGGGGTACCATTGCCATTAATTACCAACTAAAATTTGGGATATATGCTTACTGTAAAGTTTCATAGCAATCCTACCTATTGGTTAGAAATAGTGATTACAATTCAGATTACTGACTGGATTACTGTTCTGATCTGTGACCAGTAGAGCTAAAAATTATGACATAATCTGCAATAAAAACTTTTTTTTCAGCTAAAAGTGTTTGAGGTTACACTAAAAAAACAGTGCCTTAATAGTTCCTGCAATAAAGTTTAAAAGCTATGTATTGAACATGAGTGGAATGAATCAGTTTTCATGTACTATGAGACATGGTATCTTTGTGAATGGAATGAAACAATTTTCATGTAACTAGGGACACAATTATCCTTGGTAACTTGAGATACAATATTCTTGTTAAATTGAGACACTGTATCCTTATGAATGGAATGAAGTAATTTTCATGTAACTTGAGACACATTATGCTCTTTAATGAATTAAAACAATTGTCATGAAATTGAGACACAGTATCTTTATGAATGAGTGAAGCAATTTTCATGTAACATGAGATATGGTATCCTTGTGAATGGAATGTAGCAATTTTCTGTGACTTGAGATATAGTATCCTTGGTAACTTGAGACATAGTATCCTTGGTAACTTGAGACATAATATCCTTGGTAACTTGAGATATAATATCCTTAAGTTAGTAACTTGAGAAAATATCCTTGGTAACTTGAGATATAATATCCTTAAGTTAGTAACTTGAGACATAATATCCTTGGTAACTTGAGACATAATATCCTTGGTAACTAGAGATATAGTATCCTTGGTAACTAGAGATAGTATCCTTGTTAAGCTAGCTTTTACTTTGATATTGATATTAACATTTTAATGCAGAAATTGCAAGTAATCTTGTCATTTAATTTTAGTCATCCATTATCCCTTAAGATGACAAAACTGGCAAATGTTTTGTAAATTTGTGAAGCATCTTAAACTAAAAGAAATGGAAAACTTATTTTGTTCAAGATTTATTAATATTGGTTATTTATATATTTCATGGACATTAGGACCTTGCTCTCTATCTACTAATTACAAGAGAACATTATTACTTTGAAAATTTATATAAATATTTGTTTAATTACATGCTGTCTTAACATTTTTTTTTTCATAGACATCAGAATCTTATTTTTTTTCTCATAAATTTGAAACTGGAAAAATAGGAAAATTTTGAGCTAAAAAGTTTATTCAAATATTTTCATTGTTCTTTCTTTTCTTAGGGAATATCAAGAAAGTGTCCAAATGGCAAGGGAAATCTTGATCAGACTTGATAGAAACAATACACACATAAAACCCACTGTTTTCAAGGAACACATATTTAGAGTCTAATCTCACTTAGGCACTACTAAGGGAGAAGAAATCAGTGACCTGGTGTAGGAGGCAGCCACAAATGTCTTCTACCACCAACTATGTACCACATATGGAACTATGTAAGTTTTCTTCTATTTATTTCTTGTACTTCAGGCATTACTTGTTAAATTTGGAATCAACAGTGAATGGAATATGCTTCGAGTTATTTTACTAACTTGAGCTGTACATTTTTTTATAGGTAAATACATGATGATGGATGTTTGAAGAGAGCAACATTAAACAAACAATGTATTATCCAGGAAGCAAACATCTGGCAGTATTTTAGATGGACTTCCTATCCAGATCATAAAATTTTACCATCATGCAAAATCAGACTGCTGAAGTGCAGGATGAGACTACTGAAGTACAGGATGAGACAACTGAAGTGTAGGATGAAACTACTGAAGTACAGGATGAGACAACTGAAGTGTAAGATGAAACTACTGAAGTGCAATATGAGACTACTGAGGAGCAAGATGAGACTACTGAAGAGCAAGATGAGACAACTGAAGTGCAAGATGAGACTACTGAAGTGTAAGATGAGACTACTGAAGAGCAATATGAGACTACTGAAGAGCAAGATAAGACTACTAAAGCACAGGATGTTGACTACTGAAGTGTTGTATGAGATTACTGAAGTTTAGGATGAAGCTACTGAAGTACAGGATGAGACTGCTGAATTACAGAAAGAGACTACTGAGACTACTGAAGTCATGATGAGACTACTAAAGTGTAGGATGAGACTACTAAAGCACAGGATAAAACTGCTGAAGTGTAGGGTGAGATTACTGAAGTACAGGATGAGACTACTGAAGTGTAGGATGAGACTACTGAAATACAGGATGTGACTGCTGAATTACAGAAAGAGACTACTGAAGTGTAGGATGAAACTACTAAAGTGTAGGATGAGACTACTGAAGTGTAGGATGAGACTACTGAAGTACAGAATGAGACTTCTGAAGTATAGAATGAGACTTCTGAATTACAGGAAGAGACTACTGAAGTGTAGGATGAGACTACTAAAGTGTAGGATGAGACTACTGAAGCGTAGGATGAGACTACTAAAGTGTAGGATGAGACTACTGAAGTGTAGGATGAGACTACTGAAGTGTAGGATGAGACTACTAAGTGTAGGATGAGACTGCTGAAGTGTAGGATGAGACTTTTAATGTGTAGGATGAGACTACAGAAGAACTGAATGAGACTATGAGAGAATACTGGGTACCATAAGAAGTGATCAGGCTTTTGTTTTGTTAGTCACCAAAAGTGTGCAGTTGCCCCTCCTAAGTACCAAGTTTCTCATCTTACTTTAAAATCACTGCATTACACATAGATTAGCTCTGATTAATTTACATGCTGCTTCTGTTCATATTCCCTGTGTCAAGAAGTTGAAGTCAATCAGTCCTGAAACAGTCCACTGAGAACGGCAGCTCTTTGTGAAATGCAGGTAAAGATTTTACATTTATTTTTCTTGACACAAGATTGATTTAATTATAACAAAAATACCAATTAAAGAAAGAATTTTGATGAAGATATAACACAGTAAATGGAAAACAAATTTGCATTGCTATGACCCAGCATGTGTCATCCTTCAGGCATCCATCAATAGTGTTCTTTCAATGGTGTGACATTGTTCACAGGGAAATTTTAAAGAATGCACATAAATATTGGCAATGCATCCTAATATTGGCAATGGCAATGCATCCTAATATTGGCAATGGCAATCCATCCTAATATTAGCAATGGCAATGCATCCTAATATTGGCAATGGCAATGCATCATAATATTGGCAATGGCAGTGCATCATAACATTGGCAATGACAATGCATCATAACATTGGCAATGACAATGCATCATAACATTGGCAATGGCAATGCATCCTAATATTGGCAATGGCAATGAATCATAATATTGGCAATGGCAGTGCATCATAACATTGGCAATGACAATGCATCTTAACATTGGCAATGACAATGCATCATAACATTGGCAATGGCAATGCATTCTAATATTGGCAATGGCAATGAATCATAATATTCGCAATGGCAATGCATTATAATATTCGCAATGGCAATGCATCATAATATTCGCAATGTGATTGGATCTGGATGTGACTTATTTGTCCATATTTGGTCCACAGAGGGGGGATTTTATGTTGGACTCACTAGAGTTTGTGAACCTGTTTAACTTTACCACCCCTTAACTGCTAATATTTTTCATGCAATATAGCACATTAACAAGCTGTTGATTAGAGAGCATTTTCTAAAAATATTGAAGATAAAAAAGGAATTTTTTGAGCTGCATGGGATTTGGAACTGCACTTTTAGCTGAACATAATGTTTACCATCACTGCATCATATGAAATTATTGAACTGTTTAAATGCATGTTGACCATAGCAGTACATGATATTGCGTTATACGTTATTGAAAGTTGGTGCAACTTCCAGAAAAATGTTGACAACCTTACCGAGTTTGTTAGAGTTGGTAGGTTTGCAATCAACAGCTTAGGGAGAAATTAACGTTGTCATGGTGTAGCAATACTTTCAAATAAACATTTTATTTCAGTGTTATGATGTAACATTATTTGCTTAAAATATAAATATTATTTCATTGTCATGATGTGATATTATTTGCTTAAAATATAAATATTATTTCAGTGTCATGATGTGACATTATTTGCTTAAAATATAAATATTATTTCAGTGTCATGATGTAACATTATTTGCTTGAAATATAAATATTATTTCATTGTCATGATGTGATATTATTTGCTTAAAATATAAATATTATTTCAGTGTCATGATGTGACATTATTTACATGAAATGCAAATTTTATTTTAATGTCAGGATGCAATCATCTTAAAGAATAAATTTTATTTCATTGTCAGTATGTAACATTATTATATCCTTGAAATATAAATTTTATTTTAAAGTTATGGTATAACATTATTATTTACTTACAAAACTCAAACTGTTGCTGCAACCTTTTTTATTTTCTAGACTTTGAGAAGGGAGTTGCCACTCATTGGGATATTCTTAACATGGAAGTTGCTGTAAAGGACAGAAAAACTGAAGAATTTATAAAAACTGACTCAGTGAATTAATCTCATTAAATTTCATCCTTGTACTTGAAGCATTTTATTGTTGTTTACTCACTCTATTGTACCTTCACAATTTTTATAATGAGAATACATTTAAATAATAACTTCTGGATATTCATAAAGTGTTTCGTTCTGTTCCACAAAATACTGTTACTGGAGGGGCTGTTGATGTTTCACAGAACCAAAAAGAACCAGAATTTTTTTCTGTGTTTGCATGACTTTGTGTTGTGTATACTCAACCCAAGATCATATTTGCATGACTTTGTGTTGTGTATACTCAACCCAAGATCATGTTTGCATGACTTTGTGTTGTGTATACTCAACCCAAGATCATGTTTGCATGACTTTGTGTTGTGTATACTCAACCCAAGATCATGTTTGCATGACATTGTGTTGTGTATACTCATCCCAAGATCATGTTTGCATGACTTTGTGTTGTGTATACTCAACCCAAGATCATGTTTGCATGACTTTGTGTTGTGTATACTCAACCCAAGATCATGTTTGCATGACTTTGTGTTGTGTATACTCAACCCAAGATCATGTTTGCTAACAGTATGCTTTTAATTAGGATGGAAATTAAGCTGATTAGTTCTGTTTTTGTTTGATGCACCAATCAGTTGACAGCTATAACCAATAGGCACATATTTCTACCCACCAAACAACCAGCTGACTAACCAGTTAACCAATCTACTTTTAACCATGTTCTTTAAGAAATACATGCTCATCAACCATTGTCATTTCTTACACACATATTGGAATACACATTATATTTTTGTAAATATGTAATAACAAAGAGAGATCTGTGCATAAACTAGTTCCATTGTGTTCCACAAAATATCATTATCCCCCACCCGGTAATGGTGTTTTGAACATAATGGAAGAACCAAAGTTCCAGATAAACACTTTTTTTAAAAAAAATTCTGATGCTCTGCCAGTTTCATTTAATAAATGTTTATTACATGAATGTTTTGGTTTCTAGTCAGAATAATTAAATATTGGGAAGGGGTGGGGACAAAGACTTTAAGGACAAGTTTCAAGTGAAGAATAACTGAAGGATAGTACAGTTTTACACAGTTCTTTATTGGAAAGTATAACTTCAACATTATTTCGCATATTTGTTTTTTTAAAGACGACTGAAAACATGTGACTTTATCTAGATGCTACCTTTATCTTTATCATAATAAATTGAGTCTAATTATTTACTTGTGTGTTTGACTTTGTCTTGATGAGAATTAATCGGGTCTAAATATATTACTTGGGTATCTCATTTTATCTTGATAAAAATAAATCTGGTCTGATTATTTAGCTGTGTCATTGACTTAGCAGCAATTTTTGTTTGCCACACTTGTGTCATGTACCATATTTGTAGTCTTTACAGCCAATGTTATGATTCAGAATTTCAGTTTACCATCACCCTTTCCATTCCACTCATTAACTTTATAGTCATATGATATATATTTCCTAAACCCCATTATAGATTCTGATCAAACTTGACATTGATTTCCTGAATCCCATCATAGTGAATCGGAATAATCCCAAAGCTACACTACTCTGAATCATGCAATCTTGGGTTCTTTAGGATAGATCTTGTATTTGGAGTGATGCCCCACTGAATCTGTCTGAGGACTGGCACTCTAGAGTGTGACAGATTTCTACCTCAGAGGGATACTGTCTTATTACTGGCTTCTTGTGTGTTGCTGACTGTGTCAGTCTTGTTGCAGAGTCGCTGACTGGTTGCAGTCTTGCTACAGTTTTAATCACTTTTGTTGAATGGGTTGCAATAGCAGACTTGGTTGCAAGCTTGTTGCAGTCTTGGTCACAGATTTGGTTACAGTCACCGACTGTGTTGCAAACTTGTTGCAGGGTCACTGACTTATTGCAGGGTCGCTTACTGGTCTTCCTCTTGTCTTACTGGACATCAACTTGGTTGCAGTCACCAACTGGGTAACCAACTCGTTGCAGGGTCTCCGACTTTTTGCAGAATCTCTGACTTGGTTGCCGAGTTACTGACTGGTCTTCCTCTGGTCGCCAATTATTCGCAGAGTCATGTCTTTATCCAATCAAGATCAAAATAAAGACAACAGTGCAAAATGATGAAAGAAGAGCTATCCTCAGTCTAAAATGTGTATTACCACAAGACTTTTGCATTTCTTGGGCAAGCCTTTTAGTGCCAGGCTTTTGGTCAGCTAAAGATCTTGTCCCTATTCACTTCTGATTCCTTGGCCTGGCTCTCACTTTGTCCAATGGAATACAACCAAATGTGCTTGCTTTGGCTGCATGGTTTTACTGTTACGCTGTCTTCACACTAGCCACTTCTTAACATACCACCATGCCAGCCACATTTGGTCCAATTATATACCAATATGGAATCACCTTTTCCAAAACAAAAACATTAGATGGCACCACAAAGCCTGCCAAATGTTTAAAATCACAACATAAACTTAAATGAAAAGAAATAAAAGATAACGAAACAAAAATTAAAGTCCATGGGGTTTCCTCCTTACAATAGATCCTCATCATACTAAACAGAGCTCATTATGAAGTTAATTCAATTCATGGCATGCACACTCTGTCCTTTAATTAATGGTCAAGGTCTTATTTATACAAAGATTGTCTTAATGGTTTGGTTAAAGTTCATTTCATTAGCTTATATTTCCTTAATCTTTTAATTGATTTTCTTTATTCCTTAAATAAGTCTTTATGAGTAAGACAAATTTGGTAATGTGCATACTTGTCTTTTTCACCTTGGGGTTATGGTCAGTCAGAAAATTTGCACTAATCATTTCATTGCTTACATTTGTGGAACTCTTTGATTGATTTTCTCCATACTTTAGATGAATCGTTGTGAAGCTAAGACAGTTCATTATATGTTGTTAACAGTTGCCCCTTTCACCTTAATGTCAAGTTCTTAGCCATGGAAAATTTCCATTAAAGTATTCATTAGCTTTTCATGTGCTTATTTTTCTTAAATCCTTTGATGAATTTTCTTCATAAATGAGACATCTTTTTGAAACCAAAGCAATTCATTATGCAGCATGGGGTGAAAATGACAATCTTAGAAAATTGGAATTAAGTTTTGGTTAATGTTTTCATTTGCTTATAAATTTTCATTGCCTTTTAAAGGATTTGCAAATGCATTACATGAATCATTATAAAGCAAAGCTAAACATTCTTCATCATTATTGCTCAACCTTGTGACCTAAGGGTGAAGGTCACACACTTTATAGATGTGTTTTATCATGGACTTGACATGTAGGCCCATGCCTTGTTTTTTGTTAGCTTTATAATACAGAACGTGTTTACAGATCATTTCATTATTCTGGCCAAGTTTTTCACATGAGAAAATGTCATATAAACTCAACTATTGGATAACTAACACTAGCTAAAGACATAAGCTATTACCTGTAAAGTATGCATACAGTTTTATTTTCATGGCACTATTGGGTCATAATAAATGAAAGTATTACTATAACTTGGATCTCCGCTTTTACTTGCAAATAGTGGATCACATCTTATGAAAATAAATTACATACAGACTTATGATGTTATGATAAATGATAATTTTGCAGAGATTTTTGTTTTTCTTGCAAGAAAGAATGATTCATTTCTTGGAAGGAGATTACTCTCAACATGTATATAAATAGAAGGTTGATTTTTTTTTCATTTGTCAGTGTTAATATGGTATTCCGGCTGAGTATCATGAAAATAGTCACAAAAAGATTACTCTGTGGAAGCAGTTATAAATAGATTACTTTGTGGAAGTAGTTATAGATTTCTTTGTGGAATTAGTTATAAATAGATTACTTTGTGGAAGTAGTGTACAATACCTTCATTTTATAATCTGAATCATTACATAAGTATTTTGCTTCATTTACAGATTTTTGTGAACAGTTCCAGAAGGGATCTCCAGGAATAAGAGATAAAGCAGATATTGGTATTAATACTAATAGTCTCACACAGATATTCAAAATGATAGACACAGCAACACAGACTGGAGACAGAACTCAGGATTCAGCAAACACCCTCACAGAGGATGATAAGGACAAGTTGAAAGAAGAGTTGTCTCTTCCTGTTAGATTTTCTGCCATGAAAACACAAGAAAATAGTTTCAAGAGGTTGAAAAATGAAAATATTTTAAAAAAACAATGTATATCAAAAAGGAAAAGGGGAAGGCCTCCACGACAGAATGCATCATCTGAGAGTTCAGTTAAAGTTCCGAAGATTGAAGAGGCTAATTCAGGAAGTAGAACAGATGTTTCCAAGCCTCCTGTCGAAGGTTTACAGATTTCTCCAAAAGTGGAAAAATTGGAAAACTCAGAAAATCCAATTTCCCCTAAAGATTTGGTGCAGGCAAAACATATTAATGAAGTAGTGAAACATGAAGATGAAAACAAAGAAACAACACTATTACCCATAAGAAAAAGTGCACGGTTAAAGGGTAAGAAGAGCAGATCATATGCCGCTATGATAAAGGAAAGTATTTATATAAAAGAGGAAGAAGAGGATGGATATGAAGACCAGGAAAGTGAGGGAAGTGTGAAGTCTGAACCTGACAAACAAGATGATGAATCCTCAAGGTCTCATTTTGAATGTCAGGAGTGCAGCTACACGTGTGACAATATTGTCTTATACCGTCGTCATCGTAAAGGAGAGCATGGAGGTGGCAGATATACCTGTGACAAATGTAGTTTCTCCACAGCAAGGATGAAGCTGTTGACAATTCATAAAAGAGATCACTTGCATGCTGAAAACAGATGCAGTTATTGTGGTATGACAGTGGATGATGCAGAAAAATTTAGGGAGCATCTCAGTAGACATAGAAGTCCTAATCCATATTTTTGTGATATGTGTGATATGTCTTTTAAAACGAAGACCCAGTTAACTCTGCACCTTCCCAAGCATTCAAAAGACAAGCCATTTGTGTGCAATTTATGCAGTGCTGGCTTCAAGTGGAAGCATGCTCTAAAAAATCACATGATCACGCACAAAACAACCAAAGATCATTTGTGTGATGTATGTGGATTTTCAACAGCTCATCGGAGTCAGCTTAAAGCTCATCGGCTCATTCATACAGGGGAGACTTTCAAGTGTGGTGTTCCTGGATGTTCATTCCAAGCTACAAAACGACAAAATCTGAAGTACCATATGCTTACACATACACATGAAAAGCCCCACCAGTGTGAAATTTGTGGCCAGTCCTTCTCTCTCATCAAAAATATGAAGCGTCACATGCTATTGCATACCAATGAACGTCCCTACAAATGTGAGCAATGCAACTTTTCTACAACACGATATGACAAACTTAAGGAGCATTATTTTAAGCAACACAACGTAGGAATGCGGCCAGGAAGAAAACTCCGACTATCAGATTACCAAGAGCAAAGCAATGCAGAACAGTCAGAAAACTCAAATGAACTAAAATCTATTGTCTTGTCAGATCTTCCAACTCAGGGTGAGGTGATACAGCTAGCAAACGGCGAAGGAACCCAAACTGTAGAATTTCACATTACAGACAGTGTAGGTGCTCACACACAGGTTGTGACACAGATTGAGACCTCTGATGGAGAAACTTTACCAATATCCATCAACCACCTGCCAACAGGGGCTGTGCAGCTGACTGAGATTCAGTATGATCCTAATTTACCAACTGTTCACTATGTTTCCAAGCTTGAATGAATTAATGTGCATTTAATGTACAGTTATTTGCCATGTGGACCTGACTTCTGAAGGCTTTGTATCATATATATGCACATTGACTGCAATTGGTTAATTTAGAACGAAAATACAGTTTTCTGTAACAGTGGAATGCAGAGCAAAAGTTTTAAATTACAATAAGCACTTCAGATACAGAAAATGTTATAAAATAACCAAATGGACATCTTAATGGCCAGAAAGTTTCATTCAAACACAGCTTTGTTTTTAATCTTGTATTTAATTATTTTCAGCCCACTGTTTGCTCAAACCTGGATCTCCTGTTTGTTCATTTGGAATCATCACTCTGAAAAATTATTCTCTTACAAAGGACACAAATAAATAACTTGACCATGATAAAGTTATTAATTTGCGCTGTTAAAGTCTGCTTGTTTTGTGAAGTATTTATAATAATTGCCCTTGTAAAATTAGACAGGTCCTGGTCCTAGGGCTTTGCTATTTTCAGAGCATGACCCATTTTCTTAAGACCAAGGTACTTGATATTCAAAGACCTCTGCTTAATGTTTACTGGACTCCTAAAATAACATGCCCTTGTTCAAGAAAACTGCTTTGGTTAAAATGACTCCTCATTTTGACATTAACCCCTTATTATGATTGTACATAAGGCAAAGTCTGCATGTTTAATTTGTTATTGACCTGTAAGTACAGGTTCAGATATATTTGTGTAGTCATACTTGAATTCCCACAATTGTACATGATCATATATCCAGTTTGAATTTCCAGGATTGCACATGACCTGGCCATCACTGATGAGAACTGACCAGTTATGAAAGCAGTGAAAACTTTGTACAAGGACAGAACAATGACTGTTTACATTGGAGAGAAAGAGGATTACCCCATCCCCCAAACTACTTACCCATTAGGAAATGAGACAGTAACAGATTCAGTGCTGCACAAATATTAGTCCACTATGTAAGGAAGTTGTCATGCTATAATTAGCTACATATACCTTAGATAATTATTGATTTTAGTTGAATAGTATAGTAGCTTTAATTTTGGATTTCAGAAAGGTAAGTTATAAATTCAATGTCATCAGCACTATCAGATTTCAAAATTTTATAAAAAAATATAAATGAATATGTAGCTTAAGTAGGAGTGAGACAAGACATCATGGGGTAGATTGAATCAAAGTAGGAGTTGAAGGTCATCTATGGTGGTGAGATGCCATGGGGTAAATTAAATCAAAGGTTTGTGCTTATTTCCTATGAATTTTAACAAGAAACTAAAGTAAGGTGTCTGTGTAGTGTTTTAAAACTTAATAAATTAGTAAGAGACAGTTGAGAATGGTTTGTTGCCAGATGCAGTTTGGTGAGTACAATTTTTTTAAGGGCTTAATTATTTATAAAGTCACTCTAATAGTGAGGGTCATTAGGCAGTGTATTATTTAAATTTGAATTGTCTGCCATCCTGGGTTAACCTGTCATGGAATGTAGTGCTGACCCTTGCTGTTAAATTAGTTTGCCTACAGAAAGCACATGGTTACTATTATTAGACTTGATCATTCCAGTTACTGACTATTATTTTTCCCTATCAACAACCAGATGCATAGAACAATGATGATAACAGGAAAAGAATATTTAAATTTGAAAAATTGCATAATGTATGTACCAAATTATGTACTTATAAAACAGCCCAAATAAACATAAATTTTTAAAATTTGTCTTTGAGATTTTACATGGTTTTAGTTTTTATGTGCAGTCAGACTGCATCAATAGGCTAATACACCATAAAAACAGTAACAATATGGCAGATCTTCCACTTATCTGAAATTTTTTTTAAAAAATATGAAACTCTTGATTTTTTGAATTTTTTTCCAATCCCGATTTTTAACAATGCCAATTTTTTTCAGTGAAAAGTACTTTTTGATTCATGATAGCTGTACAAAGAGAGCAATAGTGATGCAGACATTTCACTTGGAATATGCTATGGTCATACCATGAGAATTTATTATTTTTGCCATTTTCATCTTCTATGCTAATATTTAGTGTGTTAATTGAATTAACACTGAATATCAGTATAAAAGCTGAAACTCAAAAATGATATATTTTCACACTGACTGTAGAATACATTTTTATGTTAAGTCAGTAGCATAGGACAGTGGACATGTTAATTCCTTTGCAGAGGTTTTATAAGTATTTGGTCACAAACACTGATCCTGAATTTTCTCTCCAAATCCTGATTTTTTTTTCTTTGGCATCCAGATTTTCATTCTTCTCAAGGTGGCAGGTCTGAGTATGGACAGTGAGACAAACACTTTTAATATGGGCAAGCAGCCTGTATCAGACAGGCTAATACACCAGTCAGTAAGAGTAGTCAGACTGAATCAAACAGATTACATGTACAGGTATACAGGCTGCATCAGATAGGCTACATCAGACAGGCTAAAACACTGTAGGATACATTGTAAATACATTGGGTTTTATTCTTTTGTATTGTTTGGTTCTAATCATGCATGAATTGCTGGTTCATTATAAGAGGACAGATCAGGGTCTGTGCTTTTTCAAGTTGTTTGATTTTTTATATATGGTTGTATCTGGTATTATATAACAATTACTAGTTGCATATACCATGCATAACAACCATTTCTTGAATCATCTGCTGGGTGTACACCCATAACTTGAATCACCTACTATGTATAGAGCAATTACTAGATGCATATGCTATGCATACCATTACCAGATGCACCTACTGTCCATACCATTACCAGATGCACCTACTGTCCATACCATTACCAGATGCACCTACTGTCCATACCATTACCAGATGCACCTACTATGCATACCATTACCAGATGCACCTACTGTCCATACCATTACCAGATGCACATCCTATGCATACCATTACCAGATGCACCTACTGTCCATACCATTACCAGATGCACCTACTGTCCATACCATTACCAGATGCACCTACTATGCATACCATTACCAGATGCACATCCTGAGCATACCATTACCAGATGCACCTCATGTGCATGCCATTACCAGATGAACCTCCTGTGCATGCCATTACCAGATGCACCTACTGTGCATACCATTACCAGATGCACCTCCTGTGCATACCATTACCAGATGCACCTACTATGCATACCATTACCAGATGCACCTACTGTCCATACCATTACCAGATGCACATCCTGTGCATACCATTACCAGATGCACCTACTGTCCATACCATTACCAGATGCACCTACTGTCCATACCATTACCAGATGCACCTACTGTCCATACCATTACCAGATGCACCTACTATGCATACCATTACCAGATGCACCTACTGTCCATACCATTACCAGATGCACCTACTATGCATGCCATTACCAGATGCACATCCTGTGCATACCATTACCAGATGCACCTCATGTGCATGCCATTACCAGATGAACCTCCTGTGCATGCCATTACCAGATGCACCTACTGTCCATACCATTACCAGATGCACCTACTATGCATACCATTATCAGATGCACCTCCTGTGCATACCATTACCAGATGTACCTCCTGTGCATACCATTATCAGATGCACCTACTGTGCATACCATTACCAAATACACCTTCTGGTGATACCATTACCAAATGCACCTCATGTGCATACCATTACCAAATGCACCTCCTGTGCATACCATTACCAAATGCACCTCCTGTGCATACCATTACCAGATGCACCTCCTTTGTATACAACCATTACTTGAATCATACACAATGAATACATTAATTAGTAGTAGTTATGTATATGTTGCTTATCATCCTTCAGTTTTGAAGATAACCATGACAGGAATAACTGGTTTAGTTTCCCTATGTGAGTGATCAGGCCAATCTGTGGCACACTTGACTGTATGGTTTATTTGATCAGTAGAGGATGTTCTGAGATTTATTCTGCTCAGGCTCTTTACTCATCAATTCAAATTCTTTAGCTTCAGTATAGATGAATCTGCACCAAGTGGGACAATCCTGTTCAAGATGTTCCCAAGATTCAAGGTCATTGTTGAAATGTCTCAAGGATGTTCACAGGATTGCCGAAACATTTCTTCTTACCACCCTGAAATCACTTTCCCTCCTTGAGCTCACCACAAAAAAAAATCTTGCTTAGTTGCTCTTCTGACATCCTGGCAACATGACTGTCATTTCTTCAGCAGAATGTGTATGCCTGGAATTCTTGCCTGTTGAGAAACTTATGTCTGGGACTCCTATAATCTTGTCCTCGTCGGTTTCTTCTGGAAGCCCATGTGAACACCATCCAGGATTTTCAAGCATACAACATGGTCAGCAGCGCAATGGCTTTGTTTTGTTTGTAGACTGATGCCTTTGTGCTCATGCTTTCTTGTGCATAGTCTGCCAAAAGTCTCTTGCTTTAGGAATTCTTTCTTTTTATTTAATCATTGATGTAGACTACATTTGAGATTATAATTGTGCTGCTGAGATATATGAACATGTCCACTGCCAGGAGGGTTTGGCCATTTACACTGATGATAGTTTCATGACTGTCTTCTTGATACTGATCGTGAGACTGAAACTGTAACAAGCTAAAGGGAAAAAGCTCATACTATGATACATGTCTGACTCAAATTTGGTATTCAGGGAATAGTCATCAGCTAGTAGGAGATCCCAAACAGTCACTTACTGTAACGTCATCTTCACCTGTAGTCTCCACAGTTTAAAGATCATGCTGTCAATCCAGTGTCTGATTCAGTGTCATAGTCATGAAAGACATCAGTGAACATGGCAGAGAACATCATACTGAAGAGGATTGGGACCAACTCACAACCTTGCTTGACTCCACTTCTGACTGAGAATGGTTTAAAAGATTTGTCATTGTCCATAACATGAGTGATCATGGCAGCATGGAATTGCCAAACCGTCACAATGAATTTCTCTGGCCAACCAAATTTTGCCAATTTGCTAAAAGTATCTGCTATGCAAATCAGTCATTTTATCAATTTCTACTTGTCCTACTTTTTTGGTTATAGTTTGTTTCCAACTTTTTCCAAAATGACCATTTTTACTATACCTTTTTTCTTTAAATTGTATGTTGAAGATTAAATATATACAGCATGGCAGGCCATTACAAAGCCAATTAAGTTGTAGTGTCTGTGATGTGGAGCAAGGTTTACCTGTGTATTGTGGAGCAGACACTATATGTTGTAGTTTATTTAAGGTGTTACAAGTACTTACATTGCATTATTAAAATTTTACAGATATTTAATCAACTGGTACTAGAACAAACAATTAAATCTTTATCGTTTCTAAACCATCAATAAAATCTGATATTCCCAAAACATTGTAAACTTATTTTCTAATAAACTTCACCATATTAATGGATATGAGATCACATGGACAGATGTCATCACACCAAAATTGGTCATCTATTGAAAACCATAGGGGTTACTAATGTTACTATAAAATGAATAACATTAACTTTACAACTACTAATTGGATAATCTGAATGTCAATATTTTCTGTCAATTTTCATGAAGTTTTGGAAAATGGTTAAGCTGCTTGTTCTAATGGCAACTGTTTAAATATTACTATTTGCATTTACAGTAACGTAATCTTGGTACAATTAATTACAATTTATAGTGTCTTCAGTGGTGCTTATTTGAAATCATGTGGCCAAAACATTGTGTCTTGACCAGTGTGCACACATGAAGTGTAGGATCATTTAGGCAACCTAATGAGATAACAAGTATGTGATTAACTCATTAACTCCCAGGAGGTATTTGTCGTTTTTGCCTGAAATGTGAGTAATAAATCCATTTTGGGAGATATTTCTGAATAAATTCTAATACATCGACCTCCAAGACATTTTCGGTTAACCTAATGCCTATTTGTGTTAGAAACATCGCTTTTCATTGGTTCTTTCACCTGAACCTGAGCAGAAGGGTAAAAAGTGGACTATTTTTGCTTATTGGACTCCTCTTTTTCGTGTCGAGACCACTCTTCATTCTAAAGTCCCATCTTATCCTACTGTTTGCAAAGGTTCACCTGTCTGTGTGCAATTCAGATCAGTCTGTCTTAGATTGGAGGCCAAAAAGTCTGTAATTTACATAAATTTCATACTTTTTTACTTTATAAAATATCCCTATTGTCCCCCAGTTTCTTTGCTCCTTTTTTTCCTCAAAAGTAGCCCTAATGTTCCTACTCTTTCACAATGCATATAACCCTTACTTGATGCACCTTTTACTTGTATAATCATTACTAGGTGTACCTGCTACTTTTATAAACATTACTAGATACACCTGCTTCTTGCATAACCATTATTACATACACCTGCTACTTGTATAACCATTACCAGATGCACCTTAAACTTGTATAACCAATATTAGGTGCAGTTGCTACTTGTATAACCATTACTAGGTGCAGTTGCTACTTGTATAACCATATTCATGTGCAACTGCTACTTGTATAACCATTACTAGGTGTACCTGCTACTTGAATAACCATTGCTAGGTGCACTTGCTACTTGTACAACCATTGCTAGGTGTACCTGCTACTTGAATAACCATTCCTAGATACACCTGCTACTTGTATAACCATTTTTATGTGTACCTGCTACTTGTATAACCATTACTAGGCGTACCTGCTACTTGAATAACCATTGCTAGGTGCACCTGCTACTTGTACAACCATTGCTAGGTGTACCTGCTACTTGAATAACCATTGCTAGATACACCTGCTACTTGTATAACCATTACTAGGTGTACCTGCTACTTGAATTGCTAGGTGCACCTGATACTTGAATAACCATTGCTAGATACACCTGCTACTTCCATAACCATTACTAGGTGTATCTGCTACTTGTACAACTATTACTATGTGCACCTGCTACTTATACAACCATTAGTTTATGTGCACCTGCTACTTGTATAACCATTACTAGGTGTACCTGCTACTTGTATAACCATTACTAGATACACCTGCTACTTGCATAACCATCGCTAGTTGCACCTGCTACTTGTACAACCATTACTACATGCACCTGCTACTTGTATAACCATTACTAGCTGCACCTGCTACTTGTATAACCATTGCTAGGTGCACCTGCTACTTGTACAACCATTACTACTTGCACCTGCTACTCTAATAACCATTACTAGGTGTACATGCTACTTGAATAACCATTGCTAGATACACCTGCTACTTGTATAACCATTACTAGGTGTACCTGCTACTTGAATAACCATTGCTAAGTGCACCTGCTACTTGTACAACCATTACTACATGCACCTGCTACTTGAATAACCATTACTAGGTGTACCTGCTACTTGTACAACTATTACTAGGTGCACCTGCTACTTATATGACCATTAGTCTATGTGCACTTGCTACTTGAATTGCTAGGAACACCTGCTACTTGTATAACCATTACTATGTGTACCTGCTACTTGAATAACCATTGCTAGGTGCACCTGCTACTTGTATAACCATTACTAGGTATACCTGCTACTTGTATAACCATTACTAGCTGCACCTGCTACTTGTATAACCATTGCTAGGTGCACCTGCTACTTGTACAACCATTACTACATGCACCTGCTACTTGAATAACCATTACTAGGTGTACCTGCTACTTGAATAACCATTGCTAGATACACCTACTACTTGTATAACCATTACTAGGTGTACCTGCTACTTGTATAACCATTACAAGCTGCACCTGCTACTTGTATAACCATAGCTAGGTGCACCTGCTACTTGTACAACCATTACTACCTGCACCTGCTACTCGAATAACCATTTCTAGGTGTATCTGCTACTTGAATAACCATTGCTAGATACACCTGCTACTTGTATAACCATTGCTAGGTGAACCTGCTACTTGAATAACTTTTACTAGGTGCACCTGCTACAGATTGTTTACGTTGTCTAGATGCAATGCTGGAAAGAGTTTAAGCAGACAGTTTAAACTTGGGCTCAGAGTCAAAACTTTTAAACCTTTGATAATCTTTATGTCATCCAACTATACAGATTTTATGTGTATCCAACAGTACAGATTTTCTCAACTTTGGTTCTCTACTTTGTCTGCTTAAATTTAAAGACACATGTAATGGTATCCCAGTATGCTAACTTTCAAAGACATTTTTCTCAGTACTGTCAAGGAGACACTGTAGGAGAGTTGGGAATAGATCAGACACTAATTCAAGGGTCACAGGTTTTAAACCCATCCAAGCCAGCCAGCGTCAGCTGACTCTGTGTTTTCTAAATGGAATTCATTTTCTTTGGCTTGATATAGCCACTAATGAATTGTAAGTGCCATTAAAATCAATCTACTAAATTGAGGGTCATTGTGAGCGTTTATTCAGTATGAAATTTATAAAATGGACAGGAGGAGGGATGTGACAATCAAGTTAGTCCTACACTAAATGATGTCAGTCCTGGTATTTTATGTAGGGTATACCAAAACATGATAAATGCTAGGGTTGATATACAATGTAGGACTACAGTAGAACCTGTCTTGAAAGACCACCCCTTTAGCCAATACATAATGGCCTCTCAGGACAGGTGGTCTCTCATTGCAGATAATAATGATATATAATCAATAAATCTGTACATGGAAAATCTGGTTTCTCAAGACAGGTGGTCTCTCATAGCAGTGGTCTCTCAAGACCGGTTTTACTGTATCAGCAAGTGGCATATTATTATTTGATGAGTTTCAGGAATTTTATCTCATTTGAACACAAGTTTAAGATTCATTTTATCACACAGATTTATGGACTTTGCGTTGTACCATAACACTTTGGTATTGCTGTGTATTATGAATGACTTTATCATGTAACGATGCAAAAAAAGGCTGGGTGTTGTATGTGTATTTAATGAGAATAACTTGAAACTCTAGACAAAGAAGGCTGGGTGTTATATGTGTATTTAATGAGAATAACTTGGTTACTATAAACTCCAGACTAAGAAGGCTGTTAAGAATGCAGCAGAAAAAATTAATGGCATATGAACGTAATGACATTGAAGCAGTGGTAGAATATAAGCTGTCATTACTAATCAGGGACACTGTATTTTGAAGCTAGTCTTATAAAACATTGCATGTTTCCACATTGCATTAGGCTTGACATTAATTCATTTTCTACCACATGCTTATTTGCCCATATCACCGTGGACTCCAGATTAATCAGTAAATTTGTGTTCAGGTTTTAATTAAAAGTTTTTTAGTTTGCTCATATTTTCTAAAGACATTTTTGGGTTTTGGTTTAAGAATTTCAGTTTGGTCCTATTTTCTAAAGACTTTCATGGGTTTTTTCTAACCTGGGATGAATTAGTATGAATGTAAGACAGTTCATAAAGCAACCTAAGCCCTTTGAACGTCACAGTCAGCAAAAATTTCATTAAGTCTTTGGTTCAGGTTTTACATATATTCCCTGAACCCCATGATGGGTTTTGTTCAAACCTTTGGTGAATTATTAGGAAACTACCTTTGGTGAATTATTAGGAAACTAAGCCATTATTCATTGACACACATGCTCACATTTTGGTCTTTGGGATCATTGTCACATATTTTGTGACAGTGCTTGGATCATAGACTCTCCCTATCCTTATTGTTAATACTCAGAAAACATCTATGGTTGAGACCCTAAGGTAACATGGCATACCTGTGTATATGTACATAGTGCATCATTATTCATGAAAATGGTGCTGGATTGTTTGATTGAATTACAGTATTTAATTGTGTGGGTGGAGTGAGCTCATATCAAGTTCCTTAATAAATTGTCCAGAAAGCATGCATGGTTTATGTCAAAATTCTAAGATTTGTAACTTTGATCACTTGGAAAGGAGTAGAAGTTTCCAATGAATCCGAAGCTCATTAAAACTCCTTATGCATATACCTTTTAAAAATTTACCTGGACATTATTGGGTCAATAAAACTCTGCATATACCTTTGAAAATTTACCTGGACAATATTGGGTCAATAAAATTCGGCATATACCTTTGAAAATTTACCAGGACAATATTGGCTCAGATTTATATATTTGAAGAAACTGGGAGCAATGAGGATTTTCATCTATAATTTGATACAAGGTTGACAGATTCAACTTTTACTGTTTATAATTATAACCAATTAAGATGACATTTTGAATGGTATGATGTTGTAGCTAATAACCAAATAGATGTAAAAAGTAAATGGTATAATGTTTTAGCTTATAATAGAAATCAATAGACCATTTCATGGAGACTTCGGCAAACTTCATAATTTGCTCAGAATTTTGATCACGTGGTGGGTGGTATACTGACCGCAATATCCAATCGATAGCTGGTAGGCAAATAGTCTGGCCCCCAGCTTAGTATGCTCCCTAGTATAGTATAGCGGAGTGCATCGCAGGGAGCATACTAAGCAGGGGACCAGACTAGTGGTAAAAACAAGGCAGACAATTCAGCATTAACATCAACTGTTCCAACTACTTCAGCTTTGTTTATAGAGTTGAAAAATGCCTATTCAATAGCGATGATGCCACAGATATTGACGAAATTTAATATTGGAACCATCCTATCTTGTTTTCTGGATTTTATAGCCATACAAGAGAGTAGCTATGAGCCTGTTTACATCTGGACATATACATGCGAGTATGGAAACGGTGTCGATGTTAAAAATTTAATCCCTTTTTTTTTTTACCATAACACTGCATTTTATAGAGTTTCGTTTACCAATGAAAGGAATTTTTCGTATTAATCCGCAGTATAACAAACCAGGAATATTTTATGACAGTAAAGCTGCAGAAGTCCCAGGCATTTAGCGGGCAGGTAGCGGGCATTTCTTAATTTGTTTTAATCTGATATGTGTAAACAACAATGTATGCCATTTTGTTATGTACAGATGCCTACCAGCATTTGATTGGCTGGAGTATAAAGTCACTTGGGAGGTTTTTCGGATAATTATGGAGCAACTCGGTTAAATCTGGTATGAAATGGGCTATTAAGATGGCAAAAGTGAATGTTTTAAGCACCTGAAATGGTCAGTCATATAACAGAATATGTATGTAGGTCATTTTAATTTCCTGTTAAGAGTCTCATTGTCATATTTTATTAGATAACACATTTTGAATTTGTTTGATGGAATATTTAACAACTTTTTATTAGTGGTACTTGTTAATGTATTTGTTAATACATTGGAATTAGAATATTCAGAATGTTAATAAATGTTATCATAATGTTCCATGCATATCCTTAGTGTTTTCCATGCATATCCATTGTGTTTTCATCATATTGAAGTGTTTTAATTAAAGTACTTCTTTTAAGGTCCTGTTGTTCCTAATTGAAAATGATGCAGCTTGGACATGCAATATGGTCACAGCTGTGACCATATTAAAAAACTTTTCACTATTTCTCAAAATGCATGGCCATATGGTGTTTACTTGAAGACTTATGATGTCTAGTTGGCCAAAATTAAAATCCTGGAGATCTACTTCTAGTATTGACACAGTGCTGTTTTTGATGACCTAGCTTTCACTCCTGAGTGAATGCTCATTTTGATATATTATAAATACTTATAATATATTATAAATACTTATAATATATTATAAATACTTATAAGTACTTTAAAGGTGTAGTTGGTCTTAAGCAAAATTGACCTCTGGCATCCAAATTGGCCAGAATCAAGTGGACATCTCAAAAATCTTTCTATTTCTGACTGGATGGTCATGTTGAGATGACTTTGTATGTAAAGACTTTATGTTGGTCCTGAATAATAATGTAACATCTGTCAAAGCTGCCATCTTGAAAATGTTGTTGTCAGTGCTCCTAAATGGAGAATTGCCTTGAATATCCAATATGGCCACCATAACACCCAGCTTGAAAATCTTAACACTCCTTCAGGTTGGATGGTCATGTGTGGTTTTCACTAAATGACTTGCAGTCAAGCTGGTCCTCATGGAATGGTACTGATTATACATTTAATATGCCTTCAATATAATTTCAGTTATTATACATCCAGTATGCCTTGATCTTGAATATCTAATTTTGCTACTATTGCATCTTTTGAATGGCTGGTCATATCAACATGGAGTTTTCACAGAAAAGACATAATGTCTGTTTGGTCCATAATGAATATGGCACCAATCTAGCATCCAACATGACACAATATAGCCACCATGGTGACAGTATGATCATTTTGGTATCATGGTTTATCTTGAATCAATGGTAATACATTGTATAAACATGGTGTTTTTATTAAGAGCCTTTTTATGATGTCTAGTTGATCTAACATCCAGTATTGACCGTCACAGTGTGAACAGTAATGACATTCACAGTGATCATCAGAAAAGTGTTATTATCACCGTTGTTCCCAAAATGGATGCTTGTGAAACTAAAGAAAGCTCTGAAATATATTTGGTCTGGTTTAAATTCATGCTAATTGGTTATGAAATATAGTTGGTCCAGTTTAAATTCATGTCAATTGGTTATGAAATATAGTTGGTCCGGTTTAAATTCATGCTAATTGGTTATGAAATATAGTTTATGAAATATTATTGGTCCAGTTTAAATCCATCCTAATTGGTTATGAAATATAGTTGGTCCAGTTTAAATTCATGCTAATTGGTTATGAATATATAGTTTATGAAATATTATTGGTCCAGTTTAAATTCATGCTAATTGGTTATGAAATATAGTTGGTCCAGTTTAAATTCATGCTAATTGGTTATGAAATATAGTTGGTCCAGTTTAAATTCATGTCAATTGGTTATGAAATATAGTTGGTCCAGTTTAAATTCATGCTAATTGGTTATGAAATATAGTTGGTCCAGTTTAAATTCATGTCAATTGGTTATGAAATATAGTTGGTCCGGTTTAAATCCATCCTAATTGGTTATGAAATATAGTTGGTCCAGTTTAAATTCATGCTAATTGGTTATGAATATATAGTTTATGAAATATTATTGGTCCAGTTTAAATTCATGCTAATTGGTTATGAAATATAGTTGGTCCAGTTTAAATTCATGCTAATTGGTTATGAAATATAGTTGGTACAGTTTAAATTCATGCTAATTGGTTATGAAATATACTTGGTATAGTTTAAATTCATGCTAATTGGTTATGAAATATAGTTGGTACAGTTTAAATTCATGCTAATTGGTTATGAAATATAGTTGGTCCAGTTTAAATTCATGCTAATTGGTTATGAAATATAGTTGGTCCAGTTTAAATTCATGTCAATTGGTTATGAAATATAGTTGGTCCGGTTTAAATTCATGCTCACTGGTTATGAAATATAGTTTATGAAATATTATTGGTCCAGTTTAAATCCATCCTAATTGGTTATGAAATATAGTTGGTCCAGTTTAAATTCATGCTAATTGGTTATGAATATATAGTTTATGAAATATTATTGGTCCAGTTTAAATTCATGCTAATTGGTTATGAAATATAGTTGGTCCAGTTTAAATTCATGCTAATTGGTTATGAAATATAGTTGGTACAGTTTAAATTCATGTCAATTGGTTATGAAATATAGTTGGTCCAGTTTAAATTCATGCTAATTGGTTATGAAATATAGTTGGTCCAGTTTAAATTCATGTCAATTGGTTATGAAATATAGTTGGTCCGGTTTAAATTCATGCTAATTGGTTATGAAATATAGTTTATGAAATATTATTGGTCCAGTTTAAATCCATCCTAATTGGTTATGAAATATAGTTGGTCGAGTTTAAATTCATGCTAATTGGTTATGAATATATAGTTTATGAAATATTATTGGTCCAGTTTAAATTCATGCTAATTGGTTATGAAATATAGTTGGTCCAGTTTAAATTCATGCTAATTGGTTATGAAATATAGTTGGTACAGTTTAAATTCATGCTAATTGGTTATGAAATATACTTGGTATAGTTTAAATTCATGCTAATTGGTTATGAAATATAGTTGGTACAGTTTAAATTCATGCTAATTGGTTATGAAATATAGTTGGTCCAGTTTAAATTCATGCTAATTGGTTATGAAATATAGTTGGTCCAGTTTAAATTCATGCTAATTGGTTATGAAATATAGTTGGTCCAGTTAAAATTCATGCAAATTGGTTATGAAATATAGTTGGTCCAGTTTAAATTCATGCAAATTGGTTATGAAATATAGTTGGTCCAGTTTAAATTCATGCTAATTGGTTATGAAATATAGTTGGTCCAGTTTCAATTCATGCTAATTGGTTATGAAATATAGTTGGTCCAGTTTAAATTCATGCTAATTGGTTATGAAATATAGTTGGTCCAGTTTAAATTCATGCTAATTGGTTATGAAATATAGTTGGTCCAGTTTAAATTCATGCTAATTGGTTATGAAATATAGTTGGTCCAGTTTAAATTCATGCTAATTGGTTATGAAATATAGTTGGTCCAGTTTAAATTAATGCTAATTGGTTATGAAATATAGTTGGTACAGTTTAAATTCATGCTAATTGGTTATGAAATATAGTTGGTCCAGTTTAAATTCATGCTAATTGGTTATGAAATATAGTTGGTACAGTTTAAATTCATGCTAATTGGTTATGAAATATAGTTGGTACAGTTTAAATTCATGCTAATTGGTTATGAAATATAGTTGGTACAGTTTAAATTCATGCTAATTGGTTATGAAATATAGCTGGTACAGTTTAAATTCATGCTAATTGGTTATGAAATATAGTTGGTCCAGTTTAAATTCATGCTAATTGGTTATGAAATATAGTTGGTACAGTTTAAATTCATGCTAATTGGTTATGAAATATAGTTGGTACAGTTTAAATTCATGCTAATTGGTTATGAAATATACTTGGTACAGTTTAAATTCATGCTAATTGGTTATGAAATATAGTTGGTCCAGTTTAAATTCATGCTAATTGGTTATGAAATATAGTTGGTACAGTTTAAATTCATGCTAATTGGTTATGAAATATAGTTGGTACAGTTTAAATTCATGCTAATTGGTTATGAAATATAGTTGGTACAGTTTAAATTCATGCTAATTGGTTATGAAATATAGCTGGTACAGTTTAAATTCATGCTAATTGGTTATGAAATATAGTTGGTCCAGTTTAAATTCATGCTAATTGGTTATGAAATATAGTTGGTACAGTTTAAATTCATGCTAATTGGTTATGAAATATAGTTGGTACAGTTTAAATTCATGCTAATTGGTTATGAAATATACTTGGTACAGTTTAAATTCATGCTAATTGGTTATGAAATATAGTTGGTCCAGTTTAAATTCATGCTAATTGGTTATGAAATATAGTTGGTACAGTTTAAATTCATGCTAATTGGTTATGAAATATAGTTGGTCCATATTTGAAAATTGCATGCAACAGTGCAAGTGTTACAGCAGTCTAGCTGCCTGTGCAATGGATGGAATAATCTAAACTTGGAAATTTTGGGTGCAAATATTACTTAATTTGATTCATATGATATTCTGTTAAGATGTCTGTCATGTCATTCACATAAGGTTGCATCTGGCTCTCATCGATCAGTGAGCATTTTTTTTTTAAACAGCCTAAAATTGTTTAGCTTATGAGAATCTCCAAACACTAAAATCAGAGAAAGTGGCCTACATATAGAGTTGACTAACAAGCTGTACCTACAACTCAAGGTCTACATATGCAGCATCTTCAAAACATACATCCTAAATCTTTAAATCTACCTGACTCAAAGATACATCCAACATCTTTAAATCTACCATGACTCAAGGATGCATCCTAAATCTTTAAATCTACCATGACTTAAGGATGCATCCTAAATCTTTAAATCTACTGACTCAAGGATACATCTTAAATCTTTAAATCTATGATTCAAAGATATATACTAAATCTTTAAATCTAACATGACTAAAAGATACATCCTAAATCTTTAAATCTACCATGACTCAAGAATATATCCTAAACCTTTAAATCTACCATGACTAAAGAATATATCCTAAATCTTTAAATCTACCATGACTCAAAGATACATCCTAACTCTTTAAATCTACCATGACTCAAGGATGCATCCTAAATCTTTAAATCTACTGACTCAAGGATACATCCTAAATCTTTAAATCTACTATGATTCAAAGATACATACTAAATCTTTAAATCTAACATGACTAAAAGATACATCCTAAATCTTTAAATCTACCATGACTCAAGAATATATCCTAAATCTTTAAATCTACCATGACTCAAAGATACATCCTAACTCTTTAAATCTACCATGACTCAAGGATACATACTAATTCTTTAAATAATAATAATAACGAGGACTTTATATAGGGACTAATCTTTAGAAGCTCTTAGCGCTTTACAACATTTGACAACACTTAAAAAGAATAAAAAACACATATATTGAAATGATTACAAAAATAAAAACAAACACCACAAAATTAGAATCAGAAAAACTTGCTGTAAATTTTTAAGGTAAGGATACATTATTGGGTCTTTATGACTGTTCTTGCAGTTTAAATAGATGGGTTTTAAGGGCACTCTTGAATGAGATCACTGTGTCTTTGTGTCTAAGTGCAGTGGGCAATTTGTTCCATGTTGCTTGGCCCTGGTATGCAAAAGAACGTTGTCCATATGATTTCAACTTCATAGTGGGAATATTGAGAATGCAGGTGTCAGAAGAGGAGCGTAAGCATCTTGCAGGTGTGTACACATTGGCGAGGTCAGATAGGTATGTTGGACAGGAGCCCATCAATGAAATGTAGCACAGAGAACAAATTTTGTGTTTAATTCTGGATCATATGGATAGCCAGTGTAGGGTACAAGGCATTGGAAGAGGCGTGCTCTGATTGTGGTATTCTAAGGATGATCAGAGCAGCAGTGTTTTGAAGTTTCTGAAGTAGATATTGAGATGAACCAGACAGAATTGAATTACAATAGTCCAGTCTTGAAAGTACTAAGGAACACACAAGTGTTTTAGTTGCATCAACTGACACATACTTGTGAATGGAGCTGATAGATCTCAACTCAAGATATGCAGACTGGCAAATGTTCATGACATGTTGATTCATTGAGAGAGTACTGTCAAGAGTGACACAGGTTTCATACTGACTGCTTGAGTTTAATATTGGTGTTGCTGAATCTATTTATTGTGTGAGGTAAAGGATGTGAATGAGAAAGTCTTTGTGTTGTAATCAGGATAGCTTAGTGGCTGAGTGTACAGAATGAAGAGAACAGGTCCAAAAACAAACCCCTATGGAACACCACAGCATAGACCAACTGGGCTGTAGTGTTTTCTAGTTGTGGACACAATTTGTGTACTGATGAACAAGTATTACTTAAACCATAGTAAATCCATATCGTGAATGCCAGATACATTCTGGTGACGGTGAAGTATTATATCATGGTCTATAGTGTCAAATGCTGCAGACAAGTCAGGGAGAGTGAGGACTGTAGTCTTTCCGCCATCCAAATCAGAGATAAGGTTGTTGACTACTTTCAGAAGAGCAGTTTCAGTACTATGGCGAGGGCGATATGCAGACTGTCCTTTGCTAAAAAGATTTTGAATTCAGATGAGATACAAGATGGGATAGAACAACTTTTTCTAAAATTCTTGACATGAATGGGAGATTAGAAACTCGGCAGTAGTTCTTTAGATCATTATGGTCAAGTGTTGGTTTCTTCAGCAGAGGTTTTACAATGCAGTTTTATAAAATGATGGGAATTCCCAAGATGAGAGAGACATATTAATAACATCAGTTAGTGAAGGCAATATTGGATCCAAGCACTCTAGCAGCAACGATGTTGGAATCAGATCCAGTTCACATGACTTTGATGCGCTCTTCATCACGATTGCATGTACTAAATCCATAGAGACAGGTTCAAATGCTGCTAATGGTTGCTGCTGAAATTCTGTATCACAACTGTATGGTGATGACGAGTCAACTGAAATTGTGTTGTCAAGTTTATCTCTGATGGTTTGTACTTTGTTATGGAAGAAATTTACAAACAGGTCCGGAAGGTCGACTCAAGAGAAGATAGCTGGAAGTGGTGTACATTTGTTCCTTGACAGTAGCTTGTTAGTAATCTACCATGACTCAAAGATACATCCTAAATCTTTAAATCTACCATAACTCAAATATATATCCTAAATCTTTAAATCTACCATGACTCAAGGATACATCCTAAATCTTTGAATCTACAATAACTCAAAGATACATCCTAAGTCTTTAAATCTACCATGACTCAAGGATACATCCTAAATCTTTAAATCTACTATGACTCAACGATGCATCCTAAATCTTTTAATCTACCATGACTCAAAGATAGATCCTAAGTCTTTAAATCTGCAATGACTCAAAGATATATCCTAAATCTTTAAATCTACCATGACTCAAAGATAGATCCTAAGTCTTTAAATCTACCATGACTCAAAGATACATCCTAAATCTTTAAATCTACTATGACTCAAAGATTGATCCTAAGTCTTTAAATCTACCATGACTCAAGGATACATCCTAAATCTTTAAATCTTCTATGACTCAAAAGATGCATCGTAAGTCTTCAAATCTACCATGATTCAAAGATAGGTCCTAAGACTTTAAATCTACCATGACTCAAACAAATCCTATATCTTTAAATCTACTATGACTCAAAAGATGCATTGTAAGTCTTTAAATCTACCATGACTTGAGGATGCATCCTAAATCTTTAAATCTACTATGACTCAAGGATGCATCCTAAATCTTTAAATCTACTATGACTCAAAGATACTTCCAAAGTCTTTAAATCTACCATGACTCAAAGATGCATCCTAAATCTTTAAATCTACCATGACTCAAAATCAATTTACATCATTATTTTAGCTTTGTGACCAATGATGCACTAGAACATAAGAATTCATTTTGATCCAGGATGAAATATGGATGCTAGCTTTTAAATTAAAACCCCTGTATATTTGCATGAAAGAATTATGGCACTGTAAAACACTTGTATTTCAGAAGTCATTAACATATCTAAATCTTAACTCATCTGCAAATACATGTGATAAACTACTGGGCATTTTAATTGATAAGAGGTGAAAGTGGACATAAGAATTCTGCCTACTAGCTTAATGTAAGAGCAGTTGGCAGAGAAATCTTAGTGAGACTTTCTGTAAATGTCTCCCAATGCCATTGATTAAATACATTATGAAAATAGTTCTTTTAGGTTTCTTTAAGTTATAATTCCTATTCTTATTTTATTATTCAACTAATAGTAAAAGGCCTTTCCATGCCAGAGTTGGTCAAATTCTGTTGAGAAACTTTTTAAAATAAAATTGTTTAAATATTTTTTCCTTCACTTTTTGGTAATAGCAGGCATATTGGCTGGTGGAATAGCATCACCTGTACAAATTTGAAACCCTTGCTTCTGTGCAACTAAGTTTGGTCCAATTCTGTTAATTGGTTTTTGAGTTGGTCCAATTCTGTTCATTGGTTTTTTTATGGTCCAATTCTGTTAATTAGGTTTTTTTTAAGTTGGTCGCATTCTATTAATTGGTTTTTGAGTTGGTCTAAATTTGTTAATTCATTTTTAGTTGGTCCATTTCTATTAATTGGTTTTTGAGTTGGTCCAATTCAGTTAATTGGTTTATGAGTCCAAGTTTCTTTTTAGTAACAGTGGCCATATTTGTTGGCAGATTAGACTCATTAGTATTCAGCAAAGTCATAGTAGTAGTAGTAGCTAAGGGTTTTATGGTAAATCAGCACAATATTGGCTATTGTGCCAATTTAAAGTTCAACCCAAAAATATAGGAAGATAAAGCCTTCCAAAGGAATAAAAACATTCAATGCTGAACAATTAAGGCTTAACGGTATAGATGTTAAAATTTTGCACAAGTATATAGAAAATTTATAAAGGTAAAATGTAAAGTCCTTAAAATGTATGGTCCAAGTTTTGTAAATCATATTCTATCAAAAAGTTCTTGATGATGATACAATTTCTACATCAAGTTCACATAAAATATTTCTGTTACATGATGGAAGTTGACACACTTGCCAAGTATTAAACTCAGATCTCTTAATGCCAGGATTCTGTTGAGTGTTTAAATATTCACTGTTCTTAATAATGATGGACATATGTCACAGAATAAGGCTAAAAATAACTTGGTTTTGCCTTTAATCTATTTTTCACCTTATTCGTTGTACAGGCGTACAATGTTACCTGGGGTGAATCACTGGCCACCGGGTAAAGTGATTTGAAATTACATGCAGGCGGAGAACCATTGATAAGCATGTATTACGTGGACATTTGACTTGACTATTAATCACTCCTATGGTCTTAAGCTTGATACATTGTAAACTAAGACACAAGTCATTTGGATTTCGCCAGTGGTAGGCGAACTTTCTACCATCGTCTCAGGCCATAGGAGTAAGTGTCAAAATTTAGACTTATTTGATTTGTGAAAACTATTTCTCGGTTTTGTGACCTGTCGGGTGATGTTTCGTTTTTAGCATTTGTTCTTATTACCATTTTAATAACAAATAGTTTTGTTTTATTGTAGCTTTTCTTTTCTTTTTGGATACGAGTGATTCTTTCTCTTTGGATACAAGTGACCCCGTCGGATGCTATAGTAGCTGTTGGGTAGCCTGTTCGATACTATTGAAGCTGGTTGGATACCATTGTAGACAGTTCGATATTAATATAGACCCCGAGAGTCTATTGTGATTGCGGGAGTCTGTTATGAATTATGGGAGCCATTGAAGTCTGTTGGATCCAATTGTTGTAGCCCATTGGATAGCGGACATTAAGAAAGCTTAATGAACATTATCGGATATCATTGGACATTAGTGGGCTAACGAAGCCTCAGTGGAACTGTCGAAGCCTAGCAGGAGATTCGGTGTCTAATGGGAGTCGACCACAGATTTGAGTTCATATATCATATAAACTGTAGTTAAGTTTAGGAAGTGTAGTCCAGTTGAGGGACGTATGTTTGTGTTCATTCATTTGCCTTGAACTCAGGAAGTGGTCGAAGTGTCAGAAATAACACTTGAGTATTGCTCATCATTCAAGAGATTTTGTGAATCTCAGTTAAATACTTATACGAGATTAAGTGGATCTCATATTTCATTTTTCTTTTCATTCTTTTCATAGCATGTGATATATTTGTTAGGTTAGATCATATTTTCGTTGTTTTTCTCATTTCATGAGTGCATGTAGAACATATCGTATTAGTCATATGATAGTAGTGTACGCGTAAGAGTCTTTGAATTTGTTTTATATCCATATCACTATCTATCTAGTAACGTATTTTATAAATTCAATTATTCATCGCTTTGTGTTGTTAATTTAGTCCAGAGAAATCCCACTCAGTTTCAATTCTGTTACAACACATTTAATGTAGACTGGTATTATTTGTACAGATTTGAAAGTCCTTAATGGTAGACTGGTATTATTAATACAGATTTGAAAGCCTTTATTGGTAAACTGGTATTTGTACAGATTTGAAAGCCTTTAATGGTAGACTGGTATTTTTTTGTACAGATTTGAAAGCCTTTAATGGTAGAATGGGTATTATTTGTACAGATTTGAAAGCCTTTAATGGTAGACTGGTATTAGTTGTACAGATTTAAATGCCTTTAATGGTAGAACTGGTATTATTTGTACAGATTTGAAAGCCTTTAATCGTAGAGTGGTATTAAATGTACAGGTTTGAAACCTTTAATGATAGACTGGTATTATTAATACAGATTTGAAAGCCTTTAATGGTAGAACTGGTATTATTTGTACAGATTTGAAAGCCTTTAATGGTAGACTGGTATTGTACAGTTTTGAAGTCTTTTAAAGGTAGACTGGTATTATATGTACAGATTTGAAAGCATTTAATGGTAGAACTGGTATTATTTGTACAGATTTGAAAGCCTTTAATGGTGGATAGGTATTGTACAGATTTGAAAACATTTAATCGTAGAACTGGTATTTGTATAGATTTGAAAGACTTTAATGATAGACTGGTATTAGTTGTACAGATTAATGGTTGACTAGTATTTTTTCTACAGATTTAAAAGCCTTTAATGGTAGACTGGTGGTATTATTTGTACAGCTTTGAAAGGCTTTCATTTTAGACTGGTAATATTTGTACAGATTTGAAAACCTTTAATGGTAGACTGGTATTAGTTGTACAGATTTCAAAACGTTTAATGGTAGAAATGGTATTTTCATATTTTTAATGGTGGATTGGTATTATACATATTTGAAAACTTTTAATGGTAGACTAGTATTATTTGTACAGATTTGATTGCCTTTAATTGTAGACTGGTACTATTTGTACAGATTTGAAAGCCTTTAATGGTTGACTGGTACAAGTTGTACAGATTTGAAAACCTTTAATTGTAGACTTAAACTATTTTTTACTGATTTGAAAGCCTTTAATGGTTGACTGGTAATATCTGAACAGATTTGAAAGCCTTTAATGGTCGAATGGTCTATAATGGTGGATTGGTATTGTACATATTTGAAACTTTTAATGGTAGACTGGTACTATTTGTACAGATTTGAAAGCCTTTAATGGTAGACCGCTATTTTTGTACAGATTTGAAAGCCTTTAATGGTAAAACGTATTGTACAGATTTGAAAGACTTTAATGGTAGACTAATATTTGTACATATTTTAAAGCCTTTAATAGTGGATTGGTATTGTACAGATTTGAAAACCTTTAATGGTAGACTGGTATTATTTGTACAGATTTGAATGCATTTAATTGTAGACTCATTATTTGTACAGATCTGAAAACCTTTAATGGCTGAATGGTATTATTTGTACAAATTTGAAAGCCTTTAATATAGAATGCTCTCTTTAAAATTTTGTTCAATTCTGTTAATCATTTTTGAGAGGTTTTTTAAATGTTTTTCTTTTTTTGATCATGACAGCCATTTTTGATGGATTTTTTTTGGTACATATTGAGAGCCCTTTATGTCAGGATGCTATCAACTTTGGTCAGTTTTTTTAGCACATTTGGAGAAGTCATATGAGGATTGGTCTCTTTATAGTGTTACGACCCTGTGATTTAATTGTGTGTTAAGGAAACAATTCCGTATAAATCTTTTTATTTCATTTTTATTTCATTAACTGTAATTATTAATATAATTATAGTAATATCAGTCAAATAGATTTTTGAAAGTGTTTACTTGAGTCGTAGATGTGACTCGTGAGAGCATGTGCTGTGTATGATAGCAAATTCATTACAAGTAAACATTCAGGAATAGCTATGAAAACGATTGGCTGATTCTGGGTCAGGCTTTCCTAATGTCCAGAAGAATTACGAAATTGCATACGTCCTCGTGCGCGTGCAATTCAAACAACGTATTAGCTTCATTTATATGTTTGAAATTTTTGTAAGACGTACTGTCATGGACAGGCAGTCGTAGTCATGCAGTCGTAGAGTCGTACAGTCAGTTATACAACTTTTATTACATTAAAAAAGGTATTTTTGTGCTAGAAGTTGTCTGTTCGTATGTCTACGTAGAACATGTTTTGTTAGAGGAGATAATTTTACTTCGTTTCTTCTGAATAATGATTTTCTTGGAGAACAACATTACTGATTTGGACAAAGACATTTTCCCGAAAATATTCTAAATTGGAACGGGACAACACAAACTGCTTTATTGTGTAAATTCTGGAATTTTCTGTAAGCCTTCGTCTGACGTGGTCATCTGCCATTTTAGATCGGAAATTCAGACACTTCTTACTGTGTTTAGAACTTTTTACAGGACTATTGTATTTTGAACAATTTGGATCATTTCTGTAAACCGTAAGTCTTGTTTGACATATTTACATTTTTTTTCATGTTTTCTAGGAAAATTATTTTTGTTAAAAATTTACAAAGCTTGTCTTCACTCTTTTATGTTACTTTGAACGAACCGATACGTCACATAAATGATCAGTCGCTCGTCCTTTGGGATATTTGAAATTGGTTAAAATTGAAATTTAAATTCCCCTAGTTAACTTTGAAATTTTAGTGAAAACATCGGGCTTTCTTCTTAAAAATGTCAAGAGTGGAGAGCTTTCTTTCTACTCCATCCAAAGAACAGTTGGAGAGTTTTAGGAAGGATGAATTGCTTGAACTTGCCAGAAAGTATGAACTCTGAAGCAAACTCTTGTTTAACTAAACAAGAAATCAAGAAAATTATAATTCAACATTTGGTTGAGAAGAATATTTTGGACATGTGTTTGGCATCTGTCAGTAAGACTTGAACCGATGCTGACGTTAAAATTGCAGAACTGAAGTTGAAATATAAATGTTAGTTTCAGAGAGTACAATTAAAAAAAGAAAAGAAAAAAGGCAAATTGAATTACAAAAAAACAAAACAAACAACAAAAAAACCCCAACAAATGAGAATACGATTGGAAGAAAAATAAAAGGATAGGCAAATAGAATTACAAAAAGAAATGAGATTACAATTTGAAGAAAGGGAAAAACAAAGACAAATAAAGATAGCTGAAAGGGAAAAAGACAGGCAAGTAGAATTACAAAAGGAACAAATGAAATTAAAAGGCGAGAGAGAGATGCAAATAAAAACGAAAGAATTCGATCTGGCAAGTGACAGGTATGATTCCACATCTCATGCAAATTCAAAATTTAACATTTTAGGAAATATCTAATTAGTCCTCCCCCCTTTAGTGAAAAGGAAGTAGACAAATATTTTATTTTGTTTGAAAAAGTAGCTGAGAATTCAAAATGGCCAAGAGTATTGGACTCAATTATTTGCAGAGTGTACTTCATGGCAAGGCCAGAAATATCTATGTATCTCTGTCAGTACAACACAATTCTGATTACGATTTAGTTAAGGAATGCATCTTGAAAGGTTACGAGTTAGTCCCTGAGGCTTATCGACAAAAGTTTAGAAGTTACAAAAAAATAAATTGTTGAATTTGCTAGGGAAAAGGAACAGTTGTTCAAGAGATATTTTCTGTCTGAGAAAATTGAACATGATTATGAAAGGTCAAGACCTTGGAAAATGCTGCTATGGCTGCTTGATAAGTATTCCTTAACTCATAAAGTTCATGCTGCAAACAAATCTTTCACTCAGCAGTCTACTGATAGAAAGGTGTTTAAAACAAATACGACTCTCAATAAAAATCAATCTGGCACAAATTCTAAAAATCAAGCTTCATACTTTATTCTAAATCCTTGTCTCTACCTACGTGTACCTATTATAAGAAAAGAACACGTCATTTCTGAGTGCTTCAAACTGAAATATAGGCATCAGAATCAAGATAGACTTATCCCAAATGCTTTTATTTCTATGAGGTCAAGGTCATGCATTGCAAATGATACATTTGTTGGGTTTGATAAACCTGTCTGATTTATGTTTTGGATAATTTTGAACCATTTCATGTCGAAGGGTTCTACATCACTCTTGGGTGATTTAGCCAATCCTGTCCCTAAAATTTTAAGAAATACAGGAGCTTCTTTATAGAGTCTTTTAGTTTCAGGTGTTTTGCCTTCTTCCGAGAAGACCTGTTCTAATGAGAATGTTCAAATTTAGGGAGTAGAGTGCGGCTTTGTTAGTGGTCCTCTCCATTATGTTAATTTGTAATCAGACTTAGTTTCAGGACATGTGACCGTCGGTGTAGTGTATACTCTACCTGTTGAGGGCGTTCATTTGTTGCTATGCAATGAATGTAGACAAGGTTGTGGTTAATCCACTTGTAACTGACAAACCTTCTTTGGATCAGAAAGTTGATCCTATTGAAAAAGAAATCCCTGATTTATTCCCAGCTTGCGCAATTACCAGAGCTTTGGCAAATAAAGCTCTTGAGACTGATTTTGATAAGGACTGTGTTCCTTTAGATGACACATGTATTGGTCAGGTTTTTGATGAGGTCACTTTTTTCTAATTTGGATCAGTCGAAAAGTTTTGATCATAGTGATCCTCTTTTGAATACTCTTTCTCTTTTATCAGATCAGGGTGATACACAACAATCACTTGCCGTTGAACAGGAGAAAGATCCTCAGGTCTCCTGTTTGTTTTAGCGGGCCGTTAGTGAAACTGAAGCAAACTTATGTACCTGTCTGTTACTTCATTAAAAAATGGAGTTTTTATGAGAAAATGGAGACCTCTTGAGGTACCCGCTAGTGACGAATGGTCAGTAAAATATCAAATTGTGGTTCCGAAAACTTACAGACATGAAATACTTTGTTTGGTCCATGAAACTCCTTTATCTGGTTATCTAGGATCAATAAAACGTAATCACAAGATATTGACTCACTTCTATTGGCCGAAAATCAAAAGTGATGTTTACAAATTCTGTAGATCTTGTCATGTGTGTCAAAGATTAGGTTCTGAGTCTTCATTTGAAAGATTTTCTTTCAATAACTGTAAGGGTCCACGAACCAAATCAAAAGATACCTAAAGCTCATTTACAACCAATTTCTGCATTTGATGAACCATTCAGTAGAGTTCAGTCCTTTAGAAGTGGTTTTTGGACACACTGTGCATGGACCCTTAAAGTTATTGAAAGATAAACTTCTTTCAAATGAAGACTCAGAACCTAATCTTCTTGATTATGTTTCTGATTTCAAATATAAATTGTCAAAGGCTTGTGAGGTCGCAGAAGCAAATTTGCACTCTACTCAATCAAAAATGAATTTAAGATATAATAAAAAAGAGATAGGAGTTTTAAGTCTGGGGATAGAGTCCTGGCTCTCTTGCCCATTCCACAAAATCCTCTTCAGGCAAAATAGTTTGGTCCATACATGGTTGAAAAGAAACTAAGTGACTTAAATTACATTATAAATACTCCTGATAGGCGTAAGCCAAAACAATTGTGCCATATCAATATGTTAAGAGTATGTTGAAAGAAATAGCCAGGCCAATCATGTAATTAATTTAGTTATACATGTCCTACCAAAGGAAGATTCGCAGGAAGGAATTCAGCTGGATTCTACTAACCTTGGAACAATAAGTCTGCAAAATTCGGACTTTATTGAAAATTTAGATCAGAAATCTTACTTGCAAGATCAAGAAAAAAGTAAACTTTAAAAATTGTTTTCTGAATATAAGCACTTGTTTCCAGATGTGCCTACAAGGACAAATTTTTTCACGACGTTGAAATAGTAAATTCGAAACCCATGAAACAACACCTATAGAGGATGAATCCTTTTTAACAGCAATATATGAAAAAAGATTTCAGTATTTGCTGGACAATAATTTTATAGAGACCAGTAGGAGTGACTGGAGTTAACCGTGCATTCTTGTTCCGAAACAGGATAAAACTTTCCGAAAGTGTACAGATTATAGGAAGGTAAATAGTGTGACAAAAACAGACTCGTTTCCACTGCCAAGAATAGATGATTGTATCGACAAAATTGGAAATGCCAAATACGTCACTAAATTCGACCTTCTGAAGGGCTTTTGGCAAATTCCGCTAACAGAAAGAGCAAAAGAAATTTCGGCATTTGTGACTTCAGATGGACTCTGTACAAGTTATGCCTTTTGGGATGAAGGGTTCTCCGAGCACATTTCAACGCCCTATAGATTGACTTCTGCTCTAGACAACTGCGATGCATATATGGTTTGTCATCATTTACAACACCACCTGGAAGATTCGGAAGTTCTTTGACAGACACACGGATGCAAATCTGACTATTAATTTTATCTAAAAGTGATTTCTGCCATGCATGTGTTACCTTTCTATGACATATTGTGGGACATGGACAGATTAAAACTATAGATGCTAAGGTCAAGGATATTTTTGAATTTCCAGTGCCTGTCAATAGAAAACAGCTGATGCGATTTTTAGGTATGGCTGGGTACTATCGCAAATTTTGTTCTAATTTTTCTGATGTAGTTGAACCACTGACAAACTTGTTGAGAAAGAAAAACGAGCTTCTTTGGACTGAAAATGTCAAGAGGCTTTTGATAGACTAAAAGCCATATTTGAAAGTGCACCAGTTTTAACGGCTCCAGATTTCAGTCAGCCCTTCAAGCTATCTGTAGATGTGAGTGATGTTGGGGTTGGAGCAGTTTTGCTTCAAGATGACCAAAATGGTGTTGAACACCCAATGTGTTATTTCTCTAAGAAATTGAATAAACACCAGAAAAACCACTCAACAATCGAGAAGTGCTTGGCTTTAATACTAGCATTACAGCATTTCTTAGTTTATATTAGCTCGGCTCCTTCTCCTGTTATTGTGTTTAGTGACCACAAACCCCTCACTTTCATCGGCAGAATGAAAAATAAATAGCAGAGGCTGTTGAGATGGGGCCTATTTTTACAAGAATACAATCTTGATATAGGCGCATGAAATGAAAGGATAATTTGAATGCAGATGCACTTTCCTGTGTGTAGAAATGTAATTTTTTTATAATATTATAATAGTTATTATGTAATTTTTTTACCTTGTGTAGAATTTACATTCTGCTATGAAAAAGATTTATTACATAAATCTTTCTTTTTCCTTTTTGGGGGAAAGGTATTACGACCTAGTAGTTTAATTGTGTGTGTTAAGAACAATTCTGTAAAAATCTTTTTATTTCATTAAATGTAATTATTAATATAATTTTAATATCAGTCTAATATGTTTTTGAAAAACAGTGAGTCGTAGATGTGACTCATGCGAGCACGTGCTGTGTATTATAACTAATCCATTACAAGTAAACCTTCAGGAATAGCTATGAAAACGATTGGCTGATACTGGGTCGGGCCTTCCTAATGTCCAGAAGTATTACGAAATTGCATACGTCCTCGTGCGCATGCAATTCAAACAACGTGTTAGCTTCACTTATGTTTGAGATTTTTGTAAGACATACAGTCATGGACAGGCAGTCATAGTATAGTCATACACAGTCGTAGAGTCAGTTATACAACTTCTATTACATTAATAAAGGTATTTTTGTGCTAGAAGTTGTCTGTTCGTATGTCTGCGTAGAACATGTTTTGTTAGAGGAGCTAATTTTACTTCGTTTCTTCTGAATAATTGTTTTCCTGGAGAACAACATTACCGATTTGGACAAAGACATTTTCCCGAAAATATTCTAAATTGGATCGGGACAACACAAACTGCTTTATTGTGTAAATTCTGGAATTTTCTGTAAGCCTTCATCTGACGTGGTCATCCACCATTTTGGACCGGAACTTCAGACACTTCTTACTGTGTTTAGAACTTTTTACAGGACTTGTTTCTTTTTTGAGCAAACAATATGGATCATTTCTGTAAACCGTAAGGCTTGTTTAACATATTTGTATTTTTTCATGTTTTCTAGGAAAATAAATTATTTTTGTTAAAAATTTACAAAACTTGTTTTCTTCACTGTTTCTTTTATTACTTTGAACGAGCCGATACGTAAGAATAGTAACTGACAATATTTGTGGATTGGCATCATTTGCAAAAGTATGTAAACCCTTGAAGTTTGGCATTATTTGGAAAATTATGTAATCCCTTGTAGATTGACATCATTTAGAAAAATATGTAAACCCTTTATGTCCTATGCTTTTTGTCAACTGCAGCTTTTGTTGCAGTTTTGAAGAAGTCTTCTAAAGGTTTTTCTGTTTAGTAAGTGCAACCATATTTGTTGGTGGATTAGCAACAATTCTGAAATTCCTTTATATCAGCCTGCTTTCTGAGGAATTTTGCCAAATTTTCTTGAAGTTGAATAAAGGTTTTTGTACTCTTAGCAATTGTAGCCATATTTGATAACTGATTGGAATCTGAAAGACTCTGGTGTTAGCAGAAAGCTCTCTGTACAATTAAGTGCAAAATGGTCAAGTGGTTGTTTCAGAATTAGTTGTAAATAACAATTGTGAAAAGAAAATGGATCATGCATAATGGAAAAAAATCCATACCATAAGCTAGCTTTGCCATAGTGCCAGGTGAGATAAGCATTCCTTGAACTAATAACTACATGCAAGATTAATTTGTCTCTTAGATTACTATTTTTACATGAGAAATCTATTACAAACAAGATGTTGTTTACAATAACTGTTCATTTAACTTTAAAATACTCTTGGTGATAAAAATGATACAAAAATCTTTTAATTTTGGCAATTTTTATTTATTTTACATCATGAATGGCATGTGTGTGATGAGGTTAATCTATGGTGTTAGTAGATTTAAAATAACAATAAAATCCATTTATTAATCAGTAGAATGGTTGCCCATATATCATATATAAAATATTGGATTTTTACAAATCAGTTTGAATCTGTGCACATTACTTGATTTTAAAAAGATTTATGTGAAGAAAATGACACTCTACTGTGTGAAATGAATTTTCAAGAATTCAAAAATCAGATCATTTTTTCCTTTTAACTGCAGACTTTTGAAACCATCTCAAATATTCTTAAGTGATTTTCAAATTTGCTGCTTTGGTGGACAGATTGGTATCATTTCATTTACAACTTAGTAGAAATCATTAGAAGTCTTTTGGTGAAAACCCAATGTCCTGAAGATCATCCATTCATGAGAAATAGCAACACACAACCATCATTTTCATACAGGACCAGCTAGCTATCAAAAAAGATCTCTTATGAAAACTCCAAGATAAAAACATCCATTTGGGAGAAGTAGAAATAATATTTTTAAGATGGTCACACTGTTGGTCAGTTTGCATCAGTCTTATTTAGCACCAGACACTGTAAGAACTCTTTCCAATGAAACCCCCTTGTCAAAATGACTAACCTTTCTAGAAGAGTTGGGATAAGATGGCTACCATACTGGACATAAGGTCTGCACCAATTTTCATTTTGGTTTAAAAAGACTATAACAAGTCTCTGGTCGAAAATTCATGTTAATGACTTTCCATGTTGGATGTGCAATAAGGTGATTTTAAAGTTTTAAAAAGTCTTTTTGGAAAGCACAATCTTCATATGACCAGGGATGCAGGAGAGGTTGTGAGAATAAGGTTTTCCAGATGGTCATTTGCACAGTCGTATTGGAGGTTAGATTGGCACCATTTTCATTTAAAACCAATTAGACAGTATAAGAAGTCTTTAAGTAAAAAAACAAACAAAAAAGACCAACTGTGTTGATTCAATCATTCATGCAGATAAAGTAGCAAGAACATGATCTTGAAGTTGGTTGCAGTGGCAGCCATACTCTATGTATGAACATCACCATTTTCATTTATGACCTCATATCCAGAAGATTTTCTATTCAGGATATGTAGCAAGAACAAAATTTTCAAGATGGCTGCAATGGTGGCAATAGTGGACATGAGACCATTTACATTTAAGAGGAACTAGATAATGGGATGAATTTGTATGTAAAGTTATAATGCAATCCTCCAAATAGTTTTGAGAAATAACACTGACAAACTTGTGATAATTGACAATGAACAAAAAAACCATCACACAATCTCTTCTGGTCTATTACCAGTAGTGCTAAAAAAACTAGTTTACAAATCTATACATTAGCAGGTTCTATGTAATTAGCTCTCAGGTCACAGACAATAAAGTACAGTATAACAAAAAGTACATATAGAATATACACAGACAATAAAGTACAGTATAACAAAAAGTACATATAGAAAAGACATACAGACAATAAAGTACAATATAACAAAAAGTACATATAGAATATACACACAGACAATAAAGTACAGTATAACAAAAAGTACATATAGAAAAGACATACAGACAATAAAGTACAGTATAACAAAAAGTACATATAGAATATACACAGACAATAAAGTACAAGTATAACAAAAAGTACATATAGAAAAGACATACAGACAATAAAGTACAATATAACAAAAAGTACATATAGAATATACACACAGACAATGAAGTACAGTATAACAAAAAGTACATATAGAAAAGACATACAGACAATAAAGTACAGTATAACAAAAAGTACATATAGAAACTAATTTCAGTATAATATTCCAGATATTTTCTGTCAATCATGAATTTTTCATAAATCAGTTTGCAAGAGTATATGTACAGCATACATACGTCTGGCTTCTATAACCTCTAAAGAACATTTCAGGTTAGACAAGTTTCTCTAACAACCATTCTAAAACTAATTTATTTTCATTAGGGGTTTTTAAAAAAATGAAACTAAATTTTTTAGTACATTATCTTTTCATCATGCGGACTTATGAATATTTTTGTAGGATATTTAAAAATTTATCAAGAAACTCAAAGAAAGGAAAAGGAGGCAACTGTCAGTATTTCCATAAATTTTATTTGAAGACTTGCTTTTACAAGTTTTAGTTTGATATATGGTCCTGTAGCTTGGAAATTTTATGAGCACAGCATTCAAAGTTTGGACATGTGATGAACACCACAATGAAGCTGATAATCCAGACATTTAAATATGATGCTTGACTGCAACAGTCTCAATGATGGACTCCCTGCAGTAATGTTGAATAGATTTATTTAAATAATGGAATCTTACTGAAGGACTCCATGCAGTAATGTTGAATAGAGTTACAGAATAATGAAATCTCAATGAGCGGAGGGACTCCCTGCTGTAATATAGAATTGAGTACATCTAATTTACTGAACAAACAATCCAGGTGAGGGGCTATCTTCAGGAATGTAAAAGAGAGTACATCTACTTTACTAAAATAGAATCTCACTGAGACACTCCCTGCTGGTATGGATGAGGTACATATACTTTAACAAGTAACAGAATCTAGTTGAAGGACCCACTGCATGGATGTAGAATAAAGTACATTTACTTTATTGAAATAAAATCTAGGTGAGGGACTCCTTCAAGAAATGTTATGGGTTTAATGCCATATTTCAGCACATGATAGATATACCAGTTGCCATGTGTAGTCTGTTTGGTGGAGGAAGAACCAAGAAAATACTTGTAAGAACCACAGACCTACAGGAAGCTACAGGCAAGCTTTTCCACATACCCACAATGGCCAAGCCCAAGAGGCCAGCTGACATGGACAGAGATCATGCAGTGATCAGCCACATGTCAATCATGCTAGATCAATTAATCAATCAGCTATAGTAAATTAGACACACCTCCAAAGTCACCATTTTCTGCTCTCTTCTGACAAGCTGCTCGCAACAACAATGCTACACTATGTATTTACAATTTTCAAATGATTTGTTGATTTCTCCATCCATAACAGTGAAAACAAGTCTTGTAATTCTGACAGTCAATATCCAGATCATCTAATTAGAGGAATTAGATGTATTCCTTTCCCAAAACACAGGCGAAACTTCATGGAAAAATATTTGTCATGTGTTCAATCAGCTGAACAAAGACACATTTGAAGACAATTGCAACATATGATAGCTTTTGAAAAACAAAGAAATATATATATATATATATATATATATATATATATATATATATATATATATATAACTTTTCAAGACTATAGGTTGAGAACCCTTTAACTTTAAGACTTTGATATATATTATTTTTTCTTGTATAGAAGCACTGAACCCAAGGCTGCATTATTTTAACGTTTGAAAATTTACAGTATAATGTTGGCTTGTCCCAAAATAAATTATCAAATCATCTTTCAGACACTAGAGTGAGCTTTACATTCTTATTGGATTGAAGGAGAGAGGGTGATAGAAAAATGTAATTAGTAATAAAGAAATATGAAATAAAAGTTTCAAATAATTATCTTCCGATATGTTAAAGATGCATTTACACGTTTACATCAACAAACATCATTTATCAGAATTCCATCTTACTAGCATAGCAGACCTTAATATTATTATGTACAACAGTATACTTTTAAAAAGTAATTATTTATAATTTTATTAATATTTAATTTCTATTCTTCCAAGGCAGCATAAACATAATTCAAATAAAATTAACAAGGATAACATTTTATGCTAAATACAACTTTTGGAGCAAGTTACCTTTCATATGGATAAATTCTTAAACAGCTTTACAATTGATTGTTATTATTGACTGAAATAAAACACTTAGGTTATTAATGTACGAACTTGAACTACATACATAAATGTTGTCTACTGCAGCATAATTAATGCAACTTTGTAATTTTATATTTTTAAGAATAATAAAAATCATATAAAATAAACATATCACATAAACTAAAACATATTTCTTTGCCAAATACTGTATGTTTGTGGGAGGTTAAGTAGCATGATTTGGTAGGCGGAGGGGGAGGGATGTGTCATCTGGCGTAAGGTCAATTGTAAAGATGGTGCCAGACACCCAGAGAATATATAATAGACTCCATGTGTCCCTCTTGCACAGCATGAACTAATGTTGGTAAGAACTGAAGTGGCATGCCAGACTAATATCAACTTGTGCCAAACTCATGACAACTGGTGTCAAAATTGTGACAAATAGTGCCAGACTTATAACAACTGATGCCAGACTCCTGACAAATTGTGCAGGTTTGAATTTTTCCATTTGTTCAGCCGTCTATGGCTACTGTGTTTTGTGTTTCTGGCCACAAAACTTGTATTGCCTTTGTACTAAATAACATATTTAGGATACTATGCCATAAGAGATGCAACTAAACCAAACCACGTGAGAGATCCAAGTTTAAAAAACAATTAAAGTTCTGATTCTAAATTTAATAATGTCAAAGGTTTAGATAAAAAAACCTAACTTTTTAACTTTTAAGTTTGAGTAAGAGTTTTTATGCTCAAGAAGTTTTATGAATATGGGTTCAATGAGGTGTGAATTTTTTTCACTTATGTCTAAATCTGATTTACTTTTTTAATCAGTCTGAAACAGGTATTTTGCATTTACTATCCTGATATAATTAAATGATATCACTAACATTTGTATGACATGGCAGACACCATTAATTTTGTTTTTTATAAGTACTGTAGAGAATTACAACACAGCTTAGTCATGTTAATAATCAGCACATAATAAAGCACAGAAGGAGCATACTGTACTAATTAAAAATTAGTCTTGGTCACCACCAGTACCAAATTTCCCATATGCTCAGCTGACACATATCTGATACAGAGAGCAAAAAAATTTAAACACTTTTACACAAGTTTGAGTTTCAACATTTGGTCAACAGTTGACTTAACATTTGAAATGTCACTTTTGATTGCCTGAAATTTAAAATCCAGTCTGAAACTTATGAATTTCTGTTTGATACAGTGTACACACTTAAAAAGAATTATGGGAAACAACAGCATTGACCCAGACCTGTCAAGGCATTACACCAGGGCAGGCCAGATATCTAGTTACATTGTGCAATGGCAAACCAGATCTGTCAAGGCACTATGCAAAGGCAGACCAGATCTGTCAAGGCACTATGCAAAGGCAGACCAGATCTGTCAAAGCACTATGCAAAGGCAAACCAGATCTGTCAAAGCACTATACAAAGGCAGACAAGATCTGTCCATGTATCACACAATCTGGATCTATGCTGTTTGCAGCTGGTTGCAAATAATGCACAGATTACAACAACTGTAAGTGATTCCACAACACAGCCATATGAAATGATTACAACTGTTAGCCATATAACTGAAGTGATTCCACAACACAGCCATATGAAATGATTACAACTGTTAGCCATATAACTGAAGTGATTCCACAACACAGCCATATGAAATGATTACAACTGTTAGCCATATAACTGAAGTGATTCCACAACACAGCCATATGGAACGATTACAACTGTTAGCCATATAACTGAAGTGATTCCACAACACAGCCATATGAAATGATTACAACTGTTAGCCATATAACTGAAGTGATTCCACAACACAGCCATATGAAATGATTACAACTGTTAGCCATATAACTGAAGTGATTCCATAACACAGCCATATGAAATGATTACTACTGTTAGCCATATAACTGAAGTGATTCCACAACACAGCCATATGAAATGATAACAACTGTAAGCTATATAACTGAAGTGATTCCACAACACAGCCATATAAAATGATAATCTAACATGACTATTTATAGATGCATCTTAGGATATCAATGAAGGATCACAATCAGTAATGTCCTTTTAATTTGATAGGTGGCAGCTTGGAGGAAAACATTACTACCTATTTTACAATGAAAGAAAAAATCCATAGCATCTTCATTTTGGTATAGAAATTTCTCAGTCTTACAAAAAATGGACATTCTTGATACTTAGAGGGGAGCTAAATTACCTGGGCAAAGAAAGGAGTATACTGATTTGAGTAAGCTGTCACAGAATTTAAATCTGATTTGATTTAACATCCCTTCATCATATTCCAAGTTATATAGAACAGTCTACCAGACAGAGCACAAAAAACCCTGGGACTTCCATATCCTTAATCAAATTTTGAGAAAATATTAAGTTAAAAGCATATAAATGTTGATGTACTAGGTTGGTGCTAAAGTATGAACAGAGTCCAAAATTATCAACATATATTCATTTTATTGACTTTACAAAAAAGCCAAATGGCAATTTTAGTGTTTTCTTATGTTAACAAAATATTTTTTGATTCAGCTAAAATTAAAAGACATTTGTTTTCATTAATACATGGATTATGAATCATGCATTCTTTTGGATAATACAAGGTCTAAAAGAATTTCTGGTGAACTATAAAATCCATTCGAAGTCAAATATCTGGATCAGGTTGTTCTGCAGCTCCACCTACTGGGAAGATAACTCACTTTTATCCCTCAATTAGATTAACATTAAATGAATGCTGTTTTCATATGATTAATACAAAATACTGAAATGTTAGCATGCAATTATTTAGCTTAACCTCATTACTAACCCATTCAATTGTATGTCAATGTTGTCATGAAGGCACCTTTCATCAAATTCAATAAAATATTAATTTTTCTTTTAAATTTTAATACTAATATAGTTTAATAAAGTCTGTTTATCCTTGATTGCTAAGTGATCTGTGCCTTAGTTGTCATTATAAGCTTTTCAACAAATTGTTTTTAATTACTATAAAGTTTTACAATGGAAGCCAGGAACTAATCATTACAAGTGCAGGGGTAGTATCTGTTATTTTCCAATACATGGTGCTTTTAATGTGACCCATTTAATCCTGTTTACATTGGATCACATCTCTTGGCTGGCCTATTCTAAGCATGTCCATTTACTTTATTACCAGTTCTGTTGCATACACTCCCTAATGTAGTTATATCATGACTGTGCAAGGACATCCCTATGTATTTCATAATTCATCAACAAAAGTTGAAATAAAAAAACTGCCATCTAATGCTTATGTATAATCAAATTTACAAAAATGACACCTATATATGAAATAGGTGATACTTACTTATCTCCCCTAGCACAAACCTGGTTCAATCATGACAACATTTGCAAGCAAAGACAAGGGTTCTGTTTTTTTTAATGATGAACACTGAAGAAAATCAATGACCTTCTTAACATTTTGTTGACTATCACATACACACATCAAAATAATACAGTTCTGATATCTGAGAAACTTGATGAACAACATTTCAAATTTCTCAGCTTGTGAGAATGAATTTAAACCTAAAACAAAAACATAATTTGCTGTCTGTAACAAAATTCCAAACTGACTTCAACAAGTATCATAATATCATGAAACAAACATGGATGTCTATAACTACTGTACTTGACATAACCATATACAAGGGTATTACATTTCAAACCTATACATAATATCATTGGTAATACAGTACTCATTCACAACAATGAATTTTGCTGCTAAAGCAATACTGTACTCATACACAACATTGCATTCTGCTACAAAAACAATAAATAATGACTCAGTACATGTCAATGTACAAAACAATGTCAAAAACTGTCAATGACAAACCAAAATGTCTAAAACTGCCAATGACAAACCAAAATGTCTAAAACTGCCATTGTCAAACCAAAATATGTCAATGCTTACTTTCAAATTAGGGCCCATGCTTTTCATTTTGCTAATTATTCCAAGCAAACAGAGACCGATCTGTAAGTAATGGCAAACTAGACCCCATATTCTTGAACTTTTAGCCTAAAAATCTGAGATTGGCGTACCTACATAACTGAAATCTAGTTTGTTGATTAGTGTATACCCACCTAATTGAAATATGGCATGCTAGTAGATTAATCTAAGAGAATCCTTCATATGCACCAGTATAGTCTAGAAAAATTCCACCCAAGGTCTGAATTTGTTGCAGACACCTTGCAAAGAGCCAAACCATCAGTGGAATTGTTCCAATACCAATACCTAATAAAAAATTATTTTTCTCACATTTCTGGCTACAAAGGTTACAAACAAAATGACATCAAGTCAATACAGATAAAACAAAACTAGGATAAAATACATATTAAAATGATTCCATATTTCAAAAAGTTTAAAGGTTTTGCTTACACATTAAAATTTGGTGTATACTTAGAAATGGAGTTAAACACAAACAGTTTACATTCTTACTGATAGCTATTAAATAGAAGACATGTCATACAAACAAGTGACTATATTCCAATCACATCATATTATGCAAAATAGCAGTCAAAGAATAAAACCGATATTCCTCATTGGTGTTCTACACCAGAAAACATTATCATACATACAACAGAATTGAGAAAAAATGATTATTCTACTAAATAATATACACCATCAAAGTTTTCAGGTAATGGGGTCTGAGTCTACACTGTTGGCAGTCAGGGTCACATCACACAAAGCTAAATACTGTATATACCAATGATACCCAAAATACTATTTATAGACTAGGTACAAAACTATAATTACAGTGTCCTATGTACAGAGACCAAGACACTAGTTACAATGCTAATTTTATGAATGCTATATTAGGAGCATTTTTAAACCTCAGTGCAAATAACAATTCAGTTATATACTCAATACAAGACGTATTAAATAATTACAGTGTTGTATAACACTCTTAAGTGACATATCAAAAAATTATTTCCATGATTATGATGCCATTGTTTTGAGATTTTTTTTTATATCAAACACAACAAATATATTACATGACACTGAGTTATGGAATGCTAATTTCAAAAGTTGCATTCAAAGTAAACTACACTAATTTCAACTGCAACAATTAAGTCTGCCCTGCTGAGGCATTCTATGTCAAATCCAGGTCCTTTATAATAAGCTGTAAAAAGAATTCAGAGAAGAAAAAGTCCTCTCTTTACATCAATCCATTAATGAGGTAGATTGTGTTTTGATTAAGAAGAACTAAAACAGGCAAGATTAAAAAATCTCTTAGTCACTGGCCTTGCTAAATAATGCAATGGTAAAAGAACCAGGTACTTTTAAATTTCATCTGAACATTTGTTATAGTATGCAGAGAAAGTCATATTTCTAGGCTAATGAATAATTCTGGTACCATTATACATCTTTCAGTGATGTTGGTACCATTTGTACATGTGACAATCATGTTTAATACCCTAACAGCATATAGTAATCTGGTACCATTATACATCTTTCAATGATGTTGGTACCATTATACATTTTTCAATTATGTTGGTACTATTATACATCTGAGTCATGTTCAATACCTTAAAATTCTAAGTTCTATGTATTTGTCAAATAAGTATCCATTTTTACAATATTCACTCAACTACCCATCATTCATTTTAATTTTATTAAGGCAAGTATTTACAAGCACTAATAAGTATGACCAAGTTCCCCATCAGTGAACTGGAGAAATCTGCAGATCACAATTTATTCCGAAACAAAATAAAGTATAATTTTTTTTTTATTAATTATCCATGTTTTGTACAATTGTAGCAGTTTTCAATCTTAATGAAATGTATGAAGGCTACACAACAATCCTTGCCATATTCTGACAATTCTTGTCATATTCTGACAGTCCTTGTCATATTCTGACAGTCCTTGCCATATTCTGACAGTCCTTGTCATATTCTGACAGTCCTTGTCATATTCTGACAATTCTTATATTCTGACAATCCTTGTGATATTCTGACAATTCTTATATTCTGACAGTCCTTGCCATATTCTGACAATCCTTGTCATATTATGATAGTCCTTGTCATATTCTGATAGTCCTTGTCATATTCTGACAGTCCTTGCCATATTCTGACAATCTAAAACAAGATTACCAAGAATGGTACATTATATGCCAACTCCACATCTAATACCCCTCTGTGGTGGTATTAGTAGGGTATGGACAACTAGATTACTGTTGAATGGGTCCCAATGATCTTGACCTTTTGACTAATTATGACATATAATCTTTTGACCCTAATATCGCAAGATTTCTTTCTTATCCTAAATGCATGCCATCCACATCATGAAATGTTTTCAACAAAAGTTGTTGTGCAAAACCTTTATGTTCTTTGAGCCACAATAACGATGACCTTTTGACCCTCAAATCAACAGATGCAAAACCTTTTTATTCTTTTAGCCACAATAACCATGACTTTTTGTCCCTCAAATCAACAGACTTCTAACCATGACCTTTTGACCTTCAAATCAATAGACTTCTAATAACCTGAATGCAAGCACACCTCAAACTTTGGTCAAGATACGTCATCTCAGAAAAAGGTTATTATGCAAAAACAATTTTTCTTTCTTTCATAAGCCTTCCATAAACTTGCTGAAGTTACATGCTGAATAACTAAAATTTGCATGCAGAAACCAGTATTCATTTTCAATTACAGTGACTCTGACCTTTGTCCCTAAAATCAATAGCTTTTACTTTACTCCAAGTTCACATGATCCATGAAGTTCCAGGTATGTTGAGAACTAATTTTGTACAGAAACCATTTTTTATTCTTTTAGTCAAAGTTTGCCTTAGGTCTGTCATACAGAACTAATATTATGGTGTGGGCAAACAAGTGACTTCTTTTGATCATTGACCTTTCCATTTGACACAAAATTCAATAGGCTTCCTTCTATCGAAAATGCAAGCTATTTACAAAGTTTGATAATGTTACATGGTGGATCTATTGTGTGCAAGTTAAACTGGGGATGGATGGATGAATGGAGATAGCGTGACATGATACACTAATAACATAAAAAATAATTTCAAAATTCATGAAGTATAAAAAAAAATTACAAAATTTTCCCTTGAATATGCAACCTTGTGGAACATTATGGCACTTATCTTCTGAAAGTAAATCCTTTATAAAGTGGATTGACAGACCATTTCAAAACTGGTTAAAAGTCTGACAAACCTGCAAGAAAACAAATCTCTTACAATTGAAACTGACCAATATAATGTTAGAACTAAGCTCTAAAAATGTTAAAATGCTTCAACAATGATACCATATTTCTTTGACAATAAACCCATCAGAGACTTTTAAAACATTTAAGCAACAGTTCTATAATAGGATGCAATGAATAATTTAATTTTACAAATAAAGTTATGGGCCTTGACAAGTGGCTACTTTATACATGGAAGACTTCATCACAGATATTTGGTCCTTGACATCATTTACATCATTGGTCAGATCTAGTACAAATAAGTCATTTTCTATCACTGCTACACCTGAAATAAGGAGAAAAAAGGCAACTTTAATTTGTTTTAATTCCTATATTTGTGTAACCAATAATTGAGCCATCAAGAAAATGCACAACATTATTGGAGTTAAACCATTTTATTTTGCTATTAGTATGACCAGATGTACTCGTGTACAAGTATGCAGATGCATAGACTGAGATGTGTCATGACATAATGCAGATGCCAATATGGGTCTTTGTAGTTTATTAGGATTAGAATGAAAGACAAACAGCGCAGATCCTGATCTGCCTGCTTATTTTATGCAATGGCAGATATGTGTCTGTACTGTCTCATCTATGTAGAGACAGTTTAAGTGTGTCGAGACAATATTTATAAAGGTTTAATGTCACTAGGCATTAACCAATTCTATCTGTTAGGTGATAATCAGTTTGATGGACAAATCCTTGCCCAACTGAGCAGGGTTAATCAAGTAAATGTTTTTATCCAATTTTAAAAAAATGTTCAATGTCTCTGCAAGTATTGCCAATCACAAGGAAATTGAAATATTTTAAAATAAAAATCACAGATGTAGATATGATAAAAGACAGATATGCAACCTTAAGGCTGAGCATTCCATGTACCCCCTCCCCATTAGGAGTCAATTTAATGAGTAAGAAGAGGGCATGGGGGGGGGAACTACCCACCTACCTTTACAGTGCATTGGAAAAGAAACCTTGACCTCTCGTCACCCTTTACAGTGCATGGGAAATAAACCTTGACCCCTCATCACACTCTACTGTGTATGGAGAAAAATATATATTTCCTTGAACAAGGATACCTGAATGCCTCTTATAAATACCTTGAACAAAGATACCTAAATATCTCTTATGGATACCTTGAACAAACATATATATCTCATATGAATACCTTAAACAAAGATACCTATATATCTCTTATGAATACCTTAAACAAAGATACCTATATATCTCTTATGAATACCTTGAACAAGGATACCTAGATATCTTTTATGAATGCCCTGAATGCTACCTAGATCTCTTTTATGGATATCTTGAACAAAGTTACCTAGATATCCTTTATGGATACCTTGAACAAAGATACCTATATATCTCTTATGGATACCTTGATGTGCATCGATTGAAGTCATTAACAAAAAAAATTCCAAGATCTTGTTGATAGAATCATATATTCCAAGTATGATCAAAATTCCAAGTATGATCAAAATTCCAAGTATGATCAAAATTCCAAGTATGATCAATATTCCAAGTATGATCAATATTCCAAGTATGATCAAAATTCCAAGTATGATCAATATTCCAAGTATGATCAAAATTCCAAGTATGATCAATATTCCAAGTATGATCAAAATTCCAAGTATGATCAATATTCCAAGTATGATCAATATTCCAAGTATGATCAAAATTCCAAGTATGATCAATATTCCAAGTATGATCAATATTCCAAGTATGATCAAAATTCCAAGTATGATCAATATTCCAAGTATGATCAAAATTCCAAGTATGATCAATATTCCAAGTATGATCAAAATTCCAAGTATGATCAAAATCAGACAGCAAACTTAGTCAATCATATGGAAGATCACATCATTAATATATGTGGATCTTTCTTATTGTTGAATTCACCAAAGATCTTAAGAATATAAGTAAATATCATAAGTTTGATCAAAACTAAATGAGAAGAATGACTTACAGAGTGGTAAAAATGTTACCCAATCAGGTACAATATCATATGATGATGTTAGCCAATCAGGTACAAGATCACCTCATTTATATGCATGAATCTCACTCATTACCTAAGTCATCCAAGATTTTGATGATAGAAATATGAACAGTAAATGAATGGATGTACAGGGGATATAGGATCAGATCATAAACTCACTTAACTTTACAACCCGGTGAGCTAAAAGCAAGTCTACATTTAAACTTTAAATCTTTTTCTATATTGTAAGAAAAATCCTGATAAATCACTAATATGCTATTTAAACACAGGTATGGACTAAAACTGAGAACCAATATTTTAATTTTTGTGTTACCTCTGTCACCTCCTCACTACATGATGCTAAGTTTGCTTTTGGCCTCCTCAGTTCTATGTATGTCTTGGGTGATTGGGGCCGCAAATAATCTTGCAACTCAAGTTTCAGGCTGGAATCTACATCATTTAAAGAAATGTCTGTTCCAATACCACTCTCTGAAAAATAAATGGCAATATTCAAGTCTACTATCCACTGTAGATGATACAAAATGAAATTGAAGTAGCCATTTTTCTGTGGTATATATTACTTCCTTATTTCCAAAGTTAAGATTGCAAATCTAAAATATCAAGCACTTAAAAATGTCTGTTTACTTTAAATATAAAATATCAAGCACTTAAAAATGTCTGTTTACTTTTTGTTAATGTTTAAATTGTCTCTTTTGAATAATTTTGATGTTCTACTTTCTTTGGAGGGGGGATCAACTAAATAGGGATAGTGATATTCTAAGAAAGTCAAGAAAACCGAAAAATGGGAGGTCTACAGTTTCATCTGCTGGTAGTTGAGACACATAAACTACATTAGCATATGCCTGGTAATTCTCAAGATAAATGAATGCATGAATAAATTAATAAATAATACCTAAAATTGAACTATGTTACTACAGCAGTTCCAATGATTTACCATTATTAATGTAAATATCAGGACAATTAATATCAAATAAATTTGTGTCCTTATTCGTGAAAAAAAACCCACATGTTCCAGTGTTTTTTTTTTTAAATAATGAATTCTGATTACAAATTTAGTGTTTATTTTACAAATAAAGAATTTTAATAAATTTCAGTGTTTTGTATTACAAATAAACAACTTCAAGTGCCGTTCCAGTGGTTTTTTTTTTTTACAAAATAAAGCATTTTAATTAGTGTCAGTGTTTGTGTTTTACTTTAATTTGTAAAATTAGGTCAGTCTGTTCATTGGTGACAAATGTGCACTGTACACAAGTATCCCCAAGTATCAGCCCTAAATGATATTTTTTTCTGTATCCAAATATCTCCAGGAACCAGTCCTAAATCATATTATATAATTTCTTAACCCAAATATCCCCAGTAACCAGCCATAAATTATATTTAATTTCTGTACCCAAATAACCAGCCCTAAATGATATTATTTAATTCCAATACCTAAATATCTCCAGTAACTAGTCCTAAATATATAATTTAATTTTTGTACCCAAATATCCTTAATAACCAGTCCTAAATATTATTTAATATCTGTACCCAAATATCTCCAGTAACCAGTCCTATATATTATCATATTTCTGTACCCAAATATCCCCAATAACCAGTCCTAAGTATTATTTAATTTCCATAGGTGGCGCTCTACAGTTTCGTATTTAGCATAGGGTTAAAATTTTAAAGAAAAAGTTTTCCCGGGTTTCCTCACTAGTTATACTGGTTATTTAAAAGAGACTTTGTATATCTTAGGTATTGTTCTAAGAACCTTTAATTTCCTTTATTTTGATGTATGATTGATGGGTGTAATATGGGTTAGAGAGTACACAGCTTGGCCTTACTCCAGATGTGCACCTTTCAAAAAAGTGCTAGCTCTACTTGCTCATTTTCACTTCTCAAACTTCAGAGGTAAATTGTAAAAAAAAGAGCTGATAACTTTTTTTTACATTTTATGTATTTGGTAATTCATTCATTGTACTTTTAGAAGCTGGTATTATCTAGTTTGGCAAAATTCATTTTCCATATTTTAATAGCTGCCAAGAATAGTGTACTTTAGACAAATTTTGGTTGATTTTTGGAGCACAAGGGAGCAGTCATTTTAGTTAGCAGTGTCCTAAGATCATTTAAAATTTCCAAAAGTACAATATCCAAAGAAATTTCATCCACATTACATGAAAGTAGTATATAGGTATGCCAACATTCTCTCCACTGTGCATGTTTAAAATACAAACAACTTCACCTTATATACATCACTCTCTCAAAAGTACCTAATAACTGGTGAGCGCCACCATAAAGAGTATATAGATATCATTATTGTATGATTTAATTTTGATTGTATGACTGAAATATTTAAGTCGCAAGCATCAAAACAGTCCTTTGTAATAATTGTCCTGTATTTCCCCCATCAGGACAGCATTTATTAGAGTCAGAGTCTTAAACCAGTACTGCCCCCCTCCTTATGATAAAAAATGAACTATTTTAAAAATGTGCATTGCATTTTGTCAACACAGCAATCAGTGTTATGCTGATAGACAGGAACATGAAACTGGCCATATTTATTCCTGAGATGTCAACAATAAATTTTAGTTATAAAAGGGATATAACAGATGAGGTTCTTAAAGGTCAAAGGTCAAAGGGTAAAATTTAACTAATTCTTTGATATGGAAGAAAGCAAATTTGCTTTGTCATCATTTATTTTTTAATTTCATTGCAAATAAATGAAATGAAACATTTTCACTAGTATTTCTTTTACTTAATGCAACATTTTTCAATTTAAGTTGACTTTATTCCTATATTTTAAGACTTCTAATTTCCCCATAATGAAGGTCACTACTAATTTAACTGTGGAATAGCTATTTTAATGTAACTAATAGTCTCATGCCCATACCATGTCCAGAACAAGATTATGATGGGGAATTCTGTCAATGGATAAAAGTAAGATGACTTGTGAAACTTGCTTGTCATTGACTGCTTTGTTTTGGGAACTGCATGATTGCAAGTTGTGGCACATGTCAGCTGTTTTTTTTTCTACCCAGTCACAGCACTTTATTTAATTTATGCAATAAAAAGGATAATCTGTGTAATTTCATTCTGACAGCTGTCTATTCAATCACATATACTTGAGCATGGATAAAAGTTTTTTTCATAGCCAAGACATTAAGTAAGCAATGGATAATGCAAGCTTTGTTAAGGCTAATTAAGACCCCTTTATTTCTCTACAAAACATTACTTGAGGGTATACAAAGTGCCTCAACTGTAGGAACATATATGCCAAATTTTCCCAAATGAAGTAATGGTTTTTACTACTCGACCAATCACACTTGATGCAATATATACTACTATCTAACATCTTGAAAATATACATCCAACACTGAAACAATGAAAGACAAATTCTGGGTGAAGAAACTAGAATTGAGACTGATTTGTGTGTAAAAAAATATCTATTAACAGGGAGGTGTAAAAGTCATTGAGAACGGTTTTTATTGGTCATAAGTTAAGTATTAGTTCTTTTTTTTAAAAAAACAATCCACAAATAAATCTTCAAAGCAGAAATCAAAAGTAATTAATTTAAACATTAAGAACCTTCCTTCTTATGATTCAATTACAGTGTATTTTACATGCAGGCTACAGTTAGCATTTATGATTCAATTAGTGTAATTAACATGCAGGCTACAGTTAGCATTTATGATTCAATTACAGTGTATTTTACATGCAGGCTACAGTTAGCATTTATGATTCAATTAGTGTAATTTACATGCAGGCTACAGTTAGCATTTATGATTCAATTACAGTGTAATTTACATGCAGGCTACAGTTAGCATTTATGATTCAATTACAGTGTAATTTACATGCAGGCTACATTTAGCATTCATGATTTAATTACAGTATAATTTACATGCAGGCTACAGTTAGCGTTTATGATTCAATTACAGTGTAATTTACATGCAGGCTACAGTTAGTGTTTATGATTCAATTACAGTGTAATTTACATGCAGGCTACAGTAAGCATTTATGATTCAATTAGAGTGTAATTTACATGCAGGCTACAGTTAGCGTTTATGATTCAATTACAGTCTAATTTACATACAGGCTACAGTTAGCGTTTATGATTCAATTACAGTCTAATTTACATGCAGGCTACAGTTAGCTTTAAGGACAAATCTGAAAATATATACATGTCTGGTATACTAGTTTATATACTGTACTCTCATTGTTTCAGTGCTCAAAGAAAAAAGTTTTTGGCATATGCCCCAGGCTGGTAATTTAAATAAACTCACAAGCCTTGACTGAAATTTCACAAGCCCAAACAGTTCATACCTGTCGACTCAAGCCGGAAAAAAACCTCCAATTTTGGGGTATTTCCATACCTACTT